>JAKOGI010001046.1:72500-326750 GCA_029747015.1 Carnegiea gigantea
AATTCTGTAAGGTTTTTGATTTATGTCGTAGCTACTCGTCTCTTTTTCTTATGCAATAAAAGCGCCTGTATTGCATTCAGTGAGTATAATACAAACGTAGCCGAGCTCACCAACTATAGTTCAGCTCACTGCATATATATATATATATATATATATGCAAATATATACATATATATTTATATATATATATATATATATATATATATATATATATATATATATCATACCTCGTTAAATATATGTCATAACTCACAAAAGTTATAGTAAAATTAGTGCATACATTTTTTTTAGGTATTTGCTCCCTAATTCTATATTTTAGCTCACTGAACCATAATAAAAATAGCTCACTAAAAAGTTAGTTATAAGTGACTAAAACTTTAACCAAAAGATATATCATAGCTCATATTTTGTGCTCACTCTTTTTTTAACATGAATAGTGAGTATTGCTTCCTAAATTATATTTATCACCAAATATATCTCATAACTCACTAAATATCTATCATGACTCACTAAATAAATAGCAAAGCTCACTACAAGAAATAGTATTGATCATTTTTCAAGTTTTTGCTCTTTAAATATATATTATAGCTCACCTATATAAAAGTTGACTAAAAAGATGTAGTACAATTCACTAAAACTTTCAAGTATCTATTTTTAAATTGAATTTAGCTAAAGATATATCACAATAACCCTTAAGATTATATAAAGTATATCTCATGAAACATATACCATATCTTACCAAAAGATACAGTACTGCTCCTAAACAAGTGTCATGTCCTAGAATATAGACTATAATATGTATTTGCTTATTAAAAAATGTGTACATGCACTAACAAAGAAAAACAAAAATAAAAAAGAGGAGTAAAATGGAAACATAATTATCTCAGAAAAGGGGAAAGTAGTTAATAGTAAAAATAATAAAAATGAAACTTTTTAAATATCAAAGAAAAAGTAAAATAAAAAAGATGAATAAAATAAAAAATTAATTATCCCACAAAAAAGGGAAACTAATTATCTCTAAAAGAAGAGGAAGTAATTTGTGAGCCACCAAAAAAAAAAAAAAAAAAGGCAAGTCTGTGGATCAAGTTTCGATCCTACACGCCTAGTTTATTACGCCTTTGGCTTACCAGTCCAACACTCGCACACTTACTAGCAATTGATGCAGTAACTACAATGTACCGCATGAAAGAGTCTGCGCGTACAATTACATTTGTCCGCTCGGGTGGATGGTATAACGTCTGGTTTCCCAAATACATACAAAATTCTTCAGCTAGTTGTCGATCTCATTGAAGACCCTTAATTGGTTTCTCCTTTACTCCTATTGATTCTTCCAGTAGCATTTTTGGCTATCCTAATTGATGTTGTAGGTGAAATATCAAGCACGAAAGCACAAATATCTCATATAATCATCTACTTTTGAGTATTACAGTCGCTTAAATTTTGAGATTTACTCTTTTTAGATAGTTGGACTGGGGATTTACAATAAGAGGTTGGTAGTTATTTGATTCAAAGATTTTGTGGTTTGATTTTCGAATTCTATTTAGATTCGATGTTGAGGATTTCATTTGTATACACGAATGGAGATTTTGATTTCTTCCACTTTTTAAAGGGCAGACTTTTTTTTTTTTTTTAAAAAGAGCGTTCACTAGTAAAAATGGTGTGATCTTGATTGTCAATCAATAGTTTTTACTCGTATAATAAATTCATGGACTAAGTTTAAGGTTTTAAAGGTTTCAAGAATATATGTGAGCACTACTAATTTAGTTAAATAAACACCTTTAGTTTACTATAGTAGTCATTTCGATCAAAGTATAATGGTCCTACCTTCTTAAGTGTAACATTGCAATTGACAGTTGTTTTTATGTCTTATAGTCACCTCTTGTTATCTATAATAGTTATTCCATACTGTAATAGATCCTACACTTATTACGTATGATAGTTGTCTCTTGTTATCTATAATAGTCATGCATTGTTAACTTTATGATCCCTCTTGCATTATTGTAGCTTTTATATGAATTTACCATACAAAACATCGAGTCATGGTGTCTATAGTATGTACGCATGTACTCTTGTACCCACTTTACCTTTCTCAATTATGTCATCCCTTATTCATCATAAGAGTCATCCTATCATCTGTACTTTGTCCCACCTCCCCAACCAAAAAATATGCAAAATAGTTACCCCTCTAAAGTAATAATAGTTGCATTTTGTTATCTATACTAGTAATTTTCTACCAAATTTTAACCGTTTCGTATTCATTATCCAATGTCGTGGTCTTACTGCCCTCTCAAATATGATAATCATATGGTTCTACTTATAATAATCACCTCCTTATTTGTTCAATAGTCACTCGATATCAACTGTTTTAGCTACCCGATTGTATTTTATATTTAGTTATTATAGTTATTATTATGATAATATACTGTGATGCATTTTACGGTCACAATCTTTATCTTTAATATTCGCACCTTATACATTTATTAGTCAAATCATTTTTGTTTCTAATAGTTAGTGTAGGTAGCCACCCACACCCATAGTATATCTAACTTCAATAAGAAAAAAGTTTTTTTTTTTTGGTCTGTAGGTTAATTCAAGTATAACAAACATAATAACGAACAAAACTAGGAAAGTCCTAAGTTCTAAGGTACAGACAGATTATTATCATCAGTCAACCCAGCCCACATAGTAGTATTACGGGTAATTTACATTTGGGTATATCGAACATTGGTATATTCATTTGTAGGATCAATTTTTTGAAAAAGTCACTATCAGGTTCATTGAGTTATTGCACCATTTATATTTAGGAGACAAATCACTGTTGAAATTTATTTACAAATCCCTAAACTTTTCATATTCATATTTTAGCCCAAATCCTTAAAAACTTACTTTCGAAAAACCTAAAATTGTGTATGTGATATTTTGCTCACTAGTAGTACTCGAAGTTCTCTTGGTATCAGAGCCACATGATCAAAAGTAATTAAGATAATTAAGCTAATTAATGACTAATTAAGCTAATTAACTGTGACTAATGCTTGAATCATCATCTGCTTGCCCCGACCCTAATTATTCACATATTGTTCGCTCACTGGGAGGAATAACTTCACTAGCACCTCAATTAAACTATATCATCGACATAATTTTAGAATTAAAAGCAGAATTAACTAAAATTAACACTGAAGTGAAGAAGCTTAAGAATCAGTTAACTGTAGTCCATCTTTCTCTTATCAACAAAGTTAGACATAGCGAAAAATCTACTTGCGGTATTGGTACTCCATTTCAGCATAAATATCCTTTTCAAAACCCAAAAAACAAAAATCCATTTTCATTACAAGATATAAAAATCCAAAAAGAAGTAGAAGAAAAATTCGGTAAAAAATCGGCTGGAAAAGTAGAAAAAGAAGATGGGGTATAAGTAGTACACTCTTAAAGAGCTATAGAAAATGTTTGAGAAAGAACAAAATCGAGAAGAATTAAACAAGATCATGGGCGCAATTGGTGATAAATTTGACTTGTTATCTAATGATAATGAAGAGACTAATAATATTCAATTAAAAGAAGAAATATATCAGCAGATGAATCTCATTAAATTAGAAGATCTCGATGTATTACCATTAGAAGAAATTAGAAGAAAACTGGATAAAAAATATAGTAAAATGACTATTAAAAATGAGATCAATGAGATTAGAGAAGAACTCGACTTAGGAGAAACAGAGATCAATCTAGTTAATAATGTCGTCCCTAAGCCTGAAGAATTTGATGAACCTTCTAGAAGAAATACTCATTTTATAAGACCTAGATACGTTTCAGCATAACGCATAATTAATTTTTTCTTTGGGTTCATCCCAAGAAAAATCACGACTTTTGAAGAAATTAGCCTTACTTCAATTAGCCATACAGGATACATCTTAAACATTGATGGAGCCTGTAATAGAGAAGAAATATTTGAGTATTAGAAAAGAGGAATGAATAGTATCTTAAACCTATATGGACTGCTGCAAACTTCCTAAACTATATCGAACATAGTTTTTCTAGCACTGTAGCTAACTAGTATGATTCATTAAGTGAAAATGGTAAAAATACATTAAGAATGATGGAAACACCAGCTGCTATGTTCAGAAATTTGTGCAAAGAAATTGAAACCGAATTCATCACAGCAAAACTTGATTATGAAAAAAAAGCAAGAGAATGGCAAAGAAAGATTAACAACATTGAATTATGGGACATGAGATATCTAGAAAATTATATTGCTGAATTCAGTCAATATTAGTACAAAATTGGACATAATGAAACTAATCTTGGTATGTTCTATGACAAATTGCCATATCCGATAAATTCCATAATTAATGAAAAATACATGGCATGGCTTGAAAGAATAGATGTCATTGGCACCCTTGGTTTAAGAATCTCTTATTTATGAAAATGGGTCAATGATCAATGTTTTGATCTCCAGAAGCAAAAGAAGACAAAGAAGCAGTTCTTAACTTGCTGGGATTCACCTCACAAATTGATGGAGGTCCATCCTCAAGGTCTAATAATGTCTCAATGATCCATAACAATCAAGAAATCAAGTGCAAAGTCACGGCCATACGTCACTTGATGGAGAAAACACAAGGTGATGCACCCGGGTTCTCATCCAGATTTTCACCCGGTTTTTGTTATCTGATTACACAGGTTTAAAGCACGTTTTGGTGCTCATTTTTTAGGAGATTTTCAAGCTTAAGATCTTACCTTTTAAGTCCAATTGGTTTCATATTATTTGGAATTCAATTGGTTGCTTAAAATAGTTCATCTTTTGACCTTGCCTGGATTGCACTACAAACTGCATGGTTTTGGAATTCTGGTTTGTTCAGGGGGCAAATGAAGTCCAATTGCTGCGATTCAAGTTGGAGGGTAAACTAGACATCTTGAGGTTTCCATCCATGTAAGAAACGTAGCAATTAGTCAGCATTTGATGTGTCAAGCATGCGTGACAAGTTGAGGCAGAAATGGGCTAATTGACACCCGGTTACTTAGCCTAGTGGTTTTCCTCCTTCAAGGGGTTTACTTAAGGTGAGTGCCTGCCTACTTGATCATTTTGAGCTGCTTGGTAAGCTGCCACCCAGCCACCCATGAGAGAGACACGTGGAGCAAGGGAAAAGCCGCCATTTGGCAAGCTCACACACGACCACTCAAGCATGACATGGCAACCATGCATTCTTCAGCTCTTTTGAGGTGACCAGCCATGTATCCTTACCTTCCTAGCTGGGAAATTGAGTCATTAACATTCCTCAATGCATGGGAAAGAGCTTAGAAAGATAAAATAGTGTTTTGTAACTTAAACTTTCAGCTTGTGTTTGTTTTAGGCTAAACCGTGTACTAAGTAGTCTTAGATATGCTTAATGACTTTCCTACTTTAGAAGGAAAGTCCTCATATGTATTTTCAAGGCCAAATAAAAGCCTTGTGTGTTCATTTAATGAGAGGGAGTTGATTATTCAGTTGAGAGCAAAGACTTTGTGTCTTGTGATTTCCTTAAACACTTAACTTGCTTATCCTTAATTGTGGCCGATTAAGGTGGTGACCAAGTGAGTCTTAATCTTTAGTTAGGTGGTGTATCTTATCCTGATCCAAGATTAAGGGCCCTAAGCTAAGTGATTAGTGGTGTATCTTATCTAATCATCTAGCTTAGAACTATCTTAGTTTCATTAAACACACTTGAAGTTGATAAGCTAGCTCTTGGTTTCTCTCCACTTAAACCGTGAGCTACTTTAATGATCTTCTTAGTGTTCTTATTCCTACTTTCATTCCTCACTTTCATTACTCCTTTGCTTACTCTTTTCCACACATAATCAAGGCCAAACAAGGTTCATTGCATCAGATTTCCATTTGAACTCAAAGCCATCTCAAACCGTGAAGTGAGGCACTTTCTAGGCGAGCTAGGCAGCAAGTTAGCACGGTCCTCCCATGCCATTAAGCATAGCTGTGCCTCCTTGGCCGTTGGGTGCTTGCTTGATTTCTAGTGTCCTTGATGTGAGTTGACTTGGGTTGCTTCATTCCCTTGAGACTTACATCAATTTTGGTATCAGAGCAAGTTAGATCCTTGCCTGAACCCCACGCCATTCCCAGTCTATCTCTGAAATCAGTTCAAACACAATCAAGCACAAACCATTCCTTCCTGCGATCACAATGAGTACTAGCATGTCTGTGGAAGAAAAGCTCGAGGTTCTTTCCAAGCAAATGCAAGAAATGAGTGTGAGTAATCAAGAACTCAAAGCACAAAATGAGTACTTGAGGAAACAGCTTGGGAACAACATGAAACAAAAGCAAAAGCTTCAAGAGCCACCAAGCATTCGAATTGGGACGGATTATGGCCATGAAGAGGAAGCTAGCAATGCGTTATCATTCTCTGAAGAGGATGTACCATTCGAAAGAACACAAAGAAGAACGCGGCCTACTTTAAACTCCAATGAATTCAAGGTTGAAATTCCTGAGTTTGAGAGTAAGCTAGATCCTGATGAGTTCATTGAATGGTTACAAACAGTGGAACGTATCTTTGAGTTTAAGGAGATTCCGGAGGATAAGAAAGTCAAGATAGTTGCTCTTAGACTAAGGAAATATGCCTCATTATGGTGGACAAACCTTAATGCTAAGAGAACTAGGGAGAGGAAGAGTAAGATTGCTACTTGGGACAAGATGAAAGCCAAGATGAAGGCACAGTTTTTGCCTTGCACGTATGTCCAAGATCAATACATGCTCTTTCACCATCTGAATCAAGGCAAAATGAGTGTTGAAGAATACACACATGAGTTTGAGAAACTCATGATCAAATGTGACATTCTTGAGCCTGAAGAGAAGACCATGGTTCGTTACCTAGGAGGGCTTGATCCTAGGATAGCCAACGTGGTTGAATTGCAAGCTTACACCACCTTTGACGAAGTGTGTGTCCTAGCACATAAGGGGGAGCAACAAAGAAAGTCTAGGATGAATGTTCGTGATTCTTTCAAGCCAAATTCAGTACCAAACCGTGGGCAACCCTTCAACAAGGGAAGTACCACACCTCAGCCTAAACCATCTACTCCTTTCCCAACCAATCCACAAAAGAACCAAGCTCCTCAAAGGCCACTACCGAATCCCCCACGTCCAAACCCATACCCCATAAACCAGAGAAGGTGTTATAAGTGTCAAGGCTTAGGACATATTGCTTCTGATTGTCCTAGTCGCAAAGTGGTTACCTTAGCTGAGTGGGAAGCCATAGAGGGAGAATTTGCCAAGGAGAAAGAAGAGGAAAAGGAGGAAGATGCTGAGGAGGATCATGAGGATGATCAGGAGGAGTTTGTGGAAAACGCAGATGAAGGTGAGATGCTAGTAATTCGAAGGGTATTGAGCAATCAACGAGTTGCTAAGGATGAACAACGTGAGAACATCTTTCACTCACGGTGTACAGTCCAAGGCAAAGTGTGCTCGTTAATCATCGATGGAGAAAGTTATGCCAACGTTGTTTCATTAAGCATGATTGAGAAACTGGACCTTCAGTCCACGGCACACCCACACCCATACAATATTCAATGGCTAAATTAAGGCAAGGGATTACAAGTTAACTCTCGTTGCTTGATTTCATTCTCTCTTGGTAAGAACTACCAAGATGAACTTTAGTGTGATGTTATCCCCATGGATGCTTGCCATATTCTGTTAGGACGACCATGGATGTATGACAGGAAGGTTATGCATAATGGTTATCTTAATACTTATTCTTTTACCAAAGATGGCAAGAAGATTACCCTGAATCCTATGTCACCATCCGAACTCCACAAAATAAAACCACAAAAAAGCCAAAATCAATCTGACTTGCTTTTGACATATGTTGAACCACTTTTAAAGGCTTCTCAACATGAGTTCAAGGCCTTGAACGAGTGGATATTGCAAGTACAAGATGAGCCAGAAACACCACTAAGTGGATATCCCCATGGGCTCTGATACCAAATATGATGTATCTGCCGAGGATCCAAGTTAAAACTCAAGTCAAGAGTGAAAGCTTACAAACCAAGGGAGAATACAATCATGAGAAAACCAAGGAAAGTGGCACATAAGATGTTGGTTGTGAGGCAACAAACATGTGAGGGAGGAATGGAACTTAGAATCAAGGGATTCTAAGTGAAAATCAAAATGGAGTTTGATGTAATTTGATGTATATCACAAGGGATGAATGGAACTAAGTTACAAGTTACCAAGATTATGAAGCAACCAAGTGAAAACCACACGAATAGGTGTGGCACGGTTGTGCCTTTAGGCACGGGTAGGCCGTGCCACTTTTCTGGTTTGTGACACCATGTTTCTCACTTTTGCACAGTTGAGTATGGTTTGAGGTTTGTGATGGAAGCTAGACTATTAGAGGTAGTCTAAGCTTTGAATAAGCATGGGGATGGATATGTGAGTGGCTTGTAAATGAGAGAAAGGGGGAGAGAAGCAAAGTTAAGATTCACTAACTCCAAATTAAAGCTAGCAAACTCACTTTAACTCTCTTTGAATCCTTGAGTATAAACACCAAATGAGATAGAACTAAACTTGAAGAATGGATACAGAAACACCACTTCCATCCCATCCCATGGCCAAGGTCATATTGAATCAGTTTAGTCACCTATTTCCAGATGAGATACCTTCGGGTTTACCCCCAAAGTGTGACATTCAACATCATATTGACCTTATCCCAGGATCCATTCTACCTAATAAGCCAGCCTACAGGACAAATCCCAAAGAAACTCAAGAGATTCAACGTCAAGTTGAAGAACTGATATTCAAGGGGTTGGTGCGAGAATCCTTAAGTCCATGTGCTGTTCCTGCTCTTTTGGTCCCGAAGAAGGATGGTAGTATGAGGATGTGTGTCGACAGTAGGGCCATAAACAAAATTACTATAAAGTATAGGTACCCTATACCTAGGCTTGAAGATATGTTGGATGAGTTACATGGCTCTAAGGTGTTTAGTAAGATTGATTTGAGGAGTGGTTATTATCAAATTCGTATTAGGGAGGGCGATGAGTGGAAAACTGCTTTCAAGACTAAGGGCAGATTATATGAGTGGTTAGTCATGCCTTTCGGTCTTTCCAATGCCCCTAGTGCGTTTATGAGATTGATGAATCAAGTATTTCAGCCATACTTGGGCAAGTTTGTGGTCGTTTACTTCGATGATATTTTGGTGTTTAGCAAGAATGAGCAAGAGCATCAAGATCACTTAACTCAGGTGATGCTCGTTCTTGAAAAAGAGAAATTGTTTGACAACCTAAAGAAGTGTACCTTCTTTACCCATGAAGTTACCTTCTTAGGTTATATTGTTTCTGAAAATGGTATTAAGGCAGATGAAAGCAAGATTGAGGCTATTCGGACTTGGCCTGTTCCTAAGAGTATTCATGATGTTCGAAGCTTTCATAGCTTGGCTTCTTTCTATAGGAGATTCATACGCAATTTCAGCACTATTTTAGCTCCTATGATTGAAGTTCTTAAGGGTTCCTCGTTCACTTGGAATCCTAAAGCCCAAGCAGCCTTTGAAGAAGTGAAAGAGAGGCTAACTCAAGCACCGGTTTTAGCTCTACCGTGTTTTGAAAAAGTCTTTGAAGTTGAGTGCGATGCTTCAGTGAGAAGTTATGTGATACCAGAAAGAGATATTCAACTTATAACAAGGAGTTCTATGCCATCGTTCAATGCCTAGAACATTGGAACCATTATTTGATTGCCAGTGAGTTTATTCTGCACTCAGATCGCGAGGCTTTGAAGTATATTCAAGGCCAACATAAGTTAAACTCACGCCATGCTAAATGGGTTGAGTTCCTGCAGTCCTTTCACTTTACTATCAAGCATAAGTCCGGCAAGCTGAATCAAGGCGCCGATGCCCTTTCTCGGCGTTATCTATTGTTATTCCAGTTAGATGCTTGTATCCTTGGATTTGAGCATCTAAAGGCTTTATGCCAGGATGATGAAGATTTTGGGGGCCTTCCCATTCAGCCAAGGTGACTATTTCCTTGTTGGGGCAGACTGAGGGTGTGTGACCAAGACCTTGATGGATCTGCAAATGTTGGATTTCTTAATTCAAGAAGAGTTTCTCTTTAAAGGTGCTCGGTTATGTGTCCCCAAATGCAGCACTCGTGAGTTGTTGGTTCGAGAAGTCCATGCTGGTTCTTTAGCGGGTCATTTTGGTGAAGATAAGACCCAAACCATGCTTAGGGAACATTATTATTGGCCAGGCATGGAGAAAGATGTTCAAGACATCATTAGAAGATGCAGTACATGTCAGATCGCGAAGAGTCATTCGCTCCTCCAGGAGTTGTACACGCCACTTCCTATTCCTATGTTGCCATGGGTAGACGTTAGTATGGATTTCATACTTGGTTTACCAAAGACACAAAGGAATAAAGATTCTATCTTTGTGGTTGTAGATCGATTTTTAAAGATGGCTTATTTTATTCCCTGTAACAAGACTAATGATGCTACTCATGTTGCTGAGCTCTATTTCAAAGAGGTGATGAGATTACATGGAATTCCTTGTTCCATCGTCTCAGATCGAGATACCAAATTTTTAAGTCACTTTTGGATTACTCTGTGGAAAAAACTGGGTACTAAACTCAAGTACAGTACTACTTGCCATCTCCAGACATATGGGCAAACGGAGGTGACTAATCGAACTCTTGGGACCTTATTAAGAGTTTTGATTAAGCACCAAGCTAAAGCATGGGATCTGTTACTTCCACACGCTGAGTTTGCATACAACAAGACTCTAAGTAAGGCTACTGGTCTATCACCCTTTAAGGTGGTCTATGGGACTGATCCCCTAAGTCCACTTGATCTTATTCCTCGACCGTTAGATCGAAAACCAAGTGCGGATGCCGCAGCTAGAATGGAAGAAATCCAGAAGTTGCATAAGTTAGTAAAGGCCAAGATTCTACACTCTTATACACGGCCCAAGCTAACAAGCATAAAAGAGAGAAGCTTTTTAAGCCAGGTGATTTGGTCTGGATACATCTACGCAAAGAACGTTTTCCTTCCAAAAGGAAAACTAAGCTGATGCCACGAGCAGATGGTCCATTCGAGATTTTGGAGAAGATTCATGATAATGCTTATAAGGTGGAGTTACCAGGAGATTATGGAGTATCAGCTACGTTTAACGTTGCTGATTTAAGCCCTTATGAAGCAGATGACTACCTTTCTGATTTGAGGATCAAATCTTCCCAACAAGGGGAGAATGATAGAGGTCCATCCTCAAGGTCTAATAATGTCTCAACGATCCAGAACAATCAAGAAATCAAGTCCAAAGTCACGGCCATAAGTCACTTGATGGAGAAAACACAAGGTGATGCACCCGGGTTCTCATCCAGATTTTCACCCGGTTTTTGTTATCTGATTACACAGGTTTAAAGCACGTTTTGGTGCTTGTTTTTTGGGAGATTTTCAAGCTTAAGATCTTACCTTTTAATTCCAATTGGTTTCATATTATTTGAAATTCAATTGGTTGCTTAAAACAGTTCATCTTTTGACCTTGCCCGGATTGCACTACAAACTGTACGGTTTTGGAATTCTGGTATGTTCAGGGGGCAAATGAAGTCCAAATGCTACGATTCAAGATGGAGGGTAAACTAGACATCTTGAGGTTTCCATCCATATAAGAAACGTAGCAATTAGTCAGCATTTGATGTGTCAAGCATGCGTGACAAGTTGAGGCAGAAACCGGCTGATTGACACTCGGTTACTTAGCCTAGTGGTTTTCCTCCTTCAAGGGGTTTTCTTAAGGTGAGTGCCTGCCTACTTGATCATTTTGAGCTGCTTGGTAAGCTGCCACCCAGCCACCCATGAGAGAGACACGTGGAGCAAGGGAAAAGCCTCCATTTGGCAAGCTCACACACGGCCACTCAAGCATGACATGGCAACCATGCATTCTTCAGCTCTTTTGAGGTGGCCAACCGTGTATCCTTGCCTTCCTAGCTGGGAAATTGAGTCATTAACATTCCTTAATGCATAGGAAAGAGCTTAGGAAGATAAAATAATGCTTTGTAACTTAAACTTTCAGCTTGTGTTTGTTTTAGGCTAAACCGTATACTAAGTAGTCTTAGGTATGCTTAATGACTTTCCTAATTTAGAAGGAAAGCCCTCTTATGTATTTTCAAGGCCATATAAAATCCTTGTGTGTTCATTTAATGAGAGGGAGTTGATTATTCAGTTGAGAGCAAAGACTTTGTGTCTTGTGATTTCCTTAAACACTTAACTTGCTTATCCTTAATTGTGGCCGATTAAGGTGGTGACTAAGTGAGTCTTAATCTTTGGTTAGGTGGTGTATCTTATCCTGATCCAAGATTAAGGGCCCTAAGCTAAGTGATTAGTGGTGTATCTTATCTAATCATCTAGCTTAGAACTATCCTAGTTTCATTAAACACACTTGAAGTTCATAAGCTAGCTCTTGGTTTCTCTCTACTTAAACCGTGAGCTACTTTAATGATCTTCTTAGTGTTCTTATTCCTACTTTCATTCCTCACTTTCATTACTCCTTTGCTTACTCTTTTCCACACATAATCAAGGCCAAACAAGGTTCGTTGCATCAGATTTCCATTTGAACTCAAAGCAATCTCAAACCGTGAAGTGAGGCACTTTCTAGGCGAGCTAGGCAGCAAGTTAGCACGGTCCCCCCGTGCCATTAAGCACGGCCGTGCCTCCTTGGCCGTTGGGTGTTTGCTTGATTTCTAGTGTCCTTGATGTGAGTTGACTTGGGTTGCTTCATTCCCTTGAGACTTACATCACAAATAGGGAAAGGAACCTGAAAAACGAAGGAAAAGAAAATTCTATAGGAAAAAGAGCTTTAACAAGCAAAGAGGTAAGAAATATAGAAGAAAATATTATAACAAACTAAGTCCTTAAAAACAAAGATTTTTTAAGCCACTTATTATCCTATAGGGAAAAACAACTGCAAATGCTAGGCATGCAGAGAAGTAAGACATTGTGCTAATGAATGTAAAAATAAGAAGAATAGCAAGCTTATTGAAACCTTGGGAGGCTTAAATTATGTTGAGCTTAGCGAAGATGAGACATTAGTCCTAGCCCTGAATAAAAACAAAGGAATTGTTGATATTATATTAGACAATGAATATGAAGAAAGTGATTATAAAGAAACAAGTTATATGATGGAAAGTAGCCCAATTAGTCTTGGTGATCTTCAAAGAAAAGAGTTTGTTGTAGACAATGAAAACAAAGATGTCAAAGGAGATTGAGTCATTTCCATAATCCAAAAGAACATGATCTATAAAAAATCCATCTTTCAATTAAAAAGCAAATACGTATGTGAGATGATGGAAGGAGATTTGGAGATAAAGGATTGTAAGTATGACGTTGGAGAAGTTGATCTCATTAATTAGGAAAGTATCCTTAAGCATAACAAAGATAGAAAGTATTGGTATATCCATGTCGGAAGTGTCCAAGTTCAAATCACTCCATTACAATATTATGGTAAAGATATTGATCTTTACGCTTTACTCTGTGACATTAGGCATACTAAATTCAATTATCAAATTATCATAGGGATAAAGACCAATTTATATAATGTATCAGTAGGATTCAATTGTCGACCAGGATATTATGTGAGTCTAAAAGATGAATTTGCTAAAAACCTCTCATCTTTTAAGATAAAAACAGTTGGGATGGATATGAAAAGAGGAGCCACAATGAATCCTTTACAAGTAAGGATAGCTGATAATAGTATTATGAGCCACAATGAAGCTATAGAAGGGTTATCCATAGAATTATGAGGAGTTCAATGCGTTATACTAGTTCTATGGGCTACTAATCAACCCTATCATGATATGAATATTGGAAATAATTTTCAAAGGTTATATTTTGCATGCTCCCAGACCTTAAACCAAATAATATTTACAATTAATGGTCACTCAGTTCCTATTAAAAAAAATTAAGTAAGGCTTATACTCATTAGAAAATTAAATTTACACGTAGCCAGCGTGGTGAGAGGGTAATGCCTGCACAACGAGAGGTAGCACTGACAATCTCATTGTTTGAGTTATCTATTGAAGAGCAGATTGTGAAACAACAAGAAAAATTATGTAAAGAACTCTACTCTGATAATCCTCTAAAATTTTGGGATAAAGATAAAACATTTGCTAAAATCACTTTATTAAATCCCAACACTATTATCCGAGTAAAACAAATGGTATATACACACCAGGAAATCCAAGAGTTTAATAAACAAATCAAAGAACTTCTGGATAAAGGATTAATTAGGAATAGCAAGAGTCCTCACACTATTCCTGCTTTCATGGTAAGAAATCATGTTGAAGAAAAAAGAGAAAAAGCAACAATGGTAACTAATTACAAAAAGCTTAACGATAATACTGTCTTTGATGGTTATTATACTCCTAACAAAGCAGTCCTTTTCAACAGAATTCAAGGAGCCTATTGGTTCTCAAATATGGAATGCAAAAGCGGTTATTGGCAGATAAAAATAGATGAGAAAAGTATTCCTTTAACTGCATTTAGTGCCCTACAAGGAAATTATGAATGGCTAGTAATGCCATTTGGTCTTAAAAATGCACCTCAAATATTCTAAAGAAGAATGGATAACATCTTCAAATATCTCACCCCTGTTGTTTAGTTTACATCGATGATATCCTTGTCTTTTTCAAAACTATAGAATAGCACAAAGATGATGTCTTAGCTGTCATCCAAAGATGCATTGATCATGGTATTATACTTGGAAAGAACAAGTACATTTATGCTAAACAAGAAATTGAGTTCTCAGGTCTAGAGCTAAAAGTTGGACAAATTATTCTACAAAAATATATTCTTGAAAAAATAGAAAATTTTCCTAAAAAGATTAAAGATAGGAACCAGCTGGAAAGGTTTCTTGGATTCATTACCTATGCTTCAGATTTTATTAAAGATTTAGCGAAACTAAGAAAGCCATTGCAGCAGAAACTCAAGAAAGAAGGCTGGACATGGACCACTTATGATACAAAGATTGTTCAAAATTTCAAAAATTGTGTAAAAGTCTTCCTGTTCTTAATTTGCCTAATGAAGGAGATGATTGCTTGAGACAGATGCCAACAATGAGCACTAGAGTGCGGTACTCAAAATCAACGAAGGCGAAAAACTCTACAAATATTGCAGTGGAAGTTTTAATAAGGCAAAATACAACTATCCCATCATAGAAAAAGAAATCCTTGCAGTCATAAGGGGAATTGAAAAGTTCTTAATCTTTTTAGTCCTAAAACCTTTTCTTATTCGAACTGATTGCAAAGGAATACCTGGTTTTGTAAAAAAGAATTTATCAAATATGCAAGTGCAAGGGCGACTCCTACATTGGCAATTATAGCTTAATAGTTTTTGTTGTTTATTAAACATATACAGGAATCGAAGAACTCTCTGGCAAACAGTTTAACTCAAGAACTTGTCGATGATGATCATCAAAGCCGACCTCCTGCCAGAAAAAGAGGAAATCCATAATGAAATGCCATTTCTACTAGAACGGGTTTCTTCTTCTAGTAAAATCTTTATTGATAATTTGGAATTCCATACAAAAAGTAGATCACATTTTGATCTACTATCTTCTGCCTACCTAATATCCTAAAGATTTTCTCTTCTAGAGTTACAAGTTAATTACCTTAGATTTTCTTATGATATCCAAGAAAAAATAAGCTCTCATATTCAAGAAAAATGGTGCAATGAGTAGTATACAGCCAACATCAATTATTATCATACCTATTCTTATGATATTTGGGAGCCTTGGAGTACAATGATCTATTTTTCTAATAAGTCTGGAGTTGGTGGCATTAGCTTCCTAGCAAATTCAATCTCTCCAAATGACCCCATTATTAAAGCCTGGGAATACGAGATGATAGTTTACTTTATGAAAATCTTAGAACCAAAGTTCTCATTTTTCTCAACACTAACTAAATTCTAACAATGCATGTTTAAGCAGATCAATTGGATGTTTACATCTCCTGATGGTCCAACAAAAATTCCATATAACAGATGCCTATATTTGGAGGTATATTGTGCACTAATCGAATATGAAAATGAAAAAGCCAAACCAGCCCATTATCTTGTTCAGATCGTTGATTACGACGATCCATATGATCAACATCAAGAATGGTTTGCAGAACGAGGAGGAATTGTTATTGATTCTACTTTAGCAAGAGGTATCCGTTTTTATAACATTTATCATCAAACTTGGGCATTAATTGAACAAGGAAAAACAATAATTCATTGTGAAAATACTACTTTTGCCTATGATAATGAGTGTAAAAGAACATATGAAGGTGGAGAAAGCAGTCTCAGAAGATATCTTTGATTATCTCTTTGATGTTGGAGCTGAAAAATTTTATCAAAAAAAGGAAAGAAATATCTTCTTGAGTTATTTGAGAAATGGGATCCAGAGCATCTTCAATTAGATGAAAATTTTGATGATTATCCAGATAATGATGGTGTGGAGGATATAATTGGAGATGAAGGCATGTAGAATCTCAATAATGATGACTAGTCTTGTTATCATTAAAAGCTCTGCAAAGTAGTTGCCCATTATTGTACTATTTTGACAAGTGTCAGGTCTGTAAAACAAAGAGTGTACTATAGCCATATGAAGAGTCAGTGTGTACTATAACCATGTGAAAAATAAGTGTGTACTGTAGCATCTTATGTACCCCATCCCCTCTATAAAAGGAGAGATCAAGTGCTGAGAAGGGACACGGTCATTTGAGCATTCTCGAGCAAAAGAGAAATCAGGATTCTTCAGTTCTCTATAAGAAAGCATCTCTAATGATCTTAGCTTAAGTCCCTCCTCAAGATTTTCATTGTAATATTTCCACTTTCAAGCTTTCAATAAAAGAAAGTTTTCCACTAGGAAACGTTACTCAATCGAACCTTATATCTTAAATATTATAGTTTCTTGATTAAAGTCTCACTATCCTTTAAAATATAAAACTTGATTAGTGACTACAGTCTGAGGAAGGAAACGAAATAGATCTGTGCTGTGTCTGATCTAAAGAAGGTGTGGTTGATATTAGCAATCTATGTAAACTGGAAGCTAGAGGAACGCCAGAGTCCAATGCCGACTAAATTCAGGTAACGGTCAAAACTCTCCAATTAAGTTTTAATTATTTTTGCTAAGCATGGTGGCCTATAACCACAGAAAGTATAATATATAAGTAGTAGATTTTGATAACTAGTACCAGTAAAGTCATTATAAGAAATTTAATCAAGCATATTTCGTGAAAACCCCCTAAAAATAGCTTATCTGCATAACTAACCCTTTTCAGGGGCTTTTCTGCAATTTATAAAAGCTCAAGGGCCAAAATAATAATAAAAAGTACCAGAAAGTCACTTGTACCAAAACTGGAGGTACCAAAGTGTTAAGTTTTTCAAAACCGGGTCTAACGTGTGAATACGCTAAAAATGGAGGTACCAAAGTGTCAAATTTTCTAGTATTACAATAATTCTTACTACAACCCCCATTGCAATCGCACTGTGATAGAGCTCGCTTCTTGCGTAGCACTGTGGTGATGTCCAACTGTGCAATCTCTAACTTACACTTGCCACATATGATGCTAGGGCTATCTTGCTGTTTAAGTTGAGATTCATTATTGCATATCCATTATTTAAATCTCCTGCCATTCTGGCGATCTTCCCTACACCAAACAATTAGGTTAGGAGTAAAAGTCTTAGGTTCATACCTGTGATCAACGATATATGCTTTCTCCAATGTGTGTATTCGAGTATGTCTATGTCGCATTCTTCTGTTCTTCTTTCTGCGATGAGGCTGTTTGTCTTGGCAACAATGGGCTGAAAATTGGAAGTAGGGACTAGTAGGATGACTTTGAGCCTCTTCATCCATGACCTGTCACTCTGAGTTCTCTGGAGCTGAGCAATGAACCTGGACCACTATGTAGCCCATCAAATGGTTGCTATAGACGTCAACTATATTTCCTTGTTCAATCATTTTATAAGTTGCTTGGGATAGGCAAAGAGATCTTAATGGGCTTCTCCCAGTTTGTCCTACAGCATGTCTGAAGATTATTTTGTTGGTCTAAGGCACGGGGGTGGAAGGAAGTACTGTTGCTATGTTAGAACTATCATAGCCTTTAGTCACCACACTTGCCATCCTTGTCAATGTGGAGGTAGATTCTGTTCTCCACAAATCCAAATCCATGCGAGTTCCAATGCTAGGACTACCACTTGTGTTGTCTTCCTCTAATTTCATACTCTCATCAGCATGAATAGCCACACTTAAGTTGGGGTCATTGGAGAGGGATGGAGTTTAGATAGAGGTATAGCTAAATGTCTCCCTACATATCCCAACATTGGACTTTTGCATTTCATTGTCATGCATCTTCACCAAGTCCTCTCTATCGTTTGAATCTGGATATCGCTTCTTGCATAAAGGTCAACCAACCTTATCCTCAAAATTAGGAATTGTTTTCTTCATATCTTACTCACCATCTAGCTCTAATATTTGGGCTTGAACTTCCCTTGTAGGAACTTTGTTGCAAGAAATGCTACACAACTTCTCTACTCTAGATAATTCGTCCCTGATCTCTTCATTATAAGGTTCAAGCTGAATAGCTACAAGAAGGTCTTGATTAGCTTCCTTACTTAATACCATGTTTAATAAAGCTTGAGCTCTCCGAAATCGAGCATTAACATTAAACGAATCAAAATTCATAACAACATCACATTGTCGCTTAGCTAATTCAAACTCTTTCAGTTTTAACCAACAAGTAGCAATATTCAGGTTAATCTGAATTGCAAGTTCCTCAATTAACTTCTCATCATGCTCATTCTCAGGAACAATTAGACACAGATATTGGAATGCTTTATCATACCTGTTGATGGCAGATTGATAGGCCTTCGATTTGTATAGTGTGTTTCCTTCCTCCTTCAACTCTTTAGCTTTCACTAGCGTCTCACAAGGGGAGTCCATTTGCAGTACCATTCTTCTCACATCCTCATCAAATTCAGGCATAAACGGATCATTAGAGAGGTCTGAAATTACAGATTGAGTTGAAAAAGCCATGCTTGATGAAGCGCAAGGTCACTCGTGCAACCCTTTTGAATTGGAATTGTTGTTTTTCCAACTGAGTTTGCTACTTCTGGTCTTCACCTATGCGTCTTTGGGTTGGGGGGTTGTAATCACAAACAAGGGAAAAGAACGGCCAAAAGGGGGGCTGGTTGTCTAGGTGAAGAAAACAAAACCCTAACTCTCTTTGAAAACATAGCAAAGAGGTGAAATTGGAAGGTATGGAAAAGATGATATTGAAATTGAGTCACCATTGGGAGGGATCGACCGACGACGACCCTCAGACAGGTCGCCGGTGGTAACTTAGAGGGCGAATGTGGAAATCGCCAAGACGAGATAGTTGGGCGTAGAAATCGCCAGAGCTCCCCTTCAAAACCTAGACTGCTTAGTTAATAAGAAAAAAAGTTGATACAAAGAAGCAAGTTATCAAGAGAAACAAAGCATGGTAATAGATTGAAGCTGGCCCAAGGAAAAATGTAGAAGCAAGAGAAGAGAGAAGGGAAGGTGATGTAGAAGAGTACAAAGAAACTTGAGAAGGTCAAAAAGAACCGACGATAGAAGGGAAAAGCAGAGGACGGAGGATTGAGATTATATTTCATCGTGATCAGAAGGAAAAACAAGCGTGTTATAATAGTCACTCACAATGACTCCATGTTAGCTGTCATTTATTAAATCTGATAGTCATCTCAATTTACGTATGCGTAATGGTCCTTCGTTTTTTTAACTTAGTATTAGTCTCTTATTTGCTAACATGACATCTATTATGTACTTAGTCATCACTTTTTTACTATAATGTTCATAGTTTCCTTCCTTGAGTAGTAACACATTACTACTATTTGATCCCCAAAAGAAAAGAAAAAAAAAACACACATTACTATTATTAATTGTACATCTAAACTCCATGCAATGTTTGTCCCTTGTTAACTATAACAATACACAAATTCTTGAGGGAGACTATCTCATATTAGAGTTATTGTAAGATAGACTCTTTTTAGCGATGACTTTTTTGAAATTTTATAGTGACTACTAATATATTTTTGAGTGACTTTTAAAATTAGGGGTAACTAATAGTTCATTTAGATAAAACTATTATTACAATTACCCAAAAATGAAATATTAGGCATGTTATTTTCGTTGGAAAATATGGGTTCGAAAATGAGTGAAGTTGGTTGAGACTGGTAGAAGTATGTTGAAGTTGGTATTTTCTGTTGAAGCAGATTAAAGTGGCTTGAAGTTGGTTGAAGTGGCTTGAAGTTGTTGAAGTTGGAAGAAGTTAGTTTGATATGATCGGTGGAAGTTGGTTAACGTAAAAAGTTGGGAATAATTTAGTAAGTGTTGTTGTGAATGTTAATAAGTTAACAATTTTCAAACTATTTACAACTTTTTGCATCAAAACAATTATTTATGACAATTTTAATGTATCTATTGAGGAAGTTTTTATACGTGTAATTATTACATAATAATTTATAAATTACTACTTCAATACAATAACACAAAAAAATTAAAGCAGGGTATTTTTTGGTTGAAAACATAAATAATTTTCGCATGATAATTTATAAATTGTGAAAATTTGAAGCAGATGTGCTGAAGTTGGTTGAAATTGATTAAAATTGGTTGAGATGGGTTAAAGTTGGATTTTTTGTTAGAGTTGGTAAAAATGGGTTAAAATAGGTTGAAATTGGTTGAAGTTGCCTCATATTGGTAAAATGAGATTGACCGACAAAAAGAACAGGCCTCACCCCAATCACATACATACATACATACATATATATACATACACACACACACACACACACACACACACACACACACACACATATATATACATAATATATATATATCTATATATGGACATACATACATATATATATATATATATATATATATATATAAATTTGGATTAAACTCATGTATGAGCGAAAGCTTGCCATGTAGGATGCCACATAGGAGTGAATAGCCGTGTGAGATACTTTAATGCAACATAGGATGTTAGATGAGATTTGAAATAAAAAGCAAAGGTTACATAGGATGGATGTAAATTTAATATAATATTAATTTTATTTAATATGGTAACTTCTCACATACCTTGCTATTATTTGATAATAAATTTAAATCATAATATACATACATATATATATATATATATATATATATATATATTATATATATATATATATATATATATATATATATATATATATATGTATGTATGTATAGACATACACACACGCGCGCGCACCCGCACACACACACACATACACACATGCACACACACAGATATATATATATATATATATATATATGTATTTATATATATATATATATATATATTAAAAATTAAATTGAACTCATGTATGAGTGATATGTAAGCTTGCCATATAAGATTTCACATAGGAATGAATAGCAATGTGAGATACTTTAATGCGACATTGGAAGCTACATGAGATTTGAAATAAAAAGAAAAGGCTATGTAGGATGGATGTAAATTTAATACAATATTAATTCTATTTAATAAGGTAACTTCTCACATGCCTTCCTATTATTTAATAATCAAGTTTAATCATAAAATATATATGATTTAATGATGCGAATACAACAAATAGTGAGATCGACATGAATTAAGAATTAAAAAATATGTTATTAGTATGGAAAAAACTAAAGAAGTCTTGTTTTACTTTTGCATCAATAAAATAATATAATACATCAATTTATCGTTTGCTTTTTGATTAAAAAATCTATTCTCATAATAATGTATTAAAAAATTATTTAACTCACACCCTTATATCATAAGGGTATAACCTTAGTTAATTATTAATAGTCACCATAAGAGCATCCATATTTTTATATGATTTATGTGCGACGGTTTTACACAAGACTTGCTAATAACAAGAATATGAAATGAAGCCCAATAGTCAATAGTCATCTCTTATATGGTATTTAGAATAATCACTTCGTTTTAGTTATGTTCATCATTCCTTATGAAGTTTGTAAAGTTGGATTGAACTCCTATATGAGCGACACGTAAGCTTGTTAAGTAGGATGCCATATAGGAGTGAATAGCCACATGTGATTTAAAATAACTCTTGTAGCATGCCACATGTGAGATACTTTAATGCAACATAGAATGCTACATGAGATTTAAAATGAAAAGAAAAGGCGATGTAGGATGGTTTTAAATTATATACAATATTAATTCTATTTAATAAGGTAACTTCTCACATGCCTTCCTCATTTAATAATCAAATTTAATCATAAAATATATATGATTTAATAATGCACATACAACAAAAAATGTGTGTTAGATATTAATTAAGAATAAAAAAGTATGTCATTAATAGAGAAAAAACTAAGAAGACTTGCTTTACTTTTGCACCAACAAAACAATATAATACATCAATTTATTGTTTGCTTTTTTTATTAGAAAAATCTATTCTCTTAATAATATATTAAAAAATTGTTTAACTCACGTCCTTACATCGTAAGGATATAACCCTAATTAATTATTAATAGTCACCATAAGGACATCCATATTATTATATGATTTATGTGAGACGGTTTTACACAAGAGTTGCTAATAACAAGAATATGAAATTAAGCCCAATAGTCAATAGTCATCTCCTATATGTTATTTAAAGTAATCACTTTATTTCAGTTATGTTCATCATTTCTTAAGTTTGTAGTAATTGGTCCCAACTATAATGGCTTGTTTGATTCTATGTAATCAAAGTGGTAATGCAATCAAAATGGTAATGGTAATTCCATTACCATATTTGGTTATCATTAAAAAATGTAATCAAGATTACATTGTAATCACATTTACCTCAATCTATGCAACTACAATTACTTGACTTTTCCTAAACAATTATGATTACATATCTTTGAATTAAAGTCTACCCAACTATAAGCTATTATACTTGGGAACTTTCTCTCTCTTCTCTCCATTGTTTCTCCTCTACTTCCCCTCTCTTATTATTTTGACACCATTTTTTTAAACGTTTGAAGCTCCCACGTCCCTCTCTCTCCTCTTCATATTAGATAAAGTTTAACCTAGACCATAATTGCATTATTATAACTGTATTTTTATACGTTCTAGACATCATATCTCTCTCTCTCTCTCTTACATCATCATCATCATCATAATCATCATCTTCTCTCTACTTGGTAAACTTGAACAAATATTACATTATTGTAATTTAGAAGAAATAGAGTGAAGTAAGTCTCATATGAAACGTCGTACTCATAAGGATAAGATATTTGATAATAATTATCAACAAAGATACAAATAATTAAAATAGGGAAACATAAAATGCGAATTGAATTGCAAGTACTTCACATCATGTGTAAAATTAAGTATTATTTTTAGATAAATTCATTCCATTACACTTGTAAAAATTTTGTAACCAAATATTGTAATGCAATTATTATCCCATTTCATTACACTAACAATTACATTACATAGTTGATTCCATTGCATAGTAATTGTATTACTTTCAACCAAATGCTACATAATAGTCATTCATCTGTGCATCTATATGTTGAGTATTCTATTTAATAAATTCTCTACTTCTGCCCATTATTTTTAGGATAGTTTGGATGCAAGACTTCGAGCTTCATCAATACATGAACAAAACAATTTTATGTTGATTACCAATCTGTGTACTATGATTTACTTAAATATATAATTGATTAATGGTCACCTCCAAAGATTATGTTAGTTACACGCACTACCACAAAAGTCACCCTGTAAAAGTAATAAATATAAGTAGTCATCAACCATACAACTAAAACAAAAGTAGTCATCATGTGTTCGATGATAATAATATCATAAACTATTAGTCACTATTCAAGCCCTACTTTATTCAATTTTTGCTTTTAGAATATAAAGCCATGCTTGTAGTAACAATTAGTCACCTAATACCATCCTAAAAATATATTCATATATTTTAATTTTTTACTTGGAGTTGTCAAACGCCCCTTACATTTACTTTTGCAAAGGTTCATCCATTAATTGTATTTCCATTTAGTAAATAAGATTTCAAACAATTCCACAAGTCACAAATTATACAAATTCGAGACAGAAGAGCCATTAACAAAATACACTGGATTGCGATTTATATTCCAACATTAATCGAAACCAACGGGGAAGAATTCATGAATGACGACTTTCATTGTGGAGAAAGCCACAGAGAGAGAGAAGACACCCTATTGGCTTCGCGGAATAATGCTTGGTAGACGATTTACTCCTTGGACCAAGCCCACCTAGGGGTGTTCATCGGTCCAGGACCGGACCGGACCGGACCGGACCGGCCTGGACCGAAGACCGAATAAGACCTAGGTGGGGACCGAGGACCGGACCGTTTCAGATTCGGTCCGGACCGGACCGGACCGGCCAAAACCCGGACTGGACCGAGACCGGACCGAATCTGGACCGGTCCTATCCTGGATACTTTTGAAGTTGTTTGGGTCATGACTCATGAACCCATACATTACAAACCCTTCAGCCCAAATTTGACATCATCCCTTATCCTCATGGTGAACATGGTACTCTAATCGATATGCGTCTCATCTAAGTTAAATCCAGTAGAGAGCATTAAAAAAAAAAGACAAAACTTAACCATGCGATCAAGTGCTCTTTGATTTTTGGATATTAATATGCTTAAAGTTCTATACATATATTTTTCACTGTAAAATGCTCTGTTAATGTCACAGATTTGTCTGTCCGTGCTTTGGTTGGTTGGTTCTTTAGAAACCTCATCGTCCCAAGTCAAGTGAAAAAAAAAAAACCTTAAAACAAAAACCCCCATATTTTTAATTAATATATTATAAGCTTATCTTATTCTTTATAGAAAAGTACATAAATGAAATTATTAGTACTTTATTTTAGAAAAATAATTGTAGCTACGTAGAAGGTAGTTGTTTAATTTGGTTCAATTAAAAGGCTGGCAGATCAGAGAATCCTTCAAAGTTGTGCAGACAATTTAGAGAATATAGAAAGAGAAACTTCCTAATCACTAATGATTCACTATCAGCATCAGTAATTAGTATGGTTAACACCTCTAAGTAGATTCACATGCTTTCCAGTCTACATAATTATTATGCTCCCCAATATTTGTCCCTTTCAACTGATTTGTACTTGGACACGTGCAGTAATAACATGTTTTGGTTTTTGGTTTTTGGTTTTGCTCTCTGCCCTAGGTTGAAAAGTGCCCAAACAGAAGGTCCTTCGCACAAAACCAAAAACCTTGAAAAGTGCCCAAACAAAAGGTCCAAACCTAAAACCCAAAAAAAAAAAAAGCTTAATTCCCAAATCGGTCCGGTCCGGTCCAATTGTCGGTCCAACCGGTCTGAGACCGGACCGGACCGAAGACCGAAAGTCGGAAAAGAGAGGACCGAGGACCGGACCGAAAGGCGTCGGTTCGGTCCGGTCCGGTCCGGTCCGGTCCGGTCCGACTCGGTCTTCGGGTCGGTCCGGTCCTGGACCGTTTAATGAACAACCCTAAGCCCACCTATGATAGTGAAGAGAGGGAGAATGATTGAAGAATAGAAAGAGAATGACTGCTACATGAGCGAGCGACATGGAAGAGAGAGACAAATTTTAGGGTTTTCATATGCGTTTGCAAATCACTCGCCTGATAAATGACGTGTGTCTCTCATTAATGTTGCTAACGTGTAGACCTAGCAAAAACTGACCCGACCCGAACTCGCCTGAAAATTTTGGGTTTTGAATATGATTTTCTCGACCCAAATCCGAAATAAATTAAACCTGAAAAACCAGCAAATTAGTAGGTCAAACCCGACTTGAACCTGAACCTAAACCCGCCTGGTTGACCTGAGCATTATATCTTTAGTTTTGATTTTTTGTCTAATTTATCACTCTTAAAAATAATGGTTATTCATTATGTTGAATAGTCTAAAGATAGACTACTTTTACAAATTAAACAATAGTACCTTTTTATATCATTCTATTCTCTTATAATAACATCATAATTCATACATAACTTGTAAATGGAAAAACATTAAAAAATGGGAATGAAACTGCATGAAACAATTGTCCAATTTTAAAAGAAATCAATTTAGAAGAAAACAAATATTAAACATGCGCAAATTATACCATTATATCTTTAGTGAAACAAATATGTCTCATGATATTTTAGATAAATTACTTTGTAATATTCCAAATTTTGATGTTATAACTAAAAATAACATCTTGTATTTCTCTAATTCTCTTTTATTTAGTTTGCATTCTAACTAGTCGTGAACTATAATACTCGTGGTAGGAAATGAGTCGGTCGTGTTTGTGTTAGGGGTAGCCCATTAATAAAGTATACTGGACATTGGTAGGTTGATTAAAAAAAATCGAATTATTAAATGAGTTATTAGTGGATTGAACTGCTCCAACTCCTTAACATGCTCTACATTGATTAGCCCACAAATGACCCGACCTATTATTGACTTTATTTCAATGTACGGTTTGACCCACCTAACCCAAAGGGGGCTCAACTCTTTGCCTCGCCTGCGTTCTTATATCATAATTGAAAGCTTGAATATTTTTAAATATTTTTTAGTAAATTATAAAAACTATGCTTTTTCATCAAATAATGACCATTTTGTGTAATAAATATTCTAAATTTTTGATTTTAACAAAAGAAAACAACTCACAGAAAAGATATTCTAAACCCGTTGGGTCGACCCAAAACCCCGTAAAATCGAAATACACCTCCCGTATTTTACCCGAACCTGAAATACACCCAACCCGTATTTTACCCAAACTCGAAGACACCTGACCCGTTTTTAACTTGCCCGCCTGAATTGATAGGTCTACTAATGTGCCTTCTTTGTCTTACATAACTTACCATGAGACATTCTAATACAAGATTTGTTGAAAAGTTTATTGTATTCTAGAACTGATCCGGAGTTCAACGCGGTCAGAAGAGTAGGTCAATGGTTCAACCGGTTTGACCAGTGAGATTGGAATTAGATCCGTTGACCTGCTTTATCGTTGAATCGGGTTAGACCGGTATGATCCATTAGATAAATCACCAATAAGCAAATTATGAATAACAAAAAGGTGAAAAAAAAATATTTTTAGTTGAAATATTACATGTTTATTATTTTCATTAAATTACAAAGTGAAACAAGTAAAGGCAAAGAAAATATATAATGTAAGAATAAATTTACAAGGCCCAAAACAAAATACGTACCATGACCCAAGTCAATAAATTAAAAGGAGTAAAACCCTAGATACCATTTTGCTTCCAAAGTCTTTCTTGGAGTAACAACGCCACACGCAGCCTACAGATAATTCTTCTCTCTCTCTCTCTCTCTCTAGTGTCACTGTTGCTCTAATCTAAGATGGCCAACCTTGCATTCTTCCTTGCCTTCGATTGTGGGAGGTGATTATTTTAAGATTTTCTTCAATTATGAGAATATGGGAAGTCCACAAAACAACAAAGTAGTTCTTGATGAATTTGTGCACAGTACCATTACTGGATCATTGCAGTCAAGCACTATATCAACTATAATCAATCACCGACTGATGAGTATTGAAGGAAGCATGTGGACATTGGAATATGCAGATCTGGTTCAACAATTCAATTGTTTTTCACAAAATAACAGTCCAACCGTAACTCGTATGGTTCAACCGTCAACAAAATTGTCCAGTTTTGACTGGGTTTTTACAGTTTGACCAATAGGACGGTTTGTGGCTTTCTCCGGACCAAATTGCTTGCTGGATGCTGGTCCGATCGGTCGAACCGGCCGGTCCTGCTCAATTCTCCTAATACTGTTCCGCAAGTCATAAATTATACAAATTCTAGACAGAAGAACCATTAACAACATGCACTGCATTGCGATTTACATTCCAACATTAATCTAAACCAATGGGGAAGAATTCATGAATGATGACTTTCATTGCAGAGAAAGCCACGTAGAGAGAAGGCACCCTATTGGCTTCGCGGAATAATGGTTGGTGGACGATTCACTCCTTGGACCGAGCCCACCTACGACAGTGAAAAGACGGAGAATGATTGAAGAATAGAAAGAGAATGACTGCTACATGAACGAATGACATGGAAGGGAGAGCAAAATTTTAGGGTTTTCATACACGTTTGCAAATCACTCGCCTGATGAATACGTGTGTCTCCCGTTAATATTGCTAACGTACCTTCTTTGTCTTATAAAACTTACCATAATACCATGAGATATTTCACACAAGACTCATTGAAAAGTTTATTATATTCTAGGAGTGTCTTTGCCATAATTAATTCAATCTTTGTAAGATGTAGTAAATGATAACCTTAAAAATAGTGTTATCTTTAGGCCTTCAGCCTTCCAAATTTTAATTCTCTGTTTCCTCCCAATATTTCTAAAAGATTACAAATGGGTACCTCCTGTTTTGTGTAAACTATTTTTAGGGCCCTTAATTTGATAATATATTTTGAAGTGCCTATATTGTTGTGGAAACTATTTTTTAGTGCATTTTCGGGGAGAGGCGTCATCTGAATTGTGAAATTACTTTGATGCCTTTATGTTTGGAGGTTGGGGTTACGAATTACAGCCACCATTTTGAATCTCCGCGAAACGCAGAAACCCTATTCCAATTCTCTCTCTTGCTCTCTGCATCTTCTCCAAATCTTGCGTTAAGTTCCAGTGGCCTTTTGGTGAAGAGAAGGTGAAGATCATCGCCATTGGTGAGCAGGAGTTCCAGTGGGCTGCATTTTGTGGAGCTAAGAAAATCATACAACCATGGTGCGTGATTTTTCCTTTCATGCATGTCTTGTTTAGTGTTGTGCTGATCTTGTTCGGCACTTTTTTGAAGTTGTAGTATTGTTTTCTACTGTCAATGTAGTGATGGGTGAAGTTGAGTATGATGTTGAATTCTAACTTGTTGAAGGGTTAAATAATTTCTAGGGTTTGAAAGGGTTTGATGAATTTATGTTATACCTAGGAATCAGAGTGTCATGTGGACTGGCGAATTGTGTTTGTAGAAATATAATTTGAAATTTTTTCGATTTTGATCCCTGTTTGTTAGTTAGGGTTTCAGTGTGGTTCTGTTAAGTAGCACTCTGTTTAAATGCAAAGTTATGTGAGGCAGTTGCTGCATATGATTCCATGGTGCATCTGAGTATGAATGTTCAAACATCAACTCCTAACCAACATTTTGTGTGATTCCATGGTGCATCTGAGTATGAATATAGGGTGTCAACTATGTGTGTTGCACACTATGTTTGTTAGTTGGGTGTAATTATTCTAAAGGGATGATTGTGATCTTGTTTAAACAGGTAAATAAAAATTTAGTGGTTCATTACAAGGATAGAATCCTTACCATATTTGATGTGAATTTGGACAAGTACCGGGCCATTGATCTGTTTAGGGATGTGAAGATATTAGCTGTGGAACAGGGGGTAACATTTCCCATGTATGTTGGGTTTAAGTGGCATCCACCTAGGCGAGAGAATCAGAGGTGGCCACTTAATTCTGATAATGCTTAGGTTATGTTAGTTCATCAGTGGGAGTCATTAAAGGATTTTGTGATCCCTATTTATATGGTTGATTTGCATGAGCCTAGTCAGCTATAAATAGTGGTTGAAAGTTTGGATAGTTTGCAAAAAACAAAAGAAAAAGGGACTGTGCAATGTGAAACCTCCTGTGAACCAACAGTTGAGCCCTCTTTGAATGAAGCGAGGATATGGGCTGATAATTTGATTGTGACCCCATCTTCTATATACATGAGAGACCCAAATGCATCAGGACAAGCCCAGCCCAAGTTAAAAGCTAGTCCTTAGTTAATAAAACCACCTTCCACATCTGGGAGGTAGAAATTAAAGATAAGGAGACCCCTTCTTAGGGTTGCAAAAGAGAAAGGCCTTGTCTGTCAGTTTCAACAACTCAGCAGTAATGGAGAACACCAAACCCAACCAAATGCTTCTCCTTCCCCATTATGGCCTCCTGAGGAAAACTATTTTGAAGTTACGAATAGTCCTAGAAGACCAACCACAAGGTCTCAAACCAGTCCATCAACTACAACACTTGTCCCCACTACACCTTCTTCCTCATCACAACTTGTTGAAGGTCTATCTCAGTTACTGCTAAGTCCTAGAAGACCCTTGACAAGGTCTCAGACCAGCCCAATAAATGTCCCCACTACACCTTCCTTATCCCAACCTACTGAAACTCTATCCCAGTTGGTGATAACCTCAAGAAGACCTTTAATGAGGTCTCAAACAAGCCCAATTGCAGTTGAGAAGAGGCAATCTGAGCCTTCTTCTGTCAGAATAGCAAGAAGAAAGGAGAGTGTAGCTGAGCCCCTAAATTTTGGTCAATCACAAACATTCATCTACTCAAAGCAAGATTTATCAATAATAAGGATTGACTTAGATGAATTTTAGGATTTTGATGTGTCAGATTTGGGTCAATCACAAATTCCTGAGTTAGATGTGTTTGATAGTGATGTTGATGAGAATGTGGAGGAGCCAGTAGAGGAAGATTTGGAGTTAGATAGTGAGGACAGTGACTTCACAGGAGATGAACAGGAGGAGTCTGATGAGGTATCATTAGATGAGGAATTAGATGAGAATGGGGTGCTTAATAAGTTGGATTTGGAGGTTGAAACAGAGCAGCGGATGACATTAGGTCATGAGGATGCAGATGATAATGAGGGTCATCTGATTGTAAGTAAGATGGCAAAAGTTTTAAAACAAGAGAGGTTGTGGAGCAGGAATAGAGATGGGAGTGTGAGTTTGAAAGAAGGTGACATATTTACATGTAAGGAAGACCTTCTAGCAGTTATAAAGGACTACTGTGTGCAACAAGGGATTTGTTTGAGGAAGCTTAGGAATGACAGGAGGAGGTACACCCAAAAATGTGCAAATGTGGACTGCACATGGAGAATACATGCATCTGTGCTTGTTGACAAGAGTACATGGATGATTAGGAGACATTCAGAGAAGCATATCTGTGGTAGGACTGAAGCTAACAAAAGTGCTAGTTCAAGGTAGGTTGCAATCCACCTTCTGTCATATTATAGAGCAAATCCAAATGTTGCTATTGAGAATATGGAGGACTTCATCATGACAAAGTATGGGATGAGAGTGCCAAAGCACACTCTTTGGAGGGCAAGGAAACTTATTATGAAAACAGAAATTTAGGGTTCTCATGATGATAGGTATAACAAACTTCCACAGTATATGGAGGAGTTCAAAGCAAGGAACCCTGGGTCTTTTTGCTTCATAAAGTGGACAGATCAAGCTCCAAGGAGGAATCCTATATTCAAGAGGTGCCAGATTTGCATTGAATCAGTCATAACAGCTTTCAAACAGTGTTGTAGATCCTTGATTGACATTGATGCCTACCATTTAAAGGGTATAGCACACATCCCTCTCTGTTTGCATGCCTATTACAGTTACTCTATTTAATTATGATGTGTATTATACTTGTTTATACTTGTTCAGGTCTATACAAGGGAGTCCTCATGACAGCTATGGGCTTGGATGGGAATAATGGTAAGTTTTCCTTAGCTTATGGGACTGTACCCCAAGAGAATAAGGAGGAATGGAGTTGTTTTCTTGAAGGCCTTGCAAGAGCACTTGATGCTAGGGAAAATAGCTCCACCTACACTGTTATGTCTGACAGACACAAGGTAATAATACATACTTGTTTTTTTTTATTTTTTATTTTTTTATTTTTTAAGGATGAGTCTGTTTTGTGCCCATAACTATTTACTTAATGTGATTGGCATGGTATCATCAAAGCTTTGAAGAATGTTATGCCTTAAGCATCAAGAAGAATATGTGTGCTTCATTTCTGCAAGAACTTTGCAGCCAGCTACCCTGGTAATTGAAACAGTTTGCATCAAAATTAAATTAAAGCTTTCCAGGTGCATAATATGCTTGTACTCACTGTCTCTTTCTCCCCCTCTTATTCCAATTGCAAACTGCATGGTTCCACTGGTTCTTTTACATTGCTGCAAATGCATACTCCTCCTTTGCTCATTTGAAGGCCATGGATAAGATTAAGAACAAAAAGCCTGCAGCATAGCATTGGTTAAGGGACAATGAACCATTAGAGCACTGGGCTAGGTTTAAATTTGATGTAAACCTAAAATGTGCTGACAACATAAATAATTTTGTGAAAAGTTTCAATAATGCAATTACCAAACTTAGGGAGAAGCTAATGTTGATCATGTTGGAAGAGATTACAAAGCTTGTGGGGGCCAGATTTGATAAAAGATTTCAGAATGCATCTTGTTAGGAGGGAAAGGTCACACGATTTGTTGGAAAAAAAAAAAAAAACTGAGGTTGATTGAAGAAGATTCTAGGAATTGTCTGAGTGTTGTTCATGCTGCTAAAGGGGAATTTGATGTTGTTGAGGGTTGCACCAACTGCACAGTGAAGCTGAGGGATCAGTTTTGTGACTGCAAGAGATGTCAGATAACTGGCTTGCCGTGCAAACATAGTGCAAGATGCATTTTAAGAATAAAAGGCAAGTTAGAGGATTATTGTGCTCCATGGTTTTCAACTGAAAATTACAGAAAACTTTATGACAATATCATTCATCCCATCTTTGACCTATGCATGTGAGGAGAAACAAACTTGCCTACACTTGATCCATCATTTCAGCTGAGGAAAAGAGGAAGGCCAGAGAAGCTTAAAAGAAGAGAGTCACAATCTTGGTCCCAAGTCCCACAAGCGGAAGGTCAAGGCAACAGACATTTCTTTGGCACTAAAAGGTGCAAGCAATGCAAGCAACTGGGCCATAACAACTTGACCTATGGGAGGCCTAGGGATGAGAGTGGCAGGCTAGTGGAGAGATACAAGAGAAAGAACATCACTAGTCGCAGACCAGTTGGAAGGCCAAGGAAGACCCCAAGAGCCACCCCTGGGACATCAGCTAGGACATTAACATCCACAGTTGCAGCCCCATCCCAATCTAGCCAAGTTTGATTTTCTGTGAACTTGTTCTGTTGTGCTTACCAAGTGCACAACTAATTGTAATATGCAACAACCAACTATTTATTTTGCCTTTCCGATTTTATAAACTTATTAGAAGCTTAACGCTCATATTTTTGGTTGAGTTTGAGGGAAGTTCTCTATGATTTCTACACTTTATGCATTTCAGAAGTTAAAAGCTGTGTTTGTTGTGACTTGATCATAACTTCAATTCTCCAGTTATTAGCATTTTCATAAAGTATTAATGTAACAGGCACTCAAATTGCTCCAACAAGGTTTTCATTTACTCAAAAATTGCTCTAACAAGATTTTCATTTTCCACAACAAGGCATCACATTGATATAAATTACATCATCACCACCATCACAATTAACACTATGACCACAATCAATAAAACTACAATTAAGCTTTGACCCATCTCTATAAACTTCATTATTATAAACTTCATTATCAACCTCATCTCCATAAGCTCCTTCCTCACTTCATCTATGTCAAACACTATGTGCCTCTCCTGAGGCTCCTGAATGGTAGCCCATTTCAAGAATTTATCACACCTACCACATTTGAAATACACTATTCTAGGATTTTGGCTTGAGTGAGAGACCTTTCTCACACCTTCACAATTGCATCTTCAACGTACTGCTACTTCATCTACATTGGACCTTGATGATGAAGAACCTTCCATTCTCAAACCTTTCAAATTATCACATATTATTAAAAACAAAAAATAGAACATAATTATGAAATACCATCAAATTCCAAAGTATAAATTCCAAATTCCACTTATCGAGCAAACCTTCACAAATTCCAAATTATAATTATGAACTACCACTCTATTTCTCCAACGAAAAACAAAAAATTGAAACTCCACTTTCAAAATTTTCATATCTGGAATGGGAAGCACACACATATGGAGTGTGTAACAATTTCAAATACGAAAAATAATTTCACACACCATAGAGGGAGCGTGTAATCTAAATTTCACACTTCAAAAAAAAAAAAAAAAATACCTTGTGCTTGCTCCAATGGAGGTGAGTCGACTTGCAGAGGGGGAGAAAGGAGAGAGAGAAGGTAGATGGTGTTGAACATGCTTTTAACACCATTATTTTGATCGTTGTGGGCCCCACCCTCACTTTCTCTCTCCATCCAACCAAGTATGGACATTATTGACATTCCACTAATGTTTTCTTCTTTCCGCCAAAAACAGACCAGATAAGTTAGGACATCTCCTCGAAAATGCACTAAAAAATAGTTTCCATATCAGTATGGACACTTGAAAATATATTATCAAATTAAGGTACCCTAAAAATAGCTCACATAAAACAGGAGGTACCCATCTACAATTTTTTGCAATATTTCCAACAAAAGCTACAGGCTGTAACATCTGTATAGATTATACATGCATACATGAATGACCAAACCTAGTATTTTTATTATTTTATGATTGCGATTACAATGTGCCAACTCCCAACAATCAGATGCAGAAAATATACTAATATACATGTTACAGACCAAACTATACACACGATCAATATTTTTTCTTTTTTCCCTGAAAAAAATAATTACAGAGACAAGCTGAAGGCAAAACCGACTGCATAATCCTTGTAAGGACAACAATGCAGGAGGAATCCTATAGACCCTTACTCGCTATACCATCTATATCCTTTGAAGCTCCAAAGGGTGACCAGTGAAATATGTTGACTCCACAGTTGACACTCAGAGCAGCACATCTGGCTCTGCTAAGCTCCCGTTGAAGTTCACTTTACAACTATCCGGCAACTGAAGTCCAGCAGCAACGAGACCGGCCTTTGTTATATGGGGACATGACCTGACATCTAGGTACTCTAGGAATTTACAGGCATCAAGGATTGTCCCTATTGCTGCTATTGTGACCTTTGGACAGTTACTGACTTTCAAGACCTTCAGACTTGCTGCATATTCTTCTCCATTGCCTAATCTCTGGAAAGCCGCATCTGTCACCTCTTCACAACATCCAATGTCCAACGCTTCTAAGTTTTTGCAATGGGATAGAATGCAACTAAGAGAGGAGTCAGTGATGCTTAGACACCAATCCATTCGTAAATTCTTAAGAGTTTGATTGCACGAGACAGCTAGCAATTTAATGGACTCATCCGAGATGTCACGACAACCACCAATAATTAGCGTCTCTAGACTCTTGCAAGACTTCGCCAAAAATAAGATAGCCTCATCTCCGACTTTGTAGCAATCCAACAACTTCAGAGTCTTCAAAGAGGCTGAACAGGCTTCTAAAACACTGGATATTCCAAAATCTCCCACATTGGTACATTTGTTCATATCTAAATACTTAAGCTGCTTACAACCACTGCCGAGAACAGAGAGCCCAGAGTCACTTATGTTGGTGCACCCTTGCAGACCCAATTCCTCTAGATTATGACAATTTTTGGACAGAGCTTCCAGTACTTGGTCAGTGATAAACTTGCACCCAGCAAGATGAAATCTTCTTAGGTCATTACATCCCTCAGCCACAGCAGATAATCCCTTGTCTGTCAGTTTTCTGCAATACGAGACATCCAATGACTGCAAAGAACGAAGACCTTTTCCTATTGCAACCAGTCCAGCATCCGTTATACCTAAAAATCACATAGCACACTTGCATTGAGCATTATGGAATAACACAAACTGCAATATCACTCTAAATTGTTGTCAAAGGACTCAAGTCTAATTTCATTTCAGCATCAATACATGAAATAACAAGCTAATTCATCAGTAGCCAGCTCATTGATCAATGAGCATAGGAGGATGGACATGGGCCCATGGCATTAAGCAGTTTGTCATTCTTTCCAGGCCCTGAAGAGTTTAAACAAAACCCAAAAGAAGCCGCCTATGTTTTCAACTTTTTAATCACAGGTCCTTTGAAACTCAAGACATACTGGTCGTACAAAAATATGAAGTACAGATAAGCTGAAACAGAAACACCAATGATCTAAAGCAGACTTACATAAACCACAGGCATGACTAAACAGACCATGGGTATGAAAGACATTATAATCACTCTGGCTATGTGTTAATCCTAAACATAAAAACTGTTAGAACGGCAAACAAAGTCCATAAACTAAGGACTACAAACTATGCTTGTGGATCTTAAACAACACCAACGCCCCCCCCCCCCAAAAAAAGAAAAAGAAAAAAAACAACCCAAGTCCAATACCCAACAACCGTACATTTCCTTGTTCCTCAGCACTAAAACCACTACACAAACAGAGTCATCATAGATGCAGCTCTAGACTCAGAACATAGCCATCCCTCCAAAGAAACAATCATTTCCCTCTTGTTCCTCGGGCAAAAAAATAGTGATCTCCAACCAAATCCACCAACCAACTCAAACTTAAGAATGCAACAATCAGCGAAGAGAGCAATTGACCAGAACACAATCTGCATGAAAATCCATCACCCACCTCCAAACACATCTAAAAATATCCTCAATTTGCTCCGGATTGCACAAAAACCTACTCACACAGCCTCATCCTAGGCAAACTATGACCCAAGATCCAATTTTTCATCCCCAAACGACACAGACAAAATTCAAGTTACATGAAATGAAAGACACAACCTTCCGAATTACCTTTGCAGTTGCAGAGATTGAGGACATGCAAGCAAGGGAAGCCATTGGCAATGACAGAGAGGTCAGAATCAGTGACACCAGGATAGAAAGACCGAGAAAGAGACTGAGAAAGGTCGAGCTCATGGAGGCGAGAGAATCGGGCGGCCATGCGACGAAGCATGTGAGGTCCAGCACGAGCACAGAGCTTCTTCCTCTCAGTGCTCTGAAGATGAAGCCATCGCTTGCAAACCAAGCCGAATACCTCCTTGTCTTTATCGCTCTCAATCTTCGATAGTATTGCTCGAAGTTCATCGTCTCTCAGGACTTCATTTATGCAGACTGCCGATTTGTTGTTGTCGGTGACGGTCAATCTTTCCGACGACATCTCCGCCATTGGCATTGTAGGAAATGTAGAGGTTTAATGGAGTTTTTATGATCTCTGGTTGACGGATGAAGGGAGATATTAAGGAGGGATGAGGGATTAGGGTTCGGCTCTCAAACCCTAATCCGCCACTTTTGATTGATAGAGAGGAATGGCTGGCGGTGGCACCTAACGTATACGCACTCAAGCCGCGCGTACTTAGACCACTGTAGGAAATATTTATAATGTAGATCTGACTCATGTGACCCAATATTTATATAAATTTTTAAAATATAATAATCCAACTTATGAGGTGATGGGAAATAAAAAGTCGAATGTAATAAATTTTTATCATGAGCTGTACTTTTAAGAAATTTAATTTTGATACACCGCCATCGATTCGAACTCGTCGAAAAGGTGATATGGTAGTAGCTGATGCCTATGTGTAATTAAAAAACGAACAAAAAAAAGAAAAATGCGATTTTGACTTTGTTTATCCAACCAAGCTTAGTTGACCCGTTTAATTTTGGATATATCAGTGCAATCTCTCTCCATACTTCCTTATTCTCTCTCCTTCCTCAGTCTCCCTCCTGCCCAGTGTCCATCATAGTTCAGTTTCTCTCCTCTTAAAAAAAAAAGATTCAAATTTTCTCAAGAAATAAGAAAATGAAAACCCGAATTCTGTCTCCCTTTCGAAGAAATGAACATATCTGGCATAACAACAAATATTGTTGGGTCATCGAATTCTGGGAAGGTATCAAATTCAAGTAGCCAGTGCCTGAATTTAGGCATGGTGAAGTGTTTTCGTGACATACCTGCTATCTATCAAACCTGTAGACGACCCCAAAATAGGGGGAGAAAGTTTTTTGAGTGTCAATTGTGAAAGGTAAGTAATATGCAATTAGGGTTAATTACTGGCTTGATGAAAATTAGGGTTTAATGATTGGGTGCAATCTGCAATCGATGTATTACTTGTATGTGTTTGTAGATTAATAAAGATTATGGGTTTTTCAAATTAGATGAAGAGAATGCAAGTAATGCTGATGAGTTGCAAATGTTGAAAGAAAATAATGCAAAATTGAGAAGCAAGATTGCTAAGGAGAAGGAGTAGAGGACAAGAGTTAAAGAAAAAATGAAGGCAGTGAACGAGGAACTCATGGCACTAAAACTTAAAGTTGCAAACAACTAGGGGTGGCACAAATGTGGATGTATTTGACTATTTTCTTAGTTGTGGTAGTTCTGGTTAGGAAAAATTAATGGTATGGTATGGACAGATATAAGGAGTGAGTGTTGAAACTTTGTAGCCATTTGTTGGGGTAGATGAATATGGTTGAATAGGTTGCTACATTTTGTAAGGATAGATGTAAAATGTACTTTGTATTGAATAAATGAAAAGAATGAATGTGGTGAAATGTGGTTAAATGGTTTGCTACAAAAACATATGATCTAAAACAGTCATTCTGATATTAAGCTTGGTAACAAGTGATGTCCATTACTTTCATTGTATGTTAACAAAATAAGCAAAAAATGTTTACAAGATATTGTAAACTTGGCACATTAAACCTCATGCATACACACCTAATATCCAACTCACAAACATGTCATGGTGTGTTTAACAAGTTTAACACACAACAAACAACACCACACCTAAATTTCCTTGTCTGTTTCAATGTCCAAATTTGACATCCCAAAAAAGGTTGTAGAGAAGTTGGAATACCGACTATGGAAGGCTAATAAGAGGCTGTGAGCTGCTGGTAGCTACTGATGCTTGATTGGGAACGATAGGCTGGCCTTGGTCCGTCATGGAATGTGGTTCAGATGAGGATGGAATACCCTAAGACATTGAAAAATAAAAAATTAATAATGTGGAAAATCAGAAAAATTAAAAAAAATAGTAAAATGTTAAACACTTACCCTGACTGTTCTCCCTCTACCTCTCCTACCTTTGCTTCCTCCTCTACTTCTAGTAGTTGCTTCTTCCTCCCTTGGCTTATTGAGACGCTTAGCTTGTTTCCTTGGTATGTTTGGTTGCCTTTTCTGTGGAGTTGGGTTGCCATGAGTGGATTGTGCTAGTGGAGGACATCCCTTCTTGCTATGACCAACACTCTTGTAGTTGGAGCATACCATCTGCCTCCATATCTTGTCAATCTACCTGCCTTCCTTGATCTTCGTGGAGATCATTTCTTTTGTTTCTCTTTGGTCTGCTAGGTCCTACCTTAAATGATGGAGGTTCAAGTGGCACGTCCTTCTTAGGCCAATGTCTCTCTCTAACATAGGGAGATATTGAACCTTCATAGGTTGCCATATACCTTCTTGAAATAAGAATGGACATAACCTTCTGGACCTTGCTTCATCCATCTTGCACATGCAATGGCATGACAGCAAGGTATTTCTATGAGATCCCATTTTATATATGTGCATTTAGCATGGTCGAGATCTACAATAAGGCTGTTTAACTTGTGCTTGACCTAGAACAGTTTGTTGCCAGAAGGAACAGGGAAGCAATTTCTTGCTTCTTCTTTTTCCTTCTCTAGTTTAATCCTTATTCTAGGGCATATGTTATCTTCAGATGCTTGCATTATGGACCTTTTCACCACAATCCTCTCAATCAAAGCCATTCTAATATTCTCTAACATGTCAATCATATGTTTGGTTCTTGCATGGACAACATTGGCATTGAAAGTCTTAGCCATGCTGTTGATAATAGCATCACACTTTGAATTCTCTCTCATGAAGGCCCTGCAGAATAGCCTTGGATTTTGATGCTCAAAATCTTCTGCTACCTTAGAGAAGGCTCGTCTTAGTGTCTCAATTGTATCTTTTAGATCAGTTTGGTTGTATACCTTTGCTGCATTCTAAAATAACAGCTTCAGTTCTTCACCCTTATGAGTCTTCTTCCAATTTGCATAGATATGTTGAGCATAGTATCTGTGCTCACAATTAGAGAATACAGTTGCCAGAGCATGATGAATTGATTGTATTAAAAAAAAAGCAAGTTCAGTCATATGCTTGGAACGCCAACCAAAAAAGATTTAACTATATAAAAAAAGAATTGTCATCCCAAAAAAGAGTTTACTATAAAAAAAATAAATTACTTTGTGTTAATTTGATATGAAATTCCAACTAAAGCCATTTGTGCCTCCAAGGCAATCCCTCACATGCTGAAGAAACCACTCCCAGGAGTCATTGTCTTCACCTTCAATAACAGCCCATGCAATTGAAAACATTTGATTGTTTCTATCCATGCTAATTGCAGACAGTAGGCAACCTCCCAAGAATATCTTCAAAAAGCTACCATCAATGCATAACATAGGTCTACAGCCTGAAAGTAGCCCCTTCATGAACCCATCAAAGCTCACAACCATCCTCTAAAAAATAGGGATTTCTTTGACAATTTTAGTGTTTGTTTTAATAATGAATGAGCTACCTGGGTTTCACCTATTTAGCTCCTCAATGTCCCTTCCGAACTTTGAATAATGGTCAAACATTAAGCCATGCAATATTCCATAAGCTACTTGTTTTGCTTTATAAGTAGTCCACTTTAATATGACAAACCCATGATCCTTCTTAACTACATCCACCAATTCTGTTGCAGGCGAATTTGGATTTTCTTTGAACCTAAGCAGGTAGTGGGATGCAATCATGTATATTTCAATTGTCTATTCTTCACCATATTCCTTGTACAAATATTGTGGTTCTTGGCTATTCTAACAACCCATGTAGCTTTGGTTTTTATCCCATGATCATAAACTTTGAATCTGCAACCCTATTTGCAAACTGCACCTACCTTTTTCTTTTTGAGTTAGATATACCTATTTTTAAGTCACACCCCTGTGCTATTGCAAACCTTGATATTGCATCCTTGAACTCCTCAACTGTTCCACAAGTCATTGCAACCTGCCATTTTAATTTTTTGAAATCAGTATGCTCATCTACCTTAACATGTTTTCCCTTTTTCCTTAACAACATAGGAACATCCTCATCAGTCTCTCCATCAATATCCATTTCAGCTTCAGAAGTTTCATAATCACTGTAAAAGCTTGAACCCAATTATGTTTGTTCAATGCTAGTAGTAGCAGACTTAGCTTTGTCCATGTCTTGTTTGTCCACCACCTCAGGAGTATCAATCCTTCATGAAACCTTTTGTTTCTTGCACTTAGCAACCTTAGCCCTAGCAGGTGCCCACTCATCATCTCTTGTCTCCAAGTCCTCAACGTCAATCTCCCATTCATCATCAACAGCAGTATCCAAATTATGCTGATCACCATTATTCTCACACCCATCATCATCAACACCACCACCCACATTAATTTTTCTTTTACATCTTGTTATTAAAATGCTACCTGCAATGTCCTCAAAGGCCTCTAAGTCAACCTCAGTTTCAGGAATATATTCAATGTCACTAGACTCTTTACTAAGTGAGTCACCCTCAATCAATTTATCTCATGGAATAGGTGACTCAGATCTAGGGTCTTCCCAATCCTATGTAGTTGAATGCTCATTGTTCACATTGAAAATAAGGGTTGTATCATGTTATTGGGGCTTTTGAGTTGTTGTGGTAGGGAATGGAATATGGGTATCAGCAGATGTTGGGGTTGGGGTTGGTGTGGGTGTTTGGGCTTGCAAAGCTGGTTCTTCAGTTGGGCCTTTCTTATGGGTCTTTTACTTTTTCCTACTAATAGGAAATTTTATTGGAATATGCTTCACTCTAGTGCCCCTAGAATTTTGGGACCCAATTGTGCCTGTTGACCCATCAAGCTCCCCCTTTTGACAACATTCTTTACCATTATTGATGCTGCTGCTAATTGGTTCCACATTTGACTGCTATGTGGTCATAGAAGGGCAAGGTAAAGTTGGCATTTTGGGGACCACTTCATTTGTAACATCCACCCTATGGACTAAATACACAACCAATCTTTTATGAACAGCAGCAGCAACATCCATATCTAATGATTCACAATTATTATGACAAGTCCTCAACACCTCTCTCAAACTCAGACCAAGTAGGGGTGTTCATCGGTCCAAACCCGGACTGAATCAGACCGGACCGAGTTGAACTGAGGACTTAATAAGAGGGGAGTTATGGACCGTGGATTGGACCGAATAAGTCAAGGAATCGGAAAAAAATGGGCCGAATTGAATTATCACGCTAGCAAATTTTACGATATGAACATCTTTTTTTTTTTTTTTCAATATGAACCATAACACATTTCCACAATGAGAAATAAATCAATATTCTTGAACATTTGAGAAATCATAAGTTGCAAAAGAAAATTGAAATTGAACAAGTAAAAAGTCGATTTTCAAATTTTTTTTATTCGGTCCTCAGTCCGGACCAAAGACCGAATAAAAAAAATTGTGGACTGTAGACAGGACCGAATAATGAACAGCCCTAATACCAGGTATTAGATAGTAAAATTCCTTCACATTAATAAACCCAATATCTTTAACAAGTCCAATTGTCTCAAACCTAGACAACTTATCTATGTTAACATGCTCAATCTTAGACACTCCACTTCCAACATATTCCACCTTAACACCATCTACAAATTTTGCCCCATGATGAATCTCTACAACTATGTCATCATCACCCATTTTCGTCAATTACACTGATTAAAAAATAAATCAAAGATACAAAGATACATGCATTAGGTCGACATTTACAAAAGCAGGCATATTGAACAACCTTAACCACTGATCAACCCAATAATAAATAATAAGAAATTGCATTCAACTACTTCATTATATTATATTGCACCAATGACACTTGAACGAATCGCAATTAAGTACAAAAAGCTTACCTTTACATGCTCCACTCGAAAAAAATGGGGTTATGCTCCTTTTCCACCTTCTCCCCAAATTTCCTTATCGATTTTGCCAAGAATTACCTTCCAATTATAGTTTAGTAGCAACAGAGGATGAAAACAAACTCAATTTTGCTCGTAATTCATAACACTCCAACTCTAGGGTTTCCACTTTTTCGATTAATTTCGAAATTTTGATGAGAGAGAGTGAGAAACTTAGTGTAGTTTACCTTTTGTAGGTTTTAATCACATTGAATGGGAAGTTTTATTTCAAGAGGAGAGAGACTGAGGAAGGAGAGAGAATAAGGAAGCAGGGAGAGAGATTGCACTGATATGTCCAAAATTAAACGGGTCAACTAAGCTTAGTCGGATGAACAAGGTCAAAATCGCATTTTTCTTTTTTTTTTTTGTTCGCTTCTTAATTACACATAGGCATCAACCACCATCACATCACCTTTCCAACGAGTCCTATTCGGTGGTAGTATACCACAATTAAATCCCTTGAAAGTACAGCTCACTAGCAAGGATTTATTAAATTCAACTTATTATCTTCCACCATCTTATAAGTTGGGATTATTATATTTCAAAAACCCTATTTATATTATAGGCCTACATTTATAAATCGAGGATGTCATAACACATATATATATATATATATATATATATATATATATATATATATATATATATATAATATATATATATATATGTGTATATATATATATATATCTATATATATATATATATATATATATATATATATATATATATATATAATATATATATATATATATATATATATATATATATATATATATATATATATATATATATATATATATATATATATATATATATATATATATATATATGGTATTATATATATATATATATATATATATATATATATATATATATATATGTAAAGTTATTTTAGGCACAAGATTTGCATTGTAACTTCAATAAATTATAAAACTGCTATTTATACTTGATCTACATCAAGGATATAAAAGGAATGGAGCACTACTACCCAGATATGCTTTTAGTCCAATTGTAACTATTACCAAACTTGATTTCAAACTCCCAACCAATCAAACAACCTAGGCTGCACCTGTTGGACTATGATGCAGTTTTGATGCATGTTTAAGCCAACTAGCAATCCTTAGTCTTATGTCATCCAAAAGTTAGAGAATAGTCCTATGTTAACCTTGCAATTAATATGGTGATTCACTTTCGATATACTTCCATAATCTCTAATCCTCTAACTGAATAAGGGAGTCACCTTCAAGAATCACTTTCAACCATCTCCATGGCTTTCGCTTCCAATGAAATGATAGAATAAGCTAAAGGCCAATCGACAATTTGGCTCATTATAAACAGTTATAAGAACTAGATGCCCTTAATTCCAAAAAGTCAACCTTTTGTTATAGAATAGGACCAAAAGGCCAACGCTGTAACATAGGTAGAAACTAGGTCATACCTGCCCTCTTAGCTGCAAATAGGGGTGACAATGGATAGGATCTGGATCGAATTTATTTAGATCCAGATCCATTTTAATTTTCTGGGTATGGGTCTAGATCAAATCTAGACCCATTGGATCTTAGAAGTTGAGATCTATTCTTAGATCCATTGGGTCTATGGATCTTAAACGGATCCTAAATGGATCCATAACTTTACAAATGCATATAAGCATTTTAAAGTATGTAGTACCCATTTAATAAATACATTAACATAATTTTCAATAAAGACAATAACAACACATGATATATAAGATAACAATAACTTTAGTGTGCCAACTAATGAGAAGTGATAACTATATTAGTACCTCATATAATCAAGTCTGCTCAAAAACTAATGAGAATTGACAACTATAATAGTACCTCATACAACCAAGTCTCCTCAAAATCATATTCCAGTAATTAAAATACCAAAAACAAGTTTCATGATAGTTAATAAGATCCATAGAACAAATAATAACCGACAATTGTTATAGTGGAGATATATGTTGACTAAATGATTGTAGTGAAGATAAATATTAAATATATGAATATATTTTGAATACAAAATTCAGATTCGAACTTCTTTTGATATTTATTACTAGTAGTCAAGTTTCGATCTAAATTGTTGAAGTTGAATTTTGTTACTAAATTTCAAATGACATCATAAGAGATAGATTGAAAAGTTATTTATTTTAATTTTATTTATAATACAACAGTATTATTATCTTTTAGTATTACTAATGGGTATACGGATTGAGTGGGTAGGGTTGGATAGTTATTCACTAGGTATATATGGTCATCCCTAGAAATGGAGACTAGCAATGTACGATATGTCAAGGACAAATAGAGAGGGGGAAAGTTTAAAAGACTTGTTTGTTGGATTTTGGGATACAAGAGTAATTGGTCTAATAGATCCAACGGATCAGATCTGGATCTAAATAATAGACCCATCTTTAGACCCTTTTAAGATCTAGATCCTTTTTGAGATCCATTGGATCTAAAAATAATGGGTCTAGAACCATCCAAATGGGACGGATCTGATGGATCTGAGTCGGATTAAAGATCCATTGCCACCCTTAGCCACAAATGTTATGGCTGTTTCCTGGGCAATCTGGTGATGAGGGATGATAGAGTCTTTACTGAGAAGGTATGTGATGTACCTACCATAATTTTTAGTATCCAAAAGTTGGTGGCAGATTATCATGAATGCAACTTGAGAGTTTACAACACGGGAGGATTAATTAGACCCGTTCTTCTAAAGATTGGAATTTACCACCCTCTAGGTGTATCCAGATTAATACCAATGTTGCACTCTTAAAGGATGTAGGGGTTGGTTTGGGCTATGTAGCATGAGGTGAAGACGGAAAATCCCAGCAATGAAGGTAAAATGAATACGAAAGAGGTGGAATGCCTAGGTTGCGAAGGCAGCTATGGCTCTTCTTCGTGTCTAGTTGGCTTAACAAATAGAGTGGAAGCAGGTGGTGTTAGAATCAGACGCTCTAAATGTCATCTCCAGGTTGTAAAAGTGAGCAAGGAGTAACATCATGAAAGAGGTTTTCAGAAGACATTTGTTTGGTACCTTCTTTTAGTTATCTTCTTTGATATTATGTTAAAAGAAAAAGGGGGGCACACAGTGGCCTATCTTGCAGCATATGTGGGTCATGTAAATGATTCGAAGATGTTTCTTGTAAGTGAATTCTACAACATATTCTTCACCTTGCAAAAATGGATTCTGTTTAATTAATGAAATTTTCCTCTTTTGACCTTAAAAAAAAGAAGTAAGCGTTTCTTCTCCCTCCTTCTCCCCCCCTTTTTACCCTCGACCTCCAACCTTCAATTTTAGGATTGTATTTAATTTTTTTTGGTTAAAAAAGATAATTTTTTAGGAACTATTATAGTCCTTCCAACCTTATTCAGTGGTCCAAGGCCATATCCAAAATGGCAAAGTGACATATTTCATTAGGTCTCTTCTAAATAACCTTTCATTTTAATGGGAATGGACCATGCAGGCAAGTTATTATTAGCCTCCAAGAGTACTTAACTCATTACATAAGGGGGAAATAATCAATGTTTATCTATTTATTAGTGGGGCAAAAATAATATGATTTACTATAAATAGACCATCCTTAGTCATGCACAATATCAAGTACATGACTCTAATATCCTCATTATTTCAATCATTATGAGTTATTCATCCTTCCATCCTTTTATTTTCACAATTTTCCTCTGTCAAAGTTTTTTTTTTTAAATGGTACATATAGCAGTGTAACCAAGCCGAGTTAAGCCTGAGCTTTGCTAAGCACAGCAACCGAGATGGGTTGAGTCCAATATGAGCTTGATTAAACTGAGTTCGAGCCAAGCCCAAGTGTTCATAGTGGTTTTTTTTATTATTTTATGGTAATTTAAGTCTTTATATAACTTCCTTGAAAATTATTGAAAAATTCTATACTTTAAATTATTAAAACCATACTCAAAGGAAAAAAAAATGTATAGGCTTTAATATTAAACAATGGATGTCCAAACTAATAAAATGTCTATATAGCAATAGGACACAAGGTATTCCCTCCAAGTATACCTAAACGAACTCGACGTGTTGACCCGAGCCGAATCTAGCTGGGCTTGGGTTGGCTCAATAGTTATGCAAATAACTCAGTAGGTATCCAAGTCGAGGCCGAGCCAAGTTGAACTTTTATTAAACCAAACTTGAGCTAAGCTTTAGCTAAGTCAAACTCAAGGGCTCACTGAGCCGGCTCAGTTCTTTTACAGCCCTAGGCATAGGGTGCTACTAGTTGTAAGCCTATTTCTCTAATCTTTCTACTCTAAATTTCTTCAGAAGCAATCTTGGTTTTTTTTAATTATTTTATGATGTGAATGACTTCATAAGTAACCTTTGAATCAAGAGAATTAGTGTCTTTTGATTATGAAAGGTAATTACATTTTAATGACAAAGTCTTTTCAACATGATGTTCTTTTTGTTGGTAAGGAATGTGTATAGAATGGGAAGGAATGAGAAGAAATGGGACATAACTAGAAGAAATGGCATAGCATGGCAAGGACTGGAAAGGATTGGGAGGGACTGGAAGAGTTGATTTTTGTTTTTTTAAATAGAGAGTGAAAAGGATGATAAGTAACGAGAAAGAATGGTAAGGATTAAAAAAAAAGGGACTTTTTTTTGAAGGAGAGGAAAACAACGGGAAAAAATGGGAAGAATTAAGAGGAAATGGGAAAGGATGTGAGCCTTAATTTACCATGAAGAGAAGAAGCCCTAAATTACCATTGTAATCTTTCCTCAATTCCTGCATGAGTTCTAACAACATATATTGTAGTTTTTGGTAGCAACCATTTATAGAGTGATAATATTTCACTAAAAAGTAAAGAGAGAAAACCCTCTATTTCTGTAGCCATCTTGAAACCCCCCTTTTTCTCAGCCAAGTCCTGAACCCTAATCATAGGAAAAAGGAAACCTCCTTTACTCTATTGGCTTTTGGTTGTCCTGAAATTATAGTTGCAGAGCCCATTTCAATTCATGTTTCCATCGCCTTGGTGCTTAATCTTGAACTCGTTAAATTCTTTGATTCTTTAGTTATTGCCAGTCAAATTGCTTAGATCTAAGGTTGGAGTTCTCAAAGTTCATTAGTTTCTACGCCAACTTTTCATCTCGAATTCATCAAAGCCATTGATTTTTCAGTCCTTTGCAGTCAATAGACCTTTCTACTTCTGTAAGTGCCACCTTGGATTTTAGTGTAGTTTTAGTAACTTGACTCTGAAAGCTTTCAAAGTTATTATTTTTGCCTACCCTGAGTTTGTCCTTTTACCAGCCCTGTGGGATTATGGATATTCTTCTTGGTTTCAAGGGGGTACTCATGTGGACCGCATGATGACATCGTTGAAACATACAAATTTGTGCTTAGAACACATGGTAACATGATTTGAACACATGGGAACATGTTTGATGATTTATGTTATGGAAATGGAGACGAGATGGAATGTCTAACCAGGATGAGATGGAATGTCTAACCAGGATGAGGTCTAGATTGTTCTTTTGCAAAATGCATTCGGAGGGAAGCAATAATCAACTTAAAAAAACTCACCAACCTAACTCGATATTTTTCATTGAGGCAATGGTGTATGGAAAGACCACCAAACAGATAATTCTGTAGGTACGATTTGAATGTTATGATCTTTCCTTACCTATTAATCATTCTGGTGGCATTTGGGTTCTTTGGAACAAAATGACTGTTATAGCTTATGTTCTTTTGAAAGAAGATAGAGCCATTCACATGTTGGTTTTTGAGAGCTCAACTTAAAAATTCAGTATCATACATGGCATTTATGCTCCAGCCTAACCTCAAGATAAAGATGTTTTTTGGGATCATCTGCGGAATCTTAACTCTATTATTGAGAAACTTTGATGTCTTATTGGGGATTTTGATGAACTTGAACACCACTCTGATAAAGGGGAGGGGGCGACGATCACTCCGTCTCAGCTTTCTTGGCTACCCTAGTTTTTACATTCTGTATAGGCCATCTCCTTGCCTATTCAAGGTCCTCCTTTCACCCGGAAAAAGCAAATCCACCCCCATGTAATTTATGAAAAAATAGATAAGGAAATTGAAAGGCATGATTGGTCTCATCTATATCGAGCATTATTTCAGCTGAACTTTTTACTTGTTCAGACCATAGCTACGTGTTTTTAAACACGAGTCCTTCCCAACTTTGCTATAGGAAATCATTTTTTTGATATGAACCTCATTGGCCGTCATATGAGGATGTATAACACATTGTTCCGTTTGACTAAAAAATTACATGCTATGAAACGTGATCTCAAAGATTAAAGTGTGGCTAAATTTTCCAATTTTCACAGGCAGGTTGCAAAAAATATCGAAAAACTTCAGATTGTTGGATCTAAGTTAATTGATAATCCTCAAAATCCCAGCTTAATGACTGACATTTCATGTTGCTTAAGCAACGTGAAAAGTTGTTTAGGGGTAATCATGCACAAAAAAAAATGGTTAATGGATGGTGATAAGAATTCTCATTTCTTTCACTGATCTGCTACCACTAGAAAACATCGTTGTTATATCCTAAGAATTAAGGAAGCTTTAGATGTATGGCTTTAGGACATGCCTATGATTACGCAGAAGTTTAGTGATGATTTTTCTACACGTTTCTCTTCCGCTCACCGTTCCCCCTTGACATTGCCTCCAATCTTGCATCCTCTATTATAACATCACAAGAAAATTTGGACTTAATCAAACCTCTCACAGATGTTGAAATCCATGCTCCTCTTCCAAATGGATCTACACAAAGCTCCTGGTCCAGATGGGCTAGAAGCTTCCTTTTTCCAAGATCATTGGGTCCCTATTAGGAATCAACTATGCTTTATTATTAAAGACTTTTTTTAATTCCGGGTAACTTCTTAAAAAGTCAATCATATGTGGATTGCTTTAATTCCAAAGGTGGATAATCTAGAAACGATTGCTCAATCTCGACCAATTAGTCTTTGCAGTATCATATGTGTGTGTGTGTGTGTGTGTGTGTGTGTGTGTATATATATACATATTAAAAGTTGAATACAAACAATGTATGAATGACATGTGGTATCTCACATGGCAGAACATAATGACTTGGCAACTTGCAATTGGTGGATGTTAGTATAGACATGTTAATCAACATCAATGCTATTAATTAAAATTTATTATATGTTATTAACTTAATTGCTTATTGCATGGTTTTATATTTCTAACTTATTTTATTTTTTGAATAAGTCCTCATACTGTCAACTTGGTGTGTAATAATTGATTTTTTTGTATTTCAAATTGGTTCATTTTATTTTTTAATATTAAAAGAATAGAATTAGACAAGAGAATCAAATTTTACCTTAATTTTAAGTGTTATTACTAAGTATTTTTTTAATTAAGGCAAGATCTTGAGGTCATTGTAAATGAGTAAGAGCTTATTACCATATAACGATTTAATCACATAGGATAATTTATAAATGATACACAAGACAACATGTATAAAGATTGTGTTAGATTAGTTAGCTACATGAATATTCATCTAGGGTTGAAAAGTAACTTTTTATACATCTTGCGTAGAGTAATTCATAAGATTATGATACAGTTTTTATGAAATTAAGTTAAATTAAAATATAGTCTATTTAACTCCTAAAAAATATCCATCACAAATGAATTAGACCTATAACATGTTTGAGAATCATGAAAAAAAAAGGCAACTGGTAATCATTGTCATATGAGACAAAAGCAATTTAGAGTAATTTTAAATGAAAATAGAAAGGAAACAATAATTATGTTATGGAAAAATTATTAATCTACTTTTAAAATAATATATTTTTATTAGTTATTTATACTAATAATATTAAAACAAAAATTGACTAATATCCTTGCATCGCAAGGGTATAACACTAGTTTTATATAAAATATTCGCCAAAAATTTTCGTCAATAGGATGTGGCCTGTCGTACAGCCGATATTCACCCTTCTCATAGTGCTTGTGTCCCTGACTGAACAATCCATAATAATATTTTGATTGCGCATGGGAATATGAATAAAGGAAAAAGAATGTTATGTAGCCTTGAAATTACACGTGAAAAAAGTTCATGATAGATTAGAATACAACTTTTTGTTGAACTGTCTTCACCAAGTGCGTTTCCACTATATGTGGGTTAGATGGATAATAAAATATTTTTCTATTCAATTATTATTAACAATGAACCGTGTGGCTTTTTCAAGCCATCTAGAGGGCTACGAAAAGGGGATCGTCTATCCCCATAATTGTTTATCTAATGTATTTGCAAGTGGACTTTATAACTACTCACCTAATGCCAAGTCTGGGATAGCAATTAAGATAGTTTCATCTGCAACATGAAACCTGTGTCTTCTTTTTCCAGACAATAGCCTTCTCTTTTACAAAGCAACTTCCTAAGCTTGACAGAACCTGAAAGTTGTTCTTGATACTTTTGCATATAATCAGGAGAGCTAATTAATTTCCACCAGTCCTACATCGTGTTTTTGTCAAAATACTTGGGATGTTCTATTTTTCAAGGTAGCCAACGATAGATTTTTTCTAAGATCTCGCCATTAAGCCCCACTCTAAACCTGACAATTAGAAAGCTGAGTGTTTTTAAAAGTTGGTCAGGTTGTTTTCATTCAATCCAATGTCAAACCCATTCCTAGCCATACGAATATAGTGTTTTAAAAAAATGGAGTGTTTTAAAGTACATAGCACAATTTTTGATAATTAAGATCGCATAAATTGTGACTTTTTTTGGAGGAATTGTGACTCTAACAAAGGCCTACACTTAATAGCTGGGGACAAGATTTGTCGATCTAAAAAGTTTAGAGATTTGTGTCCATAGAAAACAACTATGGTAAACACAACTTTTCTTTTGAAATTGGCTTGAAAAATACTCACCAAGTTTGATAATTTTGGGGTCCAACAAATGAGAGTGAAGTATAGTTCCCCTGATCGATGCTTTGATTGGAAGGTAAAACAATCAGACTCATGGGAGTGAAAGTGTCTTCTTTGACTTGGACCTTTCATCAAACAAGGCATGCTTTAGAAAGATGATAATTAGCGCTGGCCAAAATTTAGGTTAGGGTCAAACCCGGGTCGATCAAATTGGACAATATCAAAATTCAGACAAGAAATTGATGATAGATACCTTTTTGTTAGGGTCGGACAATTCGGACAAAGCTAAATTCAAATCAAAATTGGGTTCGCATAGTAGAAATATGACAAATTTTGTGTCCGAATTTAAACTTCGAAAGAAATTCATGACTGTACCAGGTTTTTCCTAGGTTGAACAAATTTGGGTATTCGGATTGGGTAAATTTTTGCTACCGCTAATGGTATTGGTCAAACCATCAATTTTTGGATGGATTCTTGGTGCTTTGATGAGCCCTTAGTATCATAGTTTGAACTAGATCCTTCAACCTTAACTGGTGTTAGTATTAAGGTATGTGAATTTATTACTCTTGATAAGCAATGAGACTCTCTCAAGTTGATGTCTTACATACAGGACAATGTAGCTCAACCAATCTACAGTGCCCTTATCCCATATATGGATGTTATGGATTCTTTTTGTTGTGGATTCATTAGAAGTGTGAATTTTTCTACAAAATCTACTACTTGGAAGGCACATGATAACCTTTCTAATTACCAATCATTACGGTTGTATAACTAGATCTAGAAGTCAAATATTATACTTAAAGCCAAAATCTTCATGTGGCAATTGTGCCGTAATTCTTGGCCTTCACATGCCACGTTGCTTCAAACAGGAATCTAACTGGATCTTATATGTCCTACCTTTCTTAATGATTTTGAGGATGTAGATAGTCTCTTTCTCCATTGCCCTATGGCAATGAAAGTTAGGACTTAGCTATCGAACATCAGCGGTTGCCAGTTTTCCTGTTATATTTGTCTCCTTCTTTTGTTAGAAAAGAATTGCATTCATTAGATTGTAGTCAACTTTCCTGCATTTATGGGGTTCCTACTATTGTGCCAACTATAGATTTGAACCCACCAAAGTTGATTTTGATGGATTCCACAACTAGTAACTCAGAATTGATGGTCTTATGATGGTGATGAGTGTGGTGGAAAGGAGTTGGTGAAGAAGATGAATCATAGGAGGGGGTTGAAGTTTGTAATTTCCATTCTGCGCAACTATACTTAGCACGTAGTAAAATTCCCGTAGGTTTTCGAGTGTCATTTTTAAAGATTATCCTAGTGCTGTGCCAACTGCAGATTTGGACCCATCCAAGTTGATTTTGATGGATTCCGCTACTTGTAATTCAATGCAATGAATTGGATGATCTTATGATGGTGATAAGTGTGGTGGAAAGGAGTTGGTGAAAAAGATGAATCATAGGAGGGGGTTGAAGTTTCTAATTTCCATTTTGCACAGCTATGCTTAACACGTAGTAAAATCCCTATAGGTTTTGGAGTGTCATTTTTAAAGATTAAGACTCCAAAACCTATGGGAACTTTACTGTGTGCTAAGTGTAGTTGCGTAGAATGGAAATTACAAACTTCAACCCCCTCCTATGATCCATCTTCTTCACCAACTCCTTCCCACCACACTCATCACCATCATAAGACCATCCAATTCATTGCATTGAATTACAAGCAAGGGAATCCATCAAAATCAACTTTGGTGGGTCCAAATCTGCGGTTGACACAGCAGTAGGATTTGTTATATGTAGCTGGCAAGGAAGCTTTATCATGGCAGCTGCTCACTTTATGTAACAAGTCCTAGTCTTGGTAGTAGAAGAAACAACCATGAGAGATGCCGCAATACAGGTAGGATATCGAAGGATTCAGATTGAAATTGATAATCAAATTGTCATCATAATAATGCGGGCAGAGGTTAGCATACCTTGGTAGATAGCTCCAATTCTTTATGACATTAGAAACATGATTTCGAGCTGTGACTTCATTTCATTTACTGTTTTTATCGTGAGGATAATATGGCAGTAGACTGGATAACCATATTAGGTTATTCCCTCAGACCTTGTTCTCCTTCAATTTTTTCCTCTCCACCTTGCTTGAATCTTCTTTTTGTCCTTGCTGAAGATAACTTAGGTAAAACCCTTGAGAGAAGGGCTACCTAATGTTCTTGTATTTACCTCCCCTTTCCCTAATAAAAAATCTTCCCTCAATCCCCTATATCTCAAAAAAGAGAAAAAGGAAAACAAGATTAATAATAATAATAATACATTAAGAAAAACCTTTTGTGCGTATTGAATGGACAAATTTTGCCATTTTTGTGAGAGTTCAGATTTTATCAATAATCACCTCTAAAATGCATATAGCTTAAAATAAACAAAAATCCTTTTCCTTTTTTTTTTTTGTATTTAATCTCCATTCACTGAAAGTTGAGCTACCATTGGCTCAGTAGAGGTAGAGCTCTTCCTTCGCAACTTTTTTTTTTTCCCCATCACAAGACTTAAGCATAAGACCTTGTTTAAAGGGAATAAGCACCAAAATCATTCTCTCAAGTTTTAAATCAATCTAAGTATGTTGGTAACATATACTCCCTATATCCTAAAATAATTGTCTTTTTCCTATTATAAAAGTCCTAAAATAAAAACCCTTCCTATACTTTTAGTATTAACAAGCCTCTTTTAAAATCATTAGAAAACATTGCATCAAATATTATTCCTAAAAAGTTTTCATTATATAAATGAGACATGTATTTTCGACATGTAAACAAGACACTTGTTTTGAGATGTAAGTATGATAAAAGAAGAGAAAGAAGGGACCATTGCATTGCTGGTGGGTTTGCATGTATTAGGGCCATCCATCTATTATAGTGGTAACCAACCACCCTTTAGGGATGTGTCATTGGTGGAATTCAACTAGACAATGTTGAGAAGTCCTTATCCATTAGTTAATGTCACAAATTAAGTACCAATCTAATAACTACGTACTATGTTATTTGAAATTAAAAAAGCATATTTCAACATCATTCCTTATTTATTTGATATTATTAAGCACAAGTTTATCTTAAATAAAATGCTCTCGCCTAAAAACTATGAAATAAAAAGAACACTGATATGTTGGGAAAAACAAAAGTCATTGAAACATGAAAAGACCTAATAAAATGAGGTTGGTACTACACAAATAATTTGACAAATAATTCTTATTTATTTTTTGTCCGAATCAAATTATATTTGTTATGTCTGGATTAATTGGACTTCGATAAACATAACGCATATAAAAGACCATGTCAAAATTGATTGACAAGTGACAAAGTTTGCTTACTAGTCTTGCTTTCTAACTTTCTTTTTTTGTTCTTAATTCAATCCCTTAAACATTGGAGGATAAGAAGTCCATGACACGAGGGTAGGCCTCACAAAATGGAAAGGGGGCACATCATACACTTAGATGATATTTAAACTTGCACCTCTTCTATTAACATGTAGTATCTGTTATTTGTCCAAGTGCTATTCCTCGACTGATTAACTTATATATGGATTCAAAATAACCTGCTTTTTTAGAATTTTGGATACCAAGAATCTTCGATAATAATATATCCCAAACTTTTTTCTTTGGCCTTCTATAGGCTGACCTTTTGGGGCAGTTACTTTCAACATACCTACACTGCCAAATTTTGGACATTGTGACTTGTCGGAAAGCTTATGTAATACATGTATATGGTAATCATGAATTAATAATTTATTTCCTTTTTAGTGCATGTATTTAATTTAAATTGTTGTGAGATTCAAAAGAAAAGATGATATAGTGTCAATTTAAGTTGCTTTCATGTGTAAAGAAAGTAAAGTAATAAGTTATCTTTGATGACCACACAGGTGCTAACAAAAGTCATCATGTAAACTTTTCGGTGAGTCACAACATCCAAAATTTATTGGTGCATGTTGAAAATCACTACTCTAAAAAAGTCAGCTTGTTATGGTTTAAGAAAAAAGAATAGTATATTATCCTTAACACCCTAAAATTTGGCATATTAATGTCCAAAAATTCTTTTCTAATGTAAAACAAACTTGATTATACTTATATTCTAATGATTTTATGCTCCAAAAAAGAGAACTTTCATATTTATATATAAAAATTCAATGTTCCAAACGCAATAAAGAAGGGAACGGGAGTTGGAAAAGAATATACGTTGTACAAGAGACAGAATGTTGATAGGTAGATATCGAAAGCCACAAGTTTAACGAGCCTTTTAGGATTTAAAAAAAAAAAATTAAGTAGATTGGCATCTCTGGCAACTTCCAAGCTGAGTTTCTTTAATAAAGTAAAGTTGCATCTATGATTGCGTGATTAATGGATAAATCGTCATTTTGACAACGTAAGCAACCAGACTTTTTTCTTTTTCGACCCTTGAAAATGTTTTCCCTCGTGTACTTCCTTTTTTAAAAAAAAAATATTGTGGCTAGACATAATGCCAATGCTGTGGCAAATCTGATCGGTTTATGAATTAAGATAGCACATCTTCCTTAACAAATTGTAATTATAATTAGAGTAAAATTTGAGCAATAATCCAAAATATATCTCAAAATAGAAAATTTTAATTAGAGCAATTAAGATTGAAATGAGTGAAATTCAAATTTAAGTAATGAAACTATAATACCAACAATCAATTTATATCAATCAAAAAGCTCTTTCGAGTTTGTTAGATCTTGTAAATAATAGATCAGAAAAGCTATGAATACCGCAAAGTTGCTTGGAATTAAGATCGTTGACGATGAAAAAATAACTATTATAAACGTTAAAAAGTCTCTTAGTTAAAGATAATTAATGTTAGACGACTTCCCTAACTTATCGATGTATGGTTTTGGTGACAAATCCTAACCAATGATTGTTGTTTGATTAAAGTGCCTGGCAGCAAATATGATGTACCCAATGGTGGGAATTGTTGGGTAGGGATTGTATCTTTGTTTTATAGCTTATCCTTACCTAATTATTAAGAAAGGAGAATTCAATGCAATGTTCCCTTTCTTTTCATTTTTAGGGGAGGGGGTTGGGGGAATCCGCATACTCCAAGCATTGATATAGGATAATAAAAGCAAGGTTTTGTATGTTGTTCTCTCCTCTTCAAGTACCAAAAAACAATGAGAGTAAAAAAAAAAAAAAAAGAAAGAAAATGAGATTGAGAATGAGAATGTTTTCTGTTAAGGATGACCAGTTGGAGAAGACTCTCTATAGTCTATATAAATTAGGTATAACCTTGCAAACTCTGTACGAATCAATTAAAGTTGCTGTTAGACAATTCCAAAAAAGATTGCTACTCATCCAATTCCAAGCACAGCTAATGTCTTCATTGCTTAAGGGGATCTCCAAATATTAGACTTTACATTCTGCTTCCAGTCTCTAGCATATCAATAAAATCAATTCAACAAGTACTTTAAGGCTCCGTTTGAAACCTGGAAAATTTGGTGAAAAGAAAAAATTTGGGAAGGTAACTTTTTTTCTTGTGTTTGATTTAGAGAAAAAAATATGAAGGAAAATTAGATGGAAAAATTGTTAGAACCAAGTGATACAATTTTTCTTATAAAATTGTGAGGAAACTTTGGGTAAAATTCCCAAAAGAATTTCCAACCTACTCCAACCTATCAATATGATTCAAGTCATTTATCAACATTCAAATTTCTTATCCAAATTCTTGTATTTTTTCCTCAATCTGATAAGAGAGAAAAAAAAACTCACCTTCCCGCTACTTTTTTTTTCCCTTCAACTTTTCTTTCCACCAAATTTTCTAAGGACCAAATGGAGCCTAAGTGCTTATGCTTGTCAGCTTTTAATATACACCATTTAAATTTTATATTACTTAAACTAAGATCCTGTTCTCTTCAACCTTTTTTTCCTCCCAAATAAGTAGAGTTTAATTGTGCTGGTTTTGTTGTTTCTTTTGATCAAAGATTTTTTTTACTTCTAATGTTTTTATAGAAAATTGAATTGATTGGAAACAAATTTGGGTAACTCAATCTTGTGCCCTTCTTCTCTATCTATTTCATAAGTGGGATGTAATTGCTTTTATACACTTACCTCAATGCTCAGAACCCTAGCGTAAAGTACAAGTCCTATTAGGAATAGGAAACTACAAGAGGTAGTGAATAGGAAACTACCAACTATTGTTAATTATAATATTAGGTAAAATATAATCTAACACTCCTCTCAAGTTGGTGCATGGAGGTTAACGATGCCCAACTTACTCTTTAAAAACTGAAACTGTGCCTTCCCGAGAGCCTTGGTGAAGAGATCAGCCAGTTGTTGCGTAGTTCTAACATGAAAAAGGGTCAAAATACCAGCTTCGAGTTTCTCACGAACAAAATGATAACCGATCTCGATATGCTTTGTACGTTCATGAAAGACTGGGTTTTTGGCAATGTCCAAAGCTGCTTGACTGTCGCAACATAACCGCATGGTTTGTGTAGGAAATATGCTAAGAGATGCAAGAAAAGATAATAGCCATACCAACTCATTGGTGGTGAAGGCCACAGATCTGTATTCGACTTCAGCTGACGATCAGGATATGGTGGTCTATTTCTTAGTCTTCCAAGATATAGAAGAGCCTCCGAGCATCACAAAATAGCCAATAAGGGATTTTAGAGACAATGGATACATGCCCTAATCTGAATCACAATATGCAACATACTGCAAGTTGTTGTCTGCCTTTAATGAAATACCTTAACTTGCAGTACCTTTCAGATACCGTACCACCCTTCGAGCAGCCTCCATATGCTCCTCTCGAGGTACTTGCATAAACTGGGAGAGGATGTGAACTGCATAGATTAGATCGGGCCTGGTAATGGTGAGATATATTAGATGCCCAATAAGTCTTTTATATTTAGTGGGATCTGCCAGTAGTCGTCCGATTGCAAGGGCCAATTTGTGGTTCTCTTCCATAGGAAAGTTGGCCGGTTTAGCACCCAGCAGGCCACATTCATCCACAATCTCCAAAGTGTATTTTCATTGACAAAGAAATAAACCTTTCAGTCCATGAGCTATCTCAATGCCAAGGAAATACTTTAGAGAACCAAGATCTTTTATACTAAAGCACTTGTGGAGATAGGCCTTAAGTTATTGACAAGAAGCAACATCATCCCCAGCAAGGACAATATCATCAACATAAACTAATACAGCCATAAAAATGGCCCCCTTGTGATAAGTGAATAAAGAGTAATCAGCATATGAGCGAATAAATCCGTACTCATAGAGTTTAGAAGAAAGTTTGGTAAACCACTGGCAAGGTGCTTGTTGGAGTCCATAGAGTGATGTATTGAGTTTGCAGACCTTGTTTTCCCCTGGATAATTAAACCCTGGTGGCAACTTCACATATACGTCTTCTTCCAGATCACCATGAAGGAAGGCATTGTTAACATCCAGCTGGTATAGATTGCAGCCTTTAGCAACGACAACTGCTAAGAAACATCGTACGCTTGCCATATTTGCTATTGGTGCAAATGTTTCATTATAGTCAAACCCTTCGATCTGGAGATCACCTCGAATTACCAATCTTGCCTTGTATCGTTGCATGGTGCCATCAGAGTTATATTTAACCCTGTAAACTCATTTGCAAACTAATGGGCTTTTTGCCTGGTGGAAGGTCGTGGATTGTCCAAGGTGTTATTGTGCTCGAGGGCTTGAATCTCTTCAGCCATTACTTGACTCCACTTAGGATCTTTTATAGCTTCATGATAAAACTTAGGTTCTGCAACTTTGGCAAGGGCATCTAGAAATCTTTGGTGAGTGGGAGAAAATCGAGCACATGTGACATAATTGTGAAATGGATAATGCATACCTAAGGAGCTATTTAGAAGTGGTGAAGTAGCAGTGAGGGGGTTTTTGTACCAAATATTGTAGCAAACATAGCTGTCCAAGTGGGCTGGAGGTTTTCGGTGCCTTGGAACTTGTTTGGGCACGGTTGATACCAGCCTATCTACGCAGATTGGCTGTTATTCAGATGAAGGACCAGAGGAGCTTTCGGCCTATTCTACCGAGAGACTAGTTGGGTTAGGCTGCCGGTCCAAACCTGGTGGGTGGGTTCCCCTTACGTTGAGATTGGTGTCAATGCATTCTAGGCCCAATTCAGATTAGGCTTCGAGCTCCATGCTCCCCCTTGCAGCGGACTCGTTCACTTCTTCTCCTTGGACCGTCGTTTACTTTTGGGCTGTATCTTCCAAGTTTGCAGATACTGAGGCCTCTTCAGACCAGATAGGTAGCTGCTGGGTATATGGCTTCTCAAAATTAGATGCTGAATTCTTTGATTTGGCAAACGGAAAAACCTTCTCATAAAAAGTTACATCTCTACTTTCAAAGAATTTGTGACGGTCAAGATCATATAATCTTTATCCTTTCTTTCCATATGGATAACCCATAAACACACATCTTTGACTTCTAGATGCAAATTTATCGTTCCCTTTAAGATGATTATGAGTGAAACACAAGCTTCCAAAGACTCGAAGATGGTCATAGCTTGATTTTTGGTGGAACATTACCTCATGAGGAGTCTTGTCGTGAAGAAGCTTTGTAGGTGTTCTATTTATGAGATGAGCTGTGGTAAGAAGACATTCTCCCCAAAACGTAAAGTTAGGTGAGCTTGAAAACATAACGCCCTTGCTACGTTCAGGACATGTTGGTGTTTACGCTCAACTCTTCCATTTTGTTGAGGAGTCTCCATACAGCTGGTTTGGTGGATTATGTCTTTCTTTGCGTAAAACTCTTCATGGGCCCAGACTTAAATTCTAACCCATTATCAGTCCTAATCACCTTAACACATTTGTCAAACTGAGTGTTGATCATGGAAACAAATGTTTTCACAAAATGTCCAGCTTCGCTTTTTTCCTTCATCAAATATAACCATATGGCCCTACTAGCATCATCAATAATAGTAAGGAAATAGCGTGCTCCACATGAAGCAGGTTCCCTATATGGTGCCCAAATATCACAATGCACTAATTCAAATAGATTTTCTGCTTTATTCTCACTAGCATGAAATTGAGTCCTAGCTGGCTTAGCACGAAAACAAGCACCACAAATTTCTAACTTGTGACGAGAACTGTTTGAAAAACCTAAGAAATTAGATAGAGTAGACATGGCTTCACTTCCCGGATGTCCTAGTCTCCTATTCCACAAATTGCTGATTCTTGATGCATTTACTATGTTTTTCCCCGGTGCTCCCTGGTAGTAGTAAACCCCATCACGTTGCTTACCCACTCTAATCAGCTTCCTAGAAGTATGATCCTACAAAACACAAAAATCGTCAAAAAAATGTGACAATACAATTTAATTCTATGCTTACTCGTGCAACCGAGATAAGGTTACAACTGAGCTTGGGTACATAAAGCTCATCACTCAACCCAAGACTTCCTGGTGCCACTGATCCCTATTTAATGGCAACAGTTTGATCTCCACTCAGGAGATCGATTATTATAGGGCTTATAGCTTTAGTATTCTTTAACAAGTACAAATCCCTGGTCATATGTTTAGATGCGCCACTATCGATCATCCAAGGAGGCTCCCCTGACAATTTCTCATACCCATTTTTCGAGGCATCAATGAGGCTCGGTAATCTCTCTACCTGCTTGGATGTGAGGCCTGAAATATTAATCGGCTGAGTTCGGCTGTGATTTGGTTGTCGGTGCCTTACCATTTGTCGAACCAGTAGCATCAAAGTGTCCAGCCATGGCATTTGCCTATTCACTACTCGAGCTGCATCCCGTGCTGTATCCAGCCCGTCCTCCACAACCACTTCGACCTCCATGGCCGCCGCGGCCACGTCCACGTGAGCCCCACCCAAGTGGGGATCTGATGAGCTCATAGCAAGTGCCCTCTTCATGATCGAATTTTCCGCGGTGTTTGCACGTTACCCTATCTGTTTTGGTCTGGATTTTTTTGCCTGTCACCGTGAAAGCTCCAACCTTGTTGGCCCTTTCGTCTCTCCCGAGCATCATGTTTTTATGATGTTCTTCTTGATGCACCATATTGAACATTTTATCTAACGATGGCAAAGGATCAAGGGCTAAGATTTGCCCTTTAATATTTGAATAAATTTCATCATTCAAGCCCATCAAAAATTAGTGGGCTTTGTCTTCCTCAAGCATTTTGTTGATCTTGTCACCTACCCCACGTTCGCATTTGCCACAAGTGCACTTAGGGAATCGGACTTGGTTCTCAAGCTCCCTCCACAATCCCATTAACTTGGAATAAAATTCTACGACTTCGACTCCTCCTTGTTTACATTCGGCCAACTTGGTATAAAGTTGGTGAATTTTTGGAGCGTTGGATATGGCATATCACTTCTTCAAATTTTGCCACATCTGCTCCGCCGTGTTTATATATGCAATGCTTGTGCGAAGTTTGGGTTCGATGACGATAAGTATCCATGAACAGATCATGGAATTAACCATCTCCCATGCCTGTAACTCAGTCGTATCCTCCCCTTCCTTAGGCTCCGGTTTCTTTTGTTTTCCCTCAATAAAACCTAGCTTGTTTTTAGCTTTGAGACTGGTTCGAATCGCCTTTTCCAAAGGTCGTAATTTTTTCCATCAAAGATTACTGCGGTGATCAAATCGTCGGGACCTTCCGATGGCTATAAAAAATGTGGTGAATGATTTTCTATTACGAATTTTTTGTTCGTCATGATCAAACTAAACTTTTGATATGAGTATTTGAATTGATCTTAGGCCCTTAATGGCTCTGATACGATGTAGAAAATTGAATTGATTGGAAACAAATTTGGGTCACTCAATCGTGTGCCCTTCTGCTCTGTCTATTTCATGCGTGTGATGTAATTGCTTTTATACACTTGCCTCAATGCTCAGAACACTAGCGTGAAATACAAGTCCGATTAGGAATAGGAAACTACAAGAGGTAGTGGAATAGGAAACTACCAACTATTGTTAATTACAATATTAGGTAAAATATAATCTAACAGTTTTTTAGTAGCGCGCTTCTCCTGGTGCCTTTTTTTTCTTTTTAAATTAGGTGTGTCGAGAGTTGGATGCTACAGGGCCAACAGGGGTAACTCAAGAAGAGTATGACATAGGTGCTAGTGGAGTTTAGCTACAATGTTTGTATTTTGTCAATTATTGGAAGAGGTTATGCTATGAATGTGAGCACCATGACTGTGCTCTAGTTAAAACAAAAGGTATTTTTCCACTTAAGAAAGCCCTGTATTGGTATACAACTTTTAGTTCTTATGTGAAAAATACCGTGAAATTGGAAAAGACAACCAACTTTGGAGGATATTTTGTTGATATTAAATCGATGTTAGGTGATTACATAAAGAACAAGATTATTTATAGCACCTAAAATCTTTTGAGACGTAGGCCCTTCTTTTGCTGTTTGATGCTTTGTAACTTTGATGTTAATCTTGTCCTCTGATGGTTAGTAATTTGGTGGAGCAGCTGATAGTATATTGCATAGGTCCTCATGCATGTAGAGTTGTTGTATGAGTGTCGACATTATCTAATAAGTTTTATCCACTACTGGGTTTGAACCAATAAGTCCCGCTCTATGATTTGTTTAATTGATAGAAATTGTGACCCGAATTTCACGGATATTTTGATTCCGACAAACGTTTGCTATGTTTTGATGGTTTTTTGCTTGCATTTTGTGTGTTTTCCCTCTTTGTTGGAGGTGGTTGACTGTTTTTGTTCCCCTTTTGGCACTATCGATTGAAAAAGGTTAAAACTTTGATGCTTGTCAATGCCCTTTGAGGAATTGTCATCATGGGGCATCTTTTTAGGCATTTTCTATTGTATTCTTAACATTTTTGGCGCCACTTTGTATTCACTGGATGTTAAAAAAGGGATGTTGTGAAATCACTTTGCAAACACTTCCATAATGCTAATTGTTTGTTTGGTCATGAATTCTTTATTTTACTGGAGTCGAACTACTGTTGGCTTAATAAGAGGTAGAGCTCTCCAATAGTAGATTTTCTTTATTCATAAGATTTGAACCTGAGACCTAACTTAAGGGTAACAAGTGTCAAATCACTTGAACCAACGTGTGTTAGCTCATTGCACTATTTGTTAAATATACTTAAACCATCCCCCTGCCCCCACTTGCCAAAAAAGAACAAGAAAATTAAAGAGGGCCTGAGCTTTGGGGCTATGATGTTTTGAACAAAAATCCAAAGGGAATGTTTAGCAAACAAATGTTAGTTGTTAATTATTTGTATTATTTGTTATGTGTTAGTTGTTTCAAGAGAAAATGTTTGACGAAATCAACTGTTTTGTGATAAAAGTGTGAACAAAAAATCTAATTCCAAAAAGCTCAAATTTATTTTATTTTTTTTCAAATTAGCTCTTTGGACCCAAAAACTCTTTCCAAAAGCTAATTTATCAAACACTCAAATTTGCTTTTTGACTTGGTCAAATAGTTAACATTTATCTAAAAGTTCTTTTTAGCCAAAAAACTCTTCACTAAACACTCGAGCATTGTGAAATCTGAGAACGCATGCCAATTAATTCGGTTCACAAAATCTCTGCAAGTTATCACAAGAAATTTGGGTTTAAATTCCGCTTATATTAATATTTGCACCTCTTTTTGCACGAAAACAATTAGACCTGAGAACATGCTCAACTCAAATAAATTCTAGTTCAAGCCTGAAGAAACCAGAAAGATGAGATATACAAACCTAACAACATCCACATGGAAGTTTCACAATCGAGGATTTAATCTCATTACTATCACCATTATCATCGTCAGTGCCAGTGTCGATCCAGAAATTTCATATGAGTGTGCTCAACTTTTGAGTTTTCTGGGATAGATTATCCAGTGAGCGCCCATTAATTGCCACCTTAGCTGGGCTCTTTACTTAATTACTAGCACCAACAATGCTGTTTTCAAATCAGTTGCTCATACTGTAGAAAACATTGCAACCTTCCTGCCTGCTGGTGTTGGATGAAATAGTAGACCTACTTCTCCATCTACCGAATACGGAGAAGATGGATGAATCTCTTGACGATGATCATGAAGATGCATGCTACTCATCAACAGTCTAGCAGCATCATCATGCTCGTCCTCTGCAGTTGAAGGTAGCACTCTCTTAGTATGATCTCCTACCTCATTCTCTTCAGCCCCCAATTGTTCACTACAATCAGCACTTTCAATTTTCTTCAGAACTTCCAAAACCTCATCCATGGCTGGCCTGAAATTCTTGTCATGCTGCAAGCACCGGAATGCAAGCTTTGCCGCCAGAATTGTCATCCTCCTAACCCTTAGATTTGATCCAAACCCAAGTCTTGGGTCAACTAGCTCCTCAAATGCACAGTGTTTGATCCTGTTCATCGCGTAGTTTGATAGGTTGATCTCATGCGTTTGCCTGTGCACGTCAAGTGCAGGCAACGAGGATATGAGCTCAATGAGGACTACTCCAAAGCTATAAACATCGCTCTTAACTGTCAATTGGTAACATTGGTGATACTCCGGATCTAGGTACCCAGGGGTACCCTGAGGGGTGGTTGAGACATGAGTGACATCAGTGGGGAAGAGTCTAGAGATCCCGAAATCTGCCACCTTGACACTAAAATTGCCATCAAGCAGAATGTTGCTAGTTTTGACATCACGGTGAATAATGTCAGAAGCATGCAGGTAAGAGAGGGCGCTGGCAGTTTCGATGGCAATCCTCATTCGAGTAGGCCAGGAGAGGAAGCTTGAATTCGGCTTTTTACCAAACAGATGATCTGACACTGTCCCATTACAAATGTATTCATAGACTAGGAGGAGTTCCATGCAGTGAGGAGACGTGCAGCCATAGAGCGAAACAAGGTTCTGGTGTCTCAAACGAGTGAGGATTTGAACTTCATTCATGAATTGTTCTACCGTTCTGTAGCTCTTCTCATACAGCTGTTTCACCGCCACTTCTCTTCCATCTTTTAGCTTTCCTTAGGATTGAACACTGTGATGATCAGTTTTCTATTTTTTTTCTCTTTTTTTGGGGGGTTTTTTTTTGGGGGGGGGGGGGTGTCGCAAATGTAACAATAAGCTTTACCATAATAGACTCTTCCAAATCCACCACGGCCAAGCTCTCTAGAGTCATTGAAATTGTCTGTGGCTTCTTCGAGGTCTTTGTAGGAGAAAAGTGGCACATCAAAGCATAACCTGTGTATTTCGATATCTAAGGTGGTGTTGTCGATGGAAAGGCTCCTTGAGATAAAGTTTGAGCACAAGAAGTTGAGCTTCTTGCAGTAGCAGAAAGCTACTAGTGCCACCATAAGCACGACACTTCCTGTGATGCCTGATACAGTTGATAAGGGTCATGAATGAGTCAGTTTTGCTGTATTCCTTTCTAGCTGGGCCGTATTATTGGCTTGCAATATGTATTTACTGTGTTCCTCTCAGCTCTCTGCCCTGTTTTTTTTTTTTTTTTTTCCCCTTTTTTCTAAGAGGGGTGAGGGAGGGAGTGGGAAATGGTTTAGTAAATTACGTACCCAAGCCCAAAAGTAGACCCAAATGTTGTGTCTTGCCTACAAACATAGGAAACAGCATGGTCAGTGCTTGTATGAGAGAGAAAAGCATAGCCAGTGAGTGCTTGAAGGGTAAGAAATTGTGTGTTTAACCGATGACATTTGTGATTCTAAAAGTATTTAACATGAAATTACACGCACCTCGGTGGTAACATACCAGCTTGTCAGATTCAGGTTCAGCAAGGATTGATGAGCCACAAACGCCTCCAGATTTTTGACATGCCCAACATTCTTTGAGATTGACCAAATAATCCACCTCAAATGGGTCCTGCAATCCACTCTCAAGTGTCGCGTTATTATATCCACTACTGACAAACTCATCAAAGGCTTTCCTAGACACCGGCATCGTAACGTTCCTCTTGCATTTGCTGCCGCCTTCTGCTCCTTTTTCGACGTAGTACACAGGTACGTTTACATCGAGGCCCAAACATGAAATGGACACTGCGTGAAATCCTGTGGCATTAGTCTCAATTGGGCAACCGATGAATAAGGTTATGGCAACGACACTTGCTCCCAAATTGTAGGGGCTGCTTTCCCTATGGCCAAAATGTTGTCGTTCTGGAGCATCACAACTGTCATTTCTTACTCGATCAACGAGTATGGTATGGTTAGATGTGTTGATGCTAAGCACCCTGTAGGTTCCTCCTATCCACACCCAAGGGTAATCATCATCAGCATAACAAGTAAGCCTGAACTGAGGGAGGCCACAATATTCAGGCACATGATTTTCTACCCAGAACGGATAACGGATATCATTGAGCTGCCCACAAGAGCTGGGAGCAGAGCATATTTGGTGCTCTTTACTGCCATTTGAGAAAAGCAGGAATGTTGAAAAGAACAGGAGGAATATAGTTATGTTGGGAATGGGAACCATCTTTGAGGAATGTTGTTTGCTTTTTGGGGCTTTTTTGCTAATTCACTGGATTGGAAGCATAGCTGACTATTTTCTTGGTTCAGAAAGTGCTTTGTACGCAGGTGAAACTTCGCGGGAAACACGGTGAAAGCAGCCAAGGGAAAGTCTAGAACCGACTTCACTGCCTTTTGGTTGACTGGGGATATTATGGTAACGCAATTCCACTTCCAGCTGAAAACAAATAGATTGGAAGACTCGGACTTAAATGGGATTGCACTCCAATTAAGTTAAGTCTGATCTAAATACAAATAGTCCAACTAAGAGTTCAGTATTTTCCTTCATTTTATTTTATTTGATTAATTTTTTCAAGACTTGATTACTAAATTACTCTGAATTAAGCTAAGGAGTCCTACCAACACATCAGTCCCAGGAGGAGATATTTGGTGTTTTTCTATTGGTTTTTGCTAGGACACTCAACAATAAATTAAACTAAAACTATTCCCTTGCGATATAAGGGTTGAGTAAACCAATATGTCAATGTTTAGAATTATAATATTTGATCAGCAATTTTTTTTTCATTGTTCAAATTTATTTTATCAGTTAAAGAATCTGTGTATTTTTTTTTTTTTTTTGTAGTTTACGCATGTGCTATTTCATCAAGTGTTTATTAATGACATTTCTAAGTAATTGAATAGAGAAAAGAGGAAAGATCTTGCAGATTATATAATAAATAAAAAAGAATTGTATGCATGCTAAAAAAATTAATTAAAATAGTAGTTAATATTCTAACCATTAATACTATGATATTTGACAAAAATTTATAGATTCCTTCAACTTTATAGATAGTTATATAGATTTAACATGAGAATGTTAGATCCAAAACAGTTAACTGTTGAGATGGGGGGAAAATGTGTACAATGCATCTGATACACATAATAATGATATGACTCTCAACATTGAAAAGTGGCGATAATGCAAGACAATAAAACAGAATAGAAAAAAACAAATATAAATAAATGAATTGCAATTGAGTTAATACACATAATGTTCGCTTCATCAGCTCGTTCGTACAAGTAGTTAGAAAATATAAATTATCATTTGAGTTAGCTCATAAGTTTTCATGATTTGCTTACGGATCTTTATTTTCAATAAATATTTTAAACTTAGATAAATAAATGATAATAACCGATTGACCTAATAAAATCCAGTCAATGACAGAAGAAAATTCATTGGAACAAGAGAAAAAATAATTTGAGTTAGAATTTAGGTTGGAAGCCTCCCAACTATGAACCCAGCTAATACGACATATTACCATCATTGTACTTGACTTACTGTTTGAAGTCTTTCAAGCCGAAAATATATACTTTTGAGGGGCAATGGAATAATGAAAGCAAGTAGTTGATCAACCGGTTGGTGGGGGCGACTTAGAATTGAACATTTAGTCTGGCATTCGCATTGTTCATGGTGAAATCAAACCGAAAAATTTATTAATTGAACAAATTTTTTTAAAAAATTGCTTCCGTTAATTGAACTGAAAAAGTTTGATTCAGTTTTTTTTTTTTTTTTGGGGGGGAAACATTGATTCAGTATTTCTTTGCTATAAAGAAAGAATTGTTATCTTATATTTCCCTTCACATTTTTGTAAATTTTATTTGTACTCCACTATTTTGTAATTATTTTAATCCCTTTACCTTAAAAAATTGTTATCATTTGGCCTCCTTTTTAATAAAACGGGGTTACATAATAAGGAAAATTTGGCTATATGATAACAGTTTTAAGGTATGGGGTTAATAATAATTCTAAAAACAGCCAAGTACAGATAAGACTTACCTAAATATCTGGAGGATGGATGATAATAATTCTACAAAGAAATGCACATGGATGTGCATGCGTCTAAAAATCCATGGTTATGTGGTGTATAGCAAAATTAATGTGACAATTCAATCATGTGTGAGTTCGTTAGACTATTTATTAGATTACATAGATCATGATGGGAAATCCTCATTTTCAAAGGCTTCTTTGATGATATATTGTGGTAAAATCATATATTTGGAAATATGATTTCCATTGAAAATCAAGTTTTGATTTTGTAAATGTAACCATATAGATAATCCTTACAACCAAATATTGTTGAATTAAATTATGGTTATAAACAAGGATATGATAGCTTATCATATATAAGTTGAAAATAGAATGTAATTAAAAAGCAAAAAAAAATTGGTTTTGTAATTATACATAAGTCGGAAACATAATTTCCATGAAAACCAAGTACATTTTGGTTTTGTAAATGCTATTTAATTGAATACGACCATATGAATAATCCATAAGAATTGGATAATGGTTGAGGTGATGAATATTAATCACTTTGTAAGTCTTGTAGCCCAAGTATTTAAGATGTACAAAGGGATGTCATATTAACTTCAACATTGGATGGACCCATTTTGATAATTTGCACACAATTAGTGTGATTTTACCCATGACCTATAATATGATGGTTTAGTCATATTAACGATGGGGGCGTAATTTCTTATGAATTTATGAATGTACTACAGTATTGACTCGTCCGGATAGATATGATCATGATCATGTTATCTTTAATGTTATGAAATGATAAGTATATGTTTAATGACCTTGAATGTTGTACAAGCATTGACTAGCTTAAGCTAATTTGAGCATGACCATGATATATTTAAGGTCATGGGGTGACATGCATTTATGTAATAGCCTTAGTAAAACAAATGGGTAAGCCCATTATTTAATCACCAATGATAGGCGCCCAACTCACATGCTATGACGCCATGGCTTGGGTTCAATGTAGTCAAGCTTGTCCTATGGTTGGTTGCAAACATTATACTATTTATATTCCAACCCAAGTTTTAATGCTTGAATTACCCATATGTAAGGAAAAAGCGACAGCGAATGCTCTTGATGAGCTCTTTAACGATAAAATGTTGGTATGCCATAATATACGGGGGCATGTGCTCTAAGAGTATAAAGAGTCTAACTATGTGAGTATCAAATGTTGCTATTTTAAAGAGTAAGAAGGACTCGGCTCGATGCACTCATGAAGAATATGGACACTTCGCCTTAAATTGCGTCAAAATTTCAAGTGTATTTTGAGATCTATGTGTGAGATGCATCCAATTAGTTAGAAAGGATTATATTTCAAAGGAGTTCTCTACCATCACATTTTCATTGCTCGAAATTTATGTCCACTAAGCGAAAGTCCAAATTGCAAGATATTTTCATGATGTATAGATCTCCATGTTTTCTCAGAAGTTTGTTTTTCTCTCCTTCTTGAAATGCGAGGGATTGTTGGGTACATTCCTAGGATAACAAGAAGGCAAGGCTTACATGGTTGAACTGTGTGGTATCACAAGCCCCATGTGGTTCCACATGGTTAGACCATGTGGGTTGTCTAGCCCGCGGGTTTGATTAATTCTTCTTCCAGTAAACCAGAAGAGTACATGGTTTGGTTACGTACACATGATGTATGTGACTCTAGGGGTGAACCAGTTATTCTATCCAATTAGTCTGTATGTTCTTGGTGTTGTGGCTGATAAGAAGGCCATGGAAGAGAAGAGAGACATGAGAAAGATGGGAATAATATGAACAAAACCACACTCCCATGACTTAAACTTAAGAGAACATGAACATCTACTCTTTTCAATGTTTTATTCCAAAGGCTATTTGTGGTATATAACAACTAACTTTTACAGTAAGTAATTTCTTTCATGAGTTGTTGATTTATCTAGCAACATGATGTTCAAGTAGATACTCTTTCACCAACAGGCAATGCCTACAACACTTAGTTGTTGACGTTTGATTACACCCCCACAAAACCTATCATGATTAGAAGAAGTATTGATGATAGGGTTTGATCTTGTGTCTTTGATGTGGAGGGGACACTTGGTGCTTGTATTATCTTCTATTATCCCAGAAGTAAAGTTCTATGTGTTGTTATTTCGTATTATTACTATGAACACAATAATTTTGCATCACATTCCTACATTATGTATATTTTTTAAAAAATTAGGAAGGCAAATAGATGCAATATGCTATTTGCTATTATCTTTTATTATCTAGACAGTAAAATGCTATTTGTTGTTATTTCATATTAGCACTATGAACGTACTAATGCTGTAGTAACGACGACGTCATACTATAAGCGATGTGATTCATGTAATTGACTTAGAAAGGCTAATAATCAAGCAATGCGAATCATGCAGATAACAAGGAATTGTTTTCCATTAGGTTTTGTGGTTGCAGGGAGAAAATTATATACATGGAGGATGGAAAATAAGAAAAACCCTAAAATTGGTGGTGAAAATTTGGATCTTTGAGAATAAGAAAAGTCTGAGCCACCCTAATTTCTTCTAAAAGGACAATCAAATTATTTTTTGTTCATTGAAAGATGAAACTATTTCATGTTTCACAATTAAAAGATGTAAGCTTTGGTATATAAAACTCTGAGAAATACCACAAAAGATTTTTGAAAATAAAAACACTAAATCCCAAGTTTTAGTTGGTGAAATCAGGTTTTGATTTCTTCAATTAAGTCTATTAACATTACATCAACAATCAATATCAACTAAATTAACCCTAAATACTTTTTGAATTAGAGAAAGAATTGAATCACTCATTAAAAGCCCAAGCATCCAACTTGAAATCCTTCCTTGTTGTGTTGTTGTGTTGATCTTTGTTCTAGTCTCCGTTACGCTCTCCATCTCTCTCTCCCTGTTTTAGCATGGAAGTAGAAGACTACGTGGGTGCCCCAGTCACTTTTTCTTTCATATTTATATATTAATCAAATATTAGATTTAGAGGTTTTTTTTCTTGTTTTTGTTTTTGGAGGATTATCATGCAATCTTGTGTTATGTACATTAAAAAAAAAATTTAGAGGACAAAACTAATAATATTGTAGTTAGAATCTTCTATGGTTTAAAAAAATTACAAAGACAAAAATAAGAATAACAAAAAATTCTTCCTAACAACAACAACAGTAGTGCTAGTAGTAGTAGTAGTAGTAGTAGTAGTAGTAGTAGTAATAATAATAATAATAATAATAATAATATAATGAAATTTTGAAATCTTTTATTGGTTCTCTCTAATACTCCATATTTGAATAAATATAATATTTTTTATTTATCATAACTAGTTTATTATTTTTAAGGAAAAAATGATACTAATATTGGAGTCAAAATACTTTATTATATGTGTTTAAAAAATTGAAAGGCAATACTAATAATAATGAAAATCAGGAATGTTTTTATTATTTGTTGATAATAAAAATGATAATAATTATAATTTTGTCATTATAGGAAGTAGGATCCATCATTATTACTTTGTTGTATCTTACATCCCTAATATTCCATATTTCATCAATATAGAATTTTTAAATTGTAATTAATTATATAATTTTTTTTTTGGGAAAGAAAATCTTTCTTATTGATAACTTGTGTTTTTTGAAAAAAGCAAAATTATCAATTATTTTATAAATTTTTTGGGAATGACATGTGTTAGAATATAAAGGAGATTTGTTTTGTTTTAATATATGTATAGATATATAAGAATAAAAAAGAATAAGCAAAGGGTTTTGGGCTAGAGGAAGTTAGAGTTTTGGGTTAGAAATGTCAAGGGTAGGGGGTTTATGGCCAAGAAAATGGGTTGTGTAACAATTGGGCTTGGATGCACATAGGAAGAGAAATATATCGTCAGGACATGTGACCAGTCACATGCAGGAGGCATGCAACGCCCCATAAATAATTCCCCTATTAAGCATGATTAAGCTATTTTATTTAGGTTAATCAAGTTATTAATTAACATACAGTAACTTAAATGCTTGTTTAAATGACTATCCATTCATGTCAAGAGCTATAAGATAATTCAGGTTAGAAATTTCCCGATAAATCGATAAATTTCACCATTTTTCCATGAAACCCTAAAAGATTTTTAGGAATTCTAGACTTTGTTAAATTCATTATGTATTTTTGAAATCTAAGATATGTAATATGCCCAATGTTCCTCAAGCAAAATTTCACATATATATTTTTATAATTATTACAAATAAAATGAGATGAATACGACCAATAAATACTAACGTTGGAAGGGATGAACAGAGGACTTTAGATTTTATCATTTCGTGCTTAGATAAATTGACAAGGCAACTACTCAGTAATCACAGCTCTCTCTCTCTCTCTCTGTCTCTCTCTCTTTCTCTCTCACTTCTCTCTTTCTCTCTCTTCTAATGCTGCTATATACAGCATAGAAATGGTGTCTCGTTGCACCACCGGGCTTTAGACACCTAAAAATGGTGCCTAGCTTTATAAAAAGTTCGGTAATGAAATTTGAGACAAATTTTGTACATTTGGATACCTAGCAGAACAATAATCATTACAAAACAATCGAATTGGAATTTTGTCAAATAGAAGAGCTCCAATCAAATAAGAAGCCAACTGAGCCCAAATCGGAACTCAATTAGGTTCCTACTCACCTTGGTTTATGCGTCAATTATGCGTTTCACAGATAATCTGGTGGTTGAGTTGAGTGAACAATCTGTTCAATATGTAATAGACAATAATTTTGTTTAAGTTGACTTTGAATAATGGCTAAATGTAATTTTCTTTTATTTTTTTGAATTCCTAGCTTATCACATCACTGACTATAAATAGGGTGTTACCCGTTTGGATTGGTAGGTCATTTAGAGAGAGAAAAAAAGCCACAACAGAGCGTGAGGCTGAAAAAAAACAAAAAAAGACCATTACCTTGCTAAAACCAAAAGCCCTATTCTATTCTCTAGGATTCCCAAGTCAATCAGGCAGGTTAACTCAAGGGCCAAGCAACCTTCATCCCCTCTTTTAGCTTTTCTTTTTACTAGTTTGGTTAATTTTAAACTTTGGGGAGAGGTAAGTTTAATTCAAGATAGCATCCCCATGTGCAGTAAATTTTTCTTAAATTTTTTTATGCATTTGGTATTAACTATGAATGTTATTTTTCTTTATTTTAATTTTGATTTATTAATATGTTGCATGCATGCTTTCTCTTTGTATAGCATTTCAATTTTTCTATTTGATTAGTAAAGGTCATTCATGATAATAGGCGGTGTCGAGATGCATCCTATCCTGACGTCATGCCCTCGCCTTCGAACCCAAACCTTTGGGTTGAGCCAATGAAGTCAAGTGGTCCCTATAGCATAGATTATTCTGGAACCTTTTTTGCAAAAGTTTTCTTATCAAGCTACATCCTTTCAGTTACCCCTTCGGTTTGAAGGCTTAATTGAAAAAGTGATCTATCTTTGAATATTTTTTACAAACTCACTGATGACTCTACTCTACCACTTTGGGTTGAAAATAAGAAAATGTTTTCCTGTGCAAGAAAAGTGGACAAGTGAAAAGGGCACTTGGCTCTCTGATCCTAATAGTAGTTGTTATTTGGTTTAGGAGCCTATTCGTGCTTTCTTGGCTTAGGAACCTATTTAGACACCTAGGCTAGATCATGAATAATTCTAGGTCGTACCCCAAACAGTGAATATATGTGGGCCAGGGATTCGAACAAGTTGTCGGTCCATCTGTTTATTCTTTTTTGCCCCAAAAACACATCTTCTTTTAAGCAAATAAAATTCAAATCTTAATCAAGCAACCTAACAATGTGACGAGTCACCATGGGGAACTGCATTACACCTAGGGGTTCGGGTCGTGGTCCTTACATTACCCTTCTTCTTCTAAAGCCCACCTATGCATCCAACCAACCCCATGACCGAGTCGAGCACCACCACTATTAGAGTTTTGACTGTTGATACCCCAACATCACCACTAGCCCCCACTTATTGACTGCAATCACCAGTAGCTTCGTTGTCATCTCTATCATCTCCTTCTTTCTCTCTCATCTTTTCTTCGCTTCCCCTTACCCAATTGCTATGACTAACATTATGGCAACCACCATCATACCCTTAGGCACCACCAAAGAGCCACCAACTTCTTCAGAGCTGCCACAACACTGCTAATGTCGTTGTTGCATGGCCTGATCTTTGCCTTCCCATCTCACGAAAGTCTCTCGCTCTCTTTGTTGTAATTTTTATTAACAATTAGTTTATCCACAAGTGTACAGTTCTCGTTGTAACGCTTGAGGTTAGAACCATAGGAATGTGTTCGGAAATTAGGTCACTAACTACTAAGTCCTACACTAGCTTTATCAACATAAGCAGATAGACTAATTCAAATGTAAGCCAATTATTATCTACCAATTACCCAAAATAAAATCAGTTAAAAACAAACCAACTCATGAATATGGAATGTGCTTAGCCAAAAGGTCCAATAAGATCACCAGATTCACAGACTGCATTCCGTTTGCTAATATCAAAAGACAGAAAAAAACAGGGATCATAGTGACTTGAAGCCGAGAACAAAATTAAACCAAAAGAGACTCCATACCAGAAATTCAATCCAAAACTTGTAATTTTGGCACTCAAAAAGAAAAGAAAAACTCCAATTTTCTCAATTGAACTAAAGAACACTCAAGTCAATTATAGTTTCGAAAGCCTGAAATCTGAATCTAAAAATTAAGAACACGTATCTAGAAAGAGAAAAATTATAGCAAAGGGAAGCGAAAAGTGAGAACATTAAACTCTACGCCTTGCTGCTACTCTTCCTTCTGTGGTATCTTCGACCTTCCATTTTGTAGCCCCTAAAATGCAGCTCCTCTCCTTGATTGCTGCCATTAAACTCAAGTAAAACACTTAACCAATAATTGCCAAACTAATGATGGGTGCAAGGTAACAGATGACGGGATTGAAGTGAAATGTTTTTCCAGGGTTTTGGATTCTTTTCGTCTGGGTAACAAAGAACAGAAGAAGGGGAGGGGTAGGCGAGAGATCATGTGAGGTGCACATGGGAAGCTTAAGTGAGATCGGGGGGCTTGACTGTACCTCAGAAAGCAACCAGGATTGGCCTACTATGAGAGAGGAAAAGCTAACTGAGGAGGAGAAGGGGGAGGTGCACCTATTGCACTATGACGTAGTTTTCATGCATGTTTTAAGCCAGCTAGCAATCCTTAGTCTTATGTCATCCAAAAGCTGGTGAATGGCCCTATGTTATCCTTGCAATTGATTCGTTGATCCATTTCTGATGTACTTTCATAATCTCCATTCCTCTGAGTGAATAGGGTGGAAGCAGGTGGTGTTGGAATCAGACGCTCTAAATGTCATTCCAGGTTGCAAAAGTGAGTGAGGATATCATGGTAGAGGTTTTCAGAAGACATTCATTTGGTACCTTCTTTTAGTTATCCTCTTTGATATCATGTCAAAAGAAGGAGGGGGGCATACAGTGGCCCATCTTGCAGCATGTTTGGGTCATATAAATGGTTCGAAAATGTTTCTCATAAGTGAATTTCCAACATATTGTACGCCTTGCAAAAATTAATTCTACTTAATTAATGAAATTTCCCCCTTTTGACCTTAAAAAAACAAAGAGAAGCAAGTGTTTCCTCTCCTGTCTTCTCTCCCCCTTTTCACCCTTGACCTCCAACCTTCACTTTTACGTTTGTGTTTAATTTTTTTTGGTTAAAAAAATATAATTTTTTGGGAATTATTATAATCCTTACAACCTTATTCAGTGGTCCGAGCCATATCCAAAATGGCAAAGTGACACATGTCATCAGGTCTCTTCTTAACAATCTTTCATTTTAATGGAAATGGACCATGCAGACAAGTCGTTATAAGCCTCCAAGAGTAGTTAACCCATTACGAAAGGAGGAAATGATCAATGTTTATCTATTTATTAGTGGGGCAAAAACAATATGATTTAATATAATTAGACCATCTTTAGTTATGTACAATATCAATTACATGACTCTGATATCCTCATTGTTTCAATCATTGTGAGTAGTTTATCCTTCCATCCTTTTATTTTCACAATTTTCCTCTGTCAATGTTTTTTTAGTGGTATAAATAGCAGTGTAACCAAGCCGGGCTGAGCCTGAGCTTTGTTAGGTGCAGCAACCGAGACAGGCTGAGTCCAACCTAAGCTTGGTTAAACCGAGTCTGAGCTGAGCCCAAGTGTTCATAGTGGTTTTTTATTATTTTATAACAATTTAAGTCTTTACGCAACTTCCTTGAAAATTATTGAAAAATTCTTTACTTTAAATTACTAAAACCATACTCAAAGAAAAAAAACCAAGTATAGGCTTTAATATTGAACTATGGATATCCAAACTAATAAAAAGTCTATATAGCAATAGAACACAAGCAATTCCCTCCAAGTATACCTAAACGAACTTGACGAGTTGACCTGAACTGATTCTAGCTAGGCTTGGCTTGGCTCAGTAGTTATGCAAGCGACTCAGTAGGTATCCAAGTCGAGGCCGAGCCAACTTGAACTTTTATCAAACCAAACTTGAGCTAAGCTTTGACTAAGTCAAACCTGAGGGCTCACCGAAGCTGGCTCGTTTCTTTTACAACCCTAGGCATAGGGTGCTACTAGCTGTAAGCCTATTTCTCTAATCTTTCTACTCTAAATTTCTTCAAAAGCAATATTTATTTTTTTTAATTATTTTATGATGTGAATGAGTTCATAAGTAACCTTTGAATAAAGAGAATTAGTGTGTTTTGATTACGAAAAGTATTTACATATTAATAACAAAGTCTCTTCAACATGACGTTCTTTTTGTTGCGAAGGAATGTGTACAGAATGAGAAGGAATAAGAAGGAATGGGACATAACTGGAAGAAATGGTATACAATGGCAAGGATTGGAAAGGATTGGAAGGGATTGGAAGAGTCGATGTTTGTTTTTTTTAAACAGAGAGTCAAAAGGATGATAAGTAATGAGAAGGAATGATAAGGAATGAAAAAAAAAGGATCTTTTTTTGAAGGAGAGGAAAAGAACGGGAAAGAATGGGAAGAAATGATAGGAAATAGGAAAGGATATGAACCTCAATTTACCATGAAAAGAAGAAGCCCTAAAATACCATTGTAATAATTGATACCACTTTTGTATATGTCGTCTTTCCTCAATTCCTACATGAGTTCTAACAACATATATTGCAGTTTTTGGTAGCTGCCGTCTATAGAGAGATAATATTTCACTAGAAAGTAGAGAGAGAAACCCCTCTATTTCTGTAGACATCTTGAAACCCCCCTTTTTCTTAGCCAAGTCATGAACCCTAATCATAGGAAAAAGGAAGCCCCCTCCGCTCTAGCTTTTGGTTGTCCTGAAATTATAGCTGCAGAGCCCATTTCGATTCATGTTTCCATTGCTTGGTGCTTAATCTTGAAATTGTTAAAGCCTTTGATTCTTCAGTTCTTGCTAGTCACATTGCTTAGATCTGAGGTTGGAGTTCCCAAATTTCATCAGTTTCTATGCCAACTTTTCATCTTGAATTCATCAAAGCCTTTGATTTTTCAGTGCTTTGCAGTCAGTACACCTTTCTATCTCCGTAAGTGCCACCTTGGATTTTAGTGTGGTTTCAGTAACTCAGCTCTGAAAGCTTTGAAGGTTATTATTTTTGCCTACCTTGAGTCTGTGCTTTTACCGACCCTGTGGGATCATGGATATTCTTCTTGGTTTCAAGGGGGTACTCATGTGGACTACACAATGACATGGTTGAAACATACAAATTTGTACTTGGAACACATGGTAACATGATTCAAACACATACATGTTTGATGATTTATGTTATGGAAATGGTGACGAGATGGAATGTCTGACCGAGATGAAGTCCAGATTGTCTTTTTACAAAATGCATTCGGAGGGAAGCAATGGTCTTTGCTTTCCCTTGGTAATTTCTTTTCTATAAAAATTATGGCATGGGATGCTCAAGGAGCCAAAAAGCATCAGCTTGAAAAAACTCACCAACCTAACTTGATATTTTTCATTGAGGCAATGGTATCTGAAAAGACCACCAAACAGATAATTCCATAGTTAGAATTTGAATGTTATGATCTTTCCTTACCTATTAATCATTCCTGTGGCATTTGGGTCCTTTGGAACAAAATGACTATTATAGCTTACGTTCTTTTGAAAGAAGATAGAGCCATTCACATGTTGGTTTTTAAGACCTCAACCCAAAAATTCAGTATCATAGATGACATTTATGCTTCAGCCCAACCTCGAGATAAAGATGTTTTCTGGGATCATCTGCGGAACCTTGACTCTGTTATTAAGAAACTTTGGTGCCTTATTAGGGATTTTAATGAACTTGAACACCACTCTCATAAGTGGGAGGTGGCGGCAACCCCTACGTCTCATCTTTCTTGGCTACCTTATTTTTTATATTCTGCATAGGCCATCTCGTTGCCTATTCAAGGTTGTCCTTTCACCTGGAAAAAACAAATCAACCCCCATGTAATTTGTGAAAAACTAGATAAGGCAATTGAAAGACATGATTGGTCTTGTCTATATTGAGCATTGTTCCAGCTGAACCTTTTACTTGTTTAGACCATAGCTACGTGTTTTTAAACACAGTCCTTCCTAACTTTGCTATGGGAAATCATTTTTTTAATATGAACCTAATTGATCGTCATATGAGGATGTAAAACACATTGTTTCGCTTAACTAAAAATTTGCATGCTATGAAACATGATCTCAATGAATAGAGTATGGGTAAATTTTTCAATTTTCACAAATAGGTTGCAAAAAATACCGAAAAACTTCATATTGTTGAATCGAAGTTAACTGATAATCCTCAGAATCCTAGCTTAATGACTGGCATTTTATGCTGCTTAAGCAATATAAAAAGTTGTTTGGAGGTTATCATGCACATAAAAAATGGTTAATGGATATTGATAGGAATTCTCATTTCTTTCACTAATCTGCTACCATTAGAAAACGCCATTGTTATATCCTAAGAATTAAGGATGCTTCAGATATGTGGCTTGAGGACATGCCTATGATTACGCAGAAGTTTATTGATGATTTTTCTGCACGTTTCTCTTCTGCTCACCATTCCCTCTTGCCATTGCCTCCAATCTTGCATCCCCTATTGTAACATCACAAGAAAATTTGGACTTAATCAAACCTATCACAGATGCTGAAATCCATGCTCTTCTTCCATATGGATCCACACAAAGCTCCTGGTCTAGATGGGTTAGAAGCTTCCTTTTTCCAAGATCATTGGGCCCCTATTAAGAATCAACTATGCTTTATTATTAGAGACTTTTTTAATTGCAGGTAACTTCTTAAAAAGTCAATCATACATGGATTGCTTTAATTCCAAAGGTGGATAATCCAAAAACAACTACTCAATCTCGACCAATTAGTCTTCGCAGTATTTTATATAAAATCTTGGTCAAAAATTTTAGTCAACATGATGCAACCTGTCTTACACCCAATATTCACCCTTCTCAGAGTGCTTTTGTCCCTAACCGAGCAATCCATAATAATATTTTGATTGCGCATGAGATTATGAATAAAGGAAAAAGAATGTTATATGTAGCCTTAAAATTAGACATGAAAGAAGCTTATGGTAGATTAGAATATGACTTTTTATTGAACCGTCTTCACCAATTGGGTTTCCACTATACGTGGGTTAGATGGATAATAAAATGTTTTTCTATTCAATTATTATTAACAATGAACCATGTGGCTTTCTCAAGCCATCTAGAGGGCTATGAAAAGGGGATCCTCTATCTCCATAATTGTTTATCCAAAGTCTAGAAGTCCTTGCAAGTGGACTTTATGACCACTCGCTTAATGCCAAGTCTGGGATGGCAATTAAGATAGCTTCATCTGCAACATGAATCCTGTCTTCTTTTTGCTGACAATAGCCTTCTCTTTTACAAAGCAACTTCCTAATCTTGACAAAACTTGAAAGTTATTCTTGATACTTTTGCACGTAATCAGGAGAGCTAATTAATTTCCACAAGTCCTACATCGCATTTTTGTCAAAATACTTAGGATGTTCTATCTTTCAGGGGTAGCTAACGATAGATCTTTTCCAAGATCTCACTGTTAAGGCCTACTCTAAACCTGACAATTGGAAAGCTGAGTGCTTTTAAAAGTTGGTTGGGTTGTTCACATTCAATCCAACGTCAAATCCATTCCTAGCCATACAAATGTAGTGGTTTAAAGTAATGCAATGTTTTAAAGTACATAGCATAATTTTTGATAATTAAGATTGCATAAATTGTGACTTTTTTTTGGAGGAACTCTCACTCTAACAAAGGCCTACACCTGATAGCTTGGGATAGGATTTGCCGATCTAAAAAGTTTAGAGGTTTGTATCTATAGAAAACAACTATGGTAAGCACAACTTTTCTTTTGAAATTGGCTTGGAAAATCCTCACCAAGTTTGATAATTTTGGGGCCCAACAAATGAGAGTGAAGTATAGTTCCCCTGATTGATTCTTTGATTGGAAGGTAAAACAATCAAACTCATGGGAGTGAAGGTGTCTTCTTTGACTGAGACCTTTCATCAAACAAGGCATGCTTTAGAAAGATGATAATTAGTGCTGGCAAAAATTTGGACTCGAGTCAAACTTAGGTCAACCAAATTAGACAATATCAAAATTCGAACAAGAAATTGATAATAGATACCTATTTTTTCGGGTCAGACAATTCAGACAAAGCTAAATTCGAATCAAAGTTGGGTTGGGACAATAGAAATATGGCAAATTTTGTGTCCGAATTTAAACTCTGAAAGAAATTCATGACTGTACCAGGTTTTTCCTGGGTGGAACCAATTTGGTATTCGAATTAGGCAAATTTTTGCTATCGCTAATGATATTGATCAAACCATCAATTTTTGGACGGATTCTTGGTGCTTCAATGAGCCCATAGTATCGTAGTTTGAGCTAGATCCTTCAACCTTAACTGGTGTTAGTATGAAGGTATATGAATTTATTGCTCTTGATAAGTAATGAGACTCTCTCAAGTTAATGCCTTACATACAGGACAATGTAGCTCAACCAATCTAAGGTGCCCCTATCCCATATATGGATATTATGGATTCTTTTTATTGTGGATTCATTGGAAGTGTGAATTTTCCCACAAAATCTGCTACTTGGAAAGCACATGATAACCCTTCCAATGACCAATCATTACGGTTGCATAATTAGATCTGGAAGTCAGATATTATGCCTACAGCCAAAATCTTCATGTAGCATTGTGCCATAATTCTTGGCCTTCACGTGTCATATTGCTTCAAAGAGGAATCTAACTAGATCTTATTTGTCTTGCTTTTCTTAATGATTTTGAGGATTTAGATCAACTCTTTCTATATTGCCCTATAGCAATGAAAGTTAGGACTTAGCTATTGCACATCAGCGGTTGCCCGCTTTCCTATTCTCTTTGTCTCCTTCTTCTGTTAGAAAAGAATTGCATTCATTATATTGTAATCAACTTTCCCACGTTTATGGGATTGTTCTACTCTTATGGAGTATCTGGAAGTCCTATAATGCCTTAACCTTTAAAAATGACCTCCAAAACCTTTGGGAATTTTACTACGTGCAAAGCATGGTTGCGCAGAATGAAAATTACAAACTTCAACCCCTTCCTATGACTCATCTTCTTCATCAACTCCTTTCCACCACACTCATCACCATCATAAGACCATCCAATTCATTGCATTGAGTTACAAGCAGGGGAATCCATCAAAATCAACTTTGGTAAGTCCAAATCTGCAGTTCGCGCAGCAGTAGGATTTGTTAAATGCAGCTGGTAAGGAATCTTCATCATGGCAGATGCTAACTTTATGCAACAAGCCCTAATCTTAGTAGCAGAAGAAACAATCATGAGAGATGGAATTAAGGCTATGATACAGGTAGGATATTGAAGGATTCAGGTTGAAGGTGATAATCAAATTATCATCATAGTAATGCGGGCAGAGATCAGCATACCTTGGTAGATAGCTCCAATTCTTCATGACATTAGGAACATGATTTCAAGCTGTGACTCTGTTTCATTTACCAATCTTCATCGTGAGGATAATATGGCGGTAGACTAGATGACCATATTAGGTTATTCCCTCAGATCTTGTTCTCCTTCAATTTTTTCCTCTCCACCTTGTTTGAATTTTCTTTTTATCCTTGCTGATGATAACTTCGGTAAAATCCTTGAGAGAAGGGCTACCTAATGTTCTTGTATTTACCTCCCCTCGTCCAATAAAAAAATCATCCCTCAATCCCCTATATCTCAAAAAAGAGAAAAATTAAAATATGATTAACAATGACAACACTTTAAGAAAAACCTTTTGTGCGTGTTGAATGGAAAAATTTTGCCATTTCTGTGAGAGTCCAGATTTTGTCAATAATCACTTCTAAAATGCATATAGCTTAAAAGAAACACAAATTCTTTTCCTTTTTTTTTTTTTGTATTTAATCTCCATTTCATTAGAAGTTGAGCTACCATTGGTTTACTAGAGGTATAGCTCTTCCTTCACAACTTTTTTTCCCCGTCACAAGACTTAAGCATAAGATCTTGTTTAATGGAACAAGTACAAAAATCATTCTCTCAAGTTTTGAATCAATCTAAGTATGTTGTTAACATATACTCCCTACATCCTAAAATAATTGTCTTTTTCCTATTATGAAAGTCCCAAAATAAAAACCCTTCCTATACTTTTAGTGTTAACAAGCCTCTTTTAAAATCATTAGAAAACATTGTATCAAATACTATTCCTAAAAAATTTTCATTATATAAACGAGACACTTATTTTCGACATGTAAACAAGACATTTGTTTTGAGATGTACGTAGTACAATAAAAGAACAGAAAAAAGGGACCATTGCATTGCTGGTGGGTTTGTATGTATTAGGGGCATCCCTCTATTATGGTGGTTACCAACCACCCTTTATGGATGTGTCATTGGTGGAATTCAACTAGACTGCGTTGAGAAGTCCTTATCCATTACTTAATGTCACAAATTAAGTACCAACCTAATAACTACGTACTATTTTATTTGAAATTAAAAAAGCATATTTTAACATCATGTGCTTATTTATTTGATGTTATTAAGCACAAGTTTTTCTTAAATAAAATGTTCTCACCTAAAAACTATGAAATAAAAAGAATTGATATGCAGGAAAAAAAAAGTTATTGAAACATAAAAAGACCTAATAAAATGAGGTTGGCACTACACAAATAATTTGACAAATAATTCTTATTTATTTTTTGTCTGAGTCAAATTATATTTGTTATGTTTGGATGAATTAAACTTCGATAAACACAATGTATATAAAATCCCATGTCAAAATTGATTGACAATAGATGATGTTTGCTTACTAATCTTGCTTTCTGACTTTCTTTTTTTGTTCTTAATTCAATCCCTTAGACATTGGAGGATAAGAAGTCCATGACAAGGGGTAGGCCTCACAAAATGGAAAGGGGGCACATCTTACACTTGGATGATATTTAAACTTGCACCTCTTCTATTAAAATGTAGTATCTGTTATTTGTCCAAGTGTTGTTCCTCGACTAATTAACTTATGTATGGATTCAAAATAACCTGTTCTTTTAGAATTTTGGATACCAAGAATCTTCGATAATAATATATGCCAACCTTTTTTCTTTGGCCTTCTATAGGCTGACCTTTTGGGGTAGTTACTTGCAACATACCTGCACCACCAAATTTTGGACATTGTAACTTGTTAGAAAGCTTATGTAATACATGTAAATGGTAATCAAGAATTAGTAATTCATTTCCTTTTTAGTGCATGTATTTAATTTAAATTGTTCTGAGATTCAAAAGAAACGGTGATCAAGTGTCAATTAAGTTGCTTTTATGTGTAGAGAAAGTAAAGTAATAAGTTATCTATGACGACCACACAGGTGTTAACAAAAGTCATCATGTAAACTTTTTAGTGAGTTGCAACAATCAAAATTTGGTGGTGCATGTTGAAAATCACTACTCTAAACAAGTCAGCTTGTTATGGTTTAAGAAAAAAGAATAGTATATTATCCTTAACACCCCAAAATTTGGCCTATTAATGTCCAAAAATTCTTTTCTAATGTAAAACAAACTTGATTATACTTATATGCTAATGATTTTGCTCCACCCAAAAAAAAGAACTTTCATATTATATATATAAAAATTTAATGTTTCAAATGCAATAAAGAAGGGAACTTGAGTTGGAAAAGAATATGAGTTGTACAAGAGACAGAATATTGATAGGTAGATATCAAAAGCCACAAGTTTAACGAGCCTTTCAGGATTAAAAAAAAAATAAACAAGTAGATTGGCATCTCTGACAACTTCCAAGCTGAGTTCCCTTAATAAAGTAAAGTTGCATTTATGATTGCGTGATTAATGGGTAAATCATCATGTTGACAACATAAGCAAAAATACTTTTTTTCTTTTTCCACCCCTGAAAAAGTTTTCTCGCATGTACTTTTTTTTTAAAAATAAATATTGTGGCTAGACATAAAGCCAATGCTATCGCAAATTTAATTCATTTAAGAATTAAGATAACACTTCTTTCTTAACAAATTGTAATTATAATTAGAGTAAAAATTGAGTAATAATCCAAAATATATCTCAAAATAGAAAATTTTAATTAACGCAATCAAGATGGAAATGAGTGAAATTCAGATTTAAGTAATGAAATCATAATACTAACAATCAATTTATATAGATCAAAAGACTCTTTGAAGTTTGCTAGATCTTGTAAATAACAGACGAGAAAAGCTATGAATATCGCAAAGTTGCTTGGAATTAAGATCATTGATGATGAAAAAATAACTATTATAAACGTTAAAAAGTCTCTTAATTAAAGATAATTAATGTTAGACGACTTCCCTAACTTGTTGATGTATGGTTTTGGTGAAAAATCCTAACCAATGATTGTTGTTTGATTAAAGTGCCTAGTAGCATATATAATGTACCCAATGGTAGGAATTGTTGGCTAGGGACTGTATCTTTGTTTTATAGCTTGTCCTCACCTAATTATTGAGAAAGGAAAATTCAATGTAATGTTCCCTTTCTTTTCTTTTTTTTTTGGGGAGGGGGGGTTGGGGGGATCCACATACTCCAAGCATTGATATAGGATAATAAAAGCAAGGTTTTGTATGTTGTTCTCTGCTCTTCAAGTACCAAAGAAATAATGAGAGAAAAAATAAAATAAAATAAGATTGAGAATGAGAATGTTTTCTGTTAGGGATGACCAGTTGGAGAAGACTCTCTATAGTCTATATAAATTAGGTATAACCTTCCAAACTCTGTACGAATCAGCTTAAGTTGCTGTTAGACAATTCCAAAAAGGATTGTTACTCATCTAATTCCAAGCACAGCTAATGTCCTCATTGCTTAAAGGGATCTCCAAATATTAGACATTACATTCTGCTTCTAGTCACTAGCATATCAATAAAATCAATTCAACAAGTACTTTAAGGCTCCGTTTGGAGTTTGGAAAATTTAGTGAAAAGAAAAAATTTGGAAAAGTAACTTATTTTTTTCTTGTGTTTGATTTAGAGAAAAAAATATAGAGGAAAATTAGATGGAAAAATTGTTAGAACTAAGTGATACAATTTTTCTTATAAAATTGTGAGGAAAGTTTGGGAAAATTTTCCAAAAGAATTCCCAACCTCCTCCAACCTATCAATATGATTCAAGTCATTCATCAACATTCAAATTTCTCATTCAAATTCTCTTATTTTTTCCTCAATCCGAACAAGAAAAAAAAATTCACTTTCCCGCTACTTTTTTTTTTTTTTTCAACTTTTCTTTCCATCAAATTTTCTAAGGACCAAATGGAGCCTAAGTGCTTATGCTTGTCAGCTTTTAATATACGCCATTTAGAAATTATATTACTTAAACTAAGATCTTGTTCTCTGCAACCTTTTTCTCCTCCCAAAATAAGTAGAGTTTAATTGGAAAAAAAAAAATTTAGTTCAATTCAGTTCGCTCAACAACAAAATAAGTTTAGTTTAGCAAAAAACAAGCTTAGTTTAGTTCAACAATAAGTTCAATTTAGTTCAATAAAATTCAGTTGTAAAGAAGGGGGCCTAGACTACATTAACAAGGAAAGAAGACTATCATTTGGAGGCAACGCTTCAAGATAATAAGAATGGGCTCTTAAAACAATGAAATTGTGCTGGTTTTGTTATTTCTTTTGATCAAAGATTTTTTTTACTTCTAATGTTTTTGTAGAAAAGTGAATTGATTGGAAACAAATTTGGGTTACTCAATCTTGTGCCCATCTCCTCTGTCTATTTCATGAATGGGATGCAATTGCTTTTACACACTTGCCTCAATGCTCAGAACCCTGGCGTGAAGTACAAGTCCTATTAGGAATAGGAAACTACAAGAGGTAGTGGAATAGGAAACTACCAACTATTGTTCATTGCAATATCAGGTAAAATATAATCTAACACTCCCTTTCAAGTTGGTGCATGGAGGTTAACGATGCCCAACTTGCTCTTTAAAAACTGAAACTATGTCTTCCCGAGAGCCTTAGTGAAGAGATCGGCCGGTTGTTGCTTCGTTCTAACATAAAAAAGGGTCAGAATACCAACTTCGAGTTTCTCACAAACAAAATGATAACCGATCTCGATACGTTCGTGAAAGACTAGGTTTTTGGCAATGTGCAAAGCTGCTTGACTGTCGCAACATAACCGCATGGGTTGTATAGGAAATATGCCAAGAGATGCTAGAAAAGATCGTAGCCATACCAACTCACTAGTGGTGAAGGCCATAGATCTGTATTCGACTTCAGATGATGATCAGGATGTGGTGGTCTGTTTCTTAGTCTTCCAGGATATAGGAGAGCCTCCGAGCATCACAAAATAGCTAGTAAGGGATTTTCGAGACAATGGACATGTGCCCCAATCTGAATCACAATACGCAACAAGCTGCGAGTTGTTGTCTGCCTTTAATAAAATACCTTGACCTGTAGTACCTTTCAGATTCCGTATCACCCTTCGAGCAGCCTCCATATGCTCCTCTTAAGGTACTTACATAAACTGGGAGAGGATGTGAACTACGTAGGTTAGATCGGGCCTAGTAATGGTGAGATATATTAGATGCCCAATAAGTCTCCTATATTTAGTGGGATCCGTCAGTAGTCGTCTGGTTGCAAGGGCAATTTGTGGTTCTCTTCCATTGGAAAGGCCGTCGGTTTAGCACCTAGTAGGCCACATTCATCCACAATCTCCAAAGTGTATTTTCGTTGACAAAGAAATAAACATTCCGGTCCACGAGCTATCTCGATGCCAAAGAAATACTTTAGAGAACCAAAATCTTTTATACTAAAGCATTTGTGGAGATAGGCCTTAAATTATTGACAAGAGGAAAAATCATTCCCGACATGGACGATATCATCAACATAAACTAATACAGCCATAAAAATGGCCCCCTTGTGATAAGTGAATAAAGAGTAATCAGCATATGAGCGAATAAATCCGTACTCACAGAGTTTAGATGAAAGTTTGGCAAACCACTAGCGAGGAGCTTGTCAGCGTCCATAGAGTGACTTATTGAGTTTGCAGACCTTGTTTTCTCCTGGATAATTAAACCCTGGTGACAACTTCATATATACATCTTCTTCTAGATCACCATGAAGGAAGGCGTTGTTAACATCCAGCTGGTATAGATTCCAGCCTTTAGCAACTACAACTGCTAAGAAACATCATACACTTGTTATCTTTGCTACTGGTGCAAATGTTTCATTATAGTCAAACCCTTCGATCTGGAGATCGCCTCGAATTACCAATCTTGCCTTGTATCATTGCATGGTGCCATCAGAGTTATATTTAACCCTGTAGACCCATTTGCAACTAATGAGCTTTTTGCCTGGTGGAAGGTTGTGGATTGTCCTGGTATTATTGTGCTCGAGGGCTTGAATCTCTACGGCCATTGCTTGCCTCCACTTAGGATCTTTTATAGCTTCATGATAAAACTTAGGTTCTGCAACTTTGGCAAGGGCAGCTAGAAATCTTTGGCGAGTGGGAGAAAATCGAGTACATGTGACATAATTGTGTAGTGGATAACGCGTACCTGACGAGCTGTTTGGAAGTGGTGAAGCAGTAGTGAGGGGGTTTTCTACCGAATATTGTAGCAAACATAGCTGTCCAAGTGGGCTGGAGGTTTTCAATGCCTCGAAACTCGTTAGCGCACGGTTGATACCAGCTTATCTACGTAGATCGGCTGTTGTTCGAATGAAGGACCGGAGGAGCTTTCGGCCTGTTCTACCAAGAGACTTGTTGGGTTGGGTTGTCGGTCTAAACTTATTGGGTGGCTCCCCCTTACATCGAGACTGGTGTCAATGCATTCCGGGCCCAATTCAGCTTGGGCTTTGGGCTCCATGCCCCCCTTGCAGCCGACTCGTTCACTCCTTATCCTTGGACCGCCGTCTGCTTTTAGGTTGTATCTTCCAAGTTTGTAGATACCGAGGCCTCATCAGACCAGATAGGTAGCTGTTGGGTGTATGACTTCTCAACATTAGATACTGAATTCTTTGATTTGGCAAACGGAAAAACCTTCTCATAAAAAGTTACATCTCTACTTTCAAAGAGTTCGTGACGGTCAAGATCATATAATCTCCATTCTTTCTTTCCATATGGATAAACCATAAACACACATCTTCGACTTCTAGATGCAAATTTATCATTCCCTTTAAGATGATTATGAGTGAAACACAAGCTTCCAAAGACTCAAAGATGGTCATAGCTTGGTTTTTGGTGGAACATTACCTCATGAGGAGTCTTGCCTTGAAGAAGCCTTGTGGGTGTTCTATTTATGAGATGAGCTGCGATAAGAATGCGTTCTCCCTAAAAACGCAGAGGTAGGTGAGCTTGAAAATATAACGCCCTTGCTACGTTCAGGACATGTCGGTGTTTCCACTCAACTCTTCCATTTTGTTGAGGAGCCTCCATACAGCTAGTTTGCTGGATTATGCCTTTCTCTGCATAAAACTTCTTCATGGGCCTAGACTTAAATTCTAACCCATTATCAGTCCTAATCACCTTAACACATTTGTCAAACTGAGTGTTGATCATAGAAACAAATGTTTTCACAAAATGTCCAGCTTCGCTCTTTTCCTTCATCAAATATAACCTTATGGCCCTACTAGTATCATCAATAATAGTAAGAAAATAGTGCGCTTCACATGAAGCGGGTTCCCTATATGGTCCCCAAATATCACAATGCACTAATTCAAATAGATTTTCTGCTTTGTTCTCACTAGCATGAAATTGAGTCCTAGCTTGCTTAGCACGAAAACAAACACCATGAATTTCTAACTTCTGATGAGAACTGTTTGAAAAACCTAAGAAATTAGATAGACTAGACATGGTTTCGCTTCCTGGATGTCCTAGTCTCCTATGCCACAAATTGCTGATTCTTGCTGCATTTACTATGTTTTTCTCCGGTGCTCCCTAGTAGTAGTAAACTCCATCACGCTGCTTACCCACTCCAATAAGCTTCCTCGAAGTACGACCCTGCAAAACACACAAATCGTCAAAAAATGTCACAATTACAATTAAATTCCTTGCTCACTCGTACAACCGAGATGAGTTTGCAACTGAGCTTGTGTACATAAAGCACATCACTCAACCTGAGACTTCCTAGTGCCACCGATCCCTGTTTAATGGCAATAGTTTGATCTCCATTCGGGAGATCGATTATTATGGGGCTTATAGCTTCAGTATTCTTCAGCAAGCGCAAATCCCCTATGATGTGTTTAGATGCGCCACTATCGATTATCCAAGAAGGCTCACCTGACAATTTCTCATTCCTATTTTTTGTGGCATCAATGAGACTCAGCAATCTCTCTACCTGCTTGGATGTGAGGCCTGGAATATTGATCAGCTGAGTTCGGTTGTGATTTGGTTGTTGAGACCGGACGATTTGCCGAACCAGTGGCATCAACGTGTCCAGCCATGGCGTTCACCTGTTCACGACTCGAGCTGCATCATCTGCTGTATTCGGCCCATCCTCTATGGCCACTTCAACCTCCATGGCCGCCGCGACCACATCCATGTGAGCCCCACCCAGATGGGTATCTGACGAGCTCGTAGCAAGTGCCCTCTTCATGACTGAATTTGCCGCAGTGTTTGCATGTTGCCCTGTCTGTTTTGGTCTGAATTTCCCGGCCTGTCACCGCGAAAGCTCCAACCTTTACGATCCTTTCGTCTCTCCCGAGCGTCATGTTTTTATGATGTTCTTCTTGATGCACCATATTGAACATTTTGTCTAACGATAGCAAAGGATCAAGGGCTAAGGTTTGCCCTCCAATATTTAAATAAATTTCATCATTCAAGCCCATCAAAAATTGGTGGGCTTTGTCTTCCTTGAGCATTTTGTTGATCTTGTCACCTATCCCACATTCGCATTTGCCACAAGTGCACTTAGGGAATCGGACTTGGTTCTCAAGCTCCCTCCACAATCCTATTAACTTGGAATAAAATTCTACAACTTCGGCTCCTCTTTGTTTACATTTGGCTAACTTGGTCTTAAGTTGGTGAATTTTTGGAGCGTTGGATACGACATATCGCTTCTTCAAATTTTGCCACATCTGCTCCGCTATGTCTATATATGCAATGCTTGTGCGAAGTTCGGGTTTGATGACGTTAAGTATCCATGAACAGATCATGGAATTAACCATCGCCCATGCTTGCAACTCGATCGTATCCTCCCCTTCCTTAGGATCCGGTTTCTTTTGTTTTCCCCTAATAAATCCTAACTTGTTTTTAGCTTTGAGACTGGTTCGAATCGCCTTTTCCCAAAGGTTGTAATTTCTTACATCAAAGATTACTGCGGCGATCAAAGCGCACGGGACCTTCTGATGGATGTAAAAAATATGGTGAATGATTTTCTATTATGAATTTTTTGTTCGTCATGGTCAAACTAAATTTTTGATCTGAGTATTTAAATTGATCGTAGGTCCTTAATGGCTCTGATACCATGTAGAAAATTGAATTGATTGGAAACAAATTTGGGTCACTCAATCGTGTGCCCTTCTGCTCTGTCTATTTCATGCGTGTGATGTAATTGCTTTTATACACTTGCCTCAATGCTCAGAACCCTAGCATGAAATACAAGTCCTATTAGGAATAGGAAACTACAAGAGGTACTGGAATAGGAAACGACCAACTATTGTTAATTACAATATTAGGTAAAATATAATCTAACAGCTTTTTAGTAGCACGCTTCTCTTGGTGCCTTTTTTTTTCCCTTTTAAATTAGGTGTGTCGAGAGTTGGATGCTACAGGGCCAACAGGGGTAACTCAAGAAGAAAATGACATAGGTGCTAGTGGAGTTTAGCTATAATGTTTGTATTTTGTCAATTATTGGAAGAGGTTATGCTATGAATGTGAGCATCATGACTGTGCTCTAGTTAAAACAAAAGGTATTCTTCCACTTAAGAAAGCCCTATATTGGTATGCAACTTTTAGTTCTTATGTGAAAAATACCATGATATTAGAAAAGACAACCAACTTTGGAGGATATTTTGTTGATATTAAATCGATGTTAGGTGATTACATAAAGAACAAGATTATTTATAGCACCTAAAATTTTGAGACGCCCTTCTTTTGTTGTTTGATGCTTTGTAACTTTGATGTTCATTATGTCCTTTGATGGTTAGTAATTTGGTGGAGTAGCTGATAGTATATTGCATAGGTCCTCAAGTAGAGTTGTTATATGAGTGTCGACAGTATCTAATAAGTTTTATCTACTACTGGGTTTGAACCAATAAGTCCCGCTGTATGATTTGTTTAATCGATAGAAATTGTGACCCGAATTTCGTAGATATTTTGATTCCGACGAACGTTTGCTATGTTTCGATGGTTTTTTGCTTGCATTTTGTGTGTTTTCCTTCTCTGTTGGAGGTGGTTGACTGTTTTTGTTCCCCTTTTGGCACTATCGATTGAAAAAAGTTAAAAACTTTCATGCTTGTCAATGCCCTTTGAGGAATTGTCATCATGGGGCATCTTTTTAGGCATTTTCTAATGTATTCTTAACTTGCCTCTTTGTATTAACTGGATGTTAAAAAAGGGATGTTGTGAAATCACTTTGCAAACACTTTCATAATGCTATTTGTTTTTTTGGTCGTGAATTCTCTATTTTACTGGAGTCGAACTACTGTTGGCTTAATTAGAGGTAGAGCTCTCCAATTGTAGATTTTCTCTATTCACAAGATTTGAATCTGAGACCTAACTTCAGGGGAATAAGTGCCAAATCACTTGAACCAATGTGTGTCAGCTTATTGCACTGTTTGTTAAATATACTTAAACCACCCCCTTGCCCCCACTTGCCAAAAAAGAACAAGAAAATTAAAGAGGGCATGAGCTTTGGAGCTACGATGTTTTGTACAAAAACATAAAGGGAATGTTTAGCAAACAAATGTTAGTTGTTAATTATTTGCATTATTTGTTACCTGTTAGTTGTTTCAAAAGAAAATGTTTGATATAATCAGCTGTTTTGTGATAAAAGTGTGAGACAAAAAAACTAATTCCACAAAGCTCAAATTTAATTTTTTTTTTCAAATTAGCTCTTTGGATCCAAAAACTCTTTCCAAAAGCTAATTTATCAAACGCTCAAATTTGTTTTTTGACTTGGTGAAGCAGTTAACATTTATCCAAAAGTTCTTTTTAGCGAAAAAAGCTCTTCACTATACAATCGAGCACAGTGAAATCCAGTAATGCATGCCAATTAATTCAGTTGACAAAATCTCTGCAAGTTATGACTAGAAATTTGGGTTTAAATTCTGCTTATATTAATATTTGCGTCTCCTTTTGCACAAAAACAATTAGACTTGAGAACATGCTCAACTCAAGATAAATTCTAGTTCAAGCCTGAAGAAAACAGAAAGATGAGACATACAAACCTAACAACAACCACATGGACGTTTCACAATCGAGGATTTAATCTCATCACTATCACCATGATCATCTTCAGTGCCAGTGTCGATCTAGAAATTTCATGTAAGTGTGCTCAACTTTTGAGTTTTCTGGGATAGATTATCCAGTGAGCGCCCATTAATTGCCACCTTAGCTGGGCTTTTTACTTAATTACTAGCACCAACAATGCTGTTATCAAATCAGTTGCTCATACTGTAGAAAACATTGCAACCTTCCTGCCTGCTGGTGTTGGATGAAATAGTAGACCTACTTCTCCATCTATCAATCACAGAATTCGGAGAAGATCGATGAATCTCTTGACGATGATCATGAAGATGCATGCTACTCATCAACAGTCTAGCACCATCATCATGCTCGTCCTCTATAGTTGAAGGTAGCACTGTCTTAGTATGATCTCTTACCTCATTTTCTTCAGCCCCCAATTGTTCACTACAATCAGCACTTTCAATTTTCTTAAGAACTTCCAAAACCTCATCCATAGCTGGCCTGAAATCCTTGTCATGCTGCAAGCACCGGAATGCAAGCTCTGCCACCAGAATTGTCATCCTCCTAACCCTTAGATTTGATCCAAACCCAAGTCTTGGGTCAACTAGCTCCTCAAAGGCACAGTGTTTGATCCTGTTCATCGCGTAGTCTGACAGGTTGATCTCGTGCTTTTGCCTGTGCATGTCAACTGCCGGCAAGGAGGATATGAGCTCAATGAGGACTACTCCAAAGCTATAAACATCGCTCTTAACCGTCAGCTGGTAACATTGGTGGTACTCCGGATCGAGGTACCCAGGAGTACCCTGAGGGGCGGTTGAGACATGAGTTACATCACTGGGGAAGAGTCTGGATAGCCCAAAATCTGCCACCTTGACACTGAAATTGCCATCAAGCAGAATGTTGTTAGTTTTGACATCACGGTGAATAATGTCAGAAGCATGCAGGTAAGAGAGGGCACTGGCAGTTTCGATGGCAATCCTCATTCGAGTAGGCCAGGAGAGGAAGCTTGAATTCGACTTTGTACCATACAGATGATCTGACACTGTCCCATTACAAATGTATTCGTAGACTAGGAGGAGTTGCCTGCAGTGAGGTGACGTGCAGCCATAGAGAGAAACAAGGTTCTGGTGTCTCAACCGAGTGAGGATTTGAACTTCATTCATGAATTGTTCTACCCTTCTGTAGCTCTTCTCATACAGCTGCTTCACCGCCACTTCTCTTCCATCTTTTAGCTTGCCTTCGGATTGAACATTCTGATTATCAGTTTTCTATTTTTTTTCCCTTTTTTTTGGGGGGGGGGGGGGGGGGGGAGGGGGATGTCGCAGATGTAACAATAAGCTTTACCATAATAGACTCTTCCAAATCCACCACTGCCAAGCTCTCTAGAGTCATTGAAATTGTTTGTGGCTTCTTCGAGGTCCTTGTAGGAGAAAAGTGGCAAATCAAAGCAGAAGCTGCCTATTTCGATATCTGAGGTGGTGTTGTCGATGGAAAGGCTCCTCGAGATAAAGTTTGAGCAAAAGAATTTGAGCTTCTTGCAGTAGCAGAAAGCTACCAGTGCCACCATAAGCACGAGACTTCCTGTGATGCCTGATATAGTTGATGAGGGTCATGAATGAGTCAATTTTGCTATATTCTTTTCTAGCTGGGCCGTATTATTGGCTTGCAATTTGTATTTAGTGTGTTCCTCTCAGCTCCCTGCTCTGTTTTTTTTTTTTTTCTTTTTTTCTAAGAGGGGTGAGGGAGGGAGTGGGAAATGGTTTAGTAAATTACGTACCCAAGCCCAGAAGTAGACCCAAACGTTGTGTCTTGCCTACAAACATAGGAAACATGGTCAGTGCTTGTATCACAGAGAAAAGCATAGCCAGTGAATGCTTGCAGGGTAAGAAATTGTGTGTTTAACCAATGACATTTGTGATTCTAAAAGTCTTTGACATGAAATTACACGCACCTCGGTGGTAACATACCAGCTTGTCAGATTCAGGTTCAGCAAGGATTGATGAGCCACATACGCCTCCAGATTTTTGACATGCCCAACATTCTTCAAGATTGACCAAATAATCCACCTCAAATGGGTCCTGCAATCCACTCTCAAGTGTCGCGTTATTATATCCACTACTGACAAACTCATCAAAGGCTTTCCTAGACAGCGGCATCGTAACGTTCCTCTTGCATTTGATGCCGCCTTCCGCTCCTTTTTCGGCGTAGAACACAGGTACGTTTACATCGAGGCCCAAACATGAAATGGACACTCCGTGCAATCCTGTGGCATTAGTCTCACTTGGGCAACCGATCAATAAGGTAATGGTTACGACACTTGCTCCCAATTTGTAGGGGCCGCTTCCCCTATGGCCAGAAGAATGTTGTCTTTCTAGAGCACCACAACTGTCATTTCTAGCTCGATCAATAAGTATGGTATGGTTAGATGTGTTGATGCTAAGCACGCTGTAGATTCCTTCTATCCACACTCGAGGGTAATCATCATCAGGATAACAGGTGAGCTTGAACTGAGGGAGGCCACAATACTCAGGCACATGATTTTCTACCCAGAACGGATACCGGATACCATTGAGCTGCCCACAAGACCTGGGAGCAGAGCATATTTGGTACTCTTTACTGCCATTTGAGAAAAGCAGTATTGTTGAAAAGAACAGGAGGAATATAGTTGTGTTGGGAATGACAACCATCTTCGAGGAATGTTGTTTGCTTTTTGGGGCTTTATGGCTAATTCACTGGATTGGAAGCGTATGCATATGTTCACATGCATATATGCAATAACAACACACAGTCTGGGTTCCGCTTCAGTGGAGTTTTGGGGGATTTACACGTAAGCTACCTTATCCCTGCTACTAACAGAGACGCCGATTTCGATATTTGCATGAATATATGTGACTAGAGATTATAATAAGCTAAATTAAAAGCCAAAGCATGTTGCAATCTTTGTAATTTCTCTACAACTCCATTTTGTCTATGTCTAGCTGACTATTTTCCTGGTTCAGAACGTGCTTTGTACGCAGGTGAAACCCGCGGAAAACACGGTGAAAGCAGCCAAGGGAAAGACCAGAACCAACCTCACTGGCTTTTGGTTGATCGGCGATCTTATGGTAACACCATTCTACTCCCAGCTAAAAACAAATTGATTGGAGGACTCGGGACTTAAATGGGATTGCACTCCAATTAAGTTAAATCTGATCTAAATACAAATAGTCCAACTAAGCATTCAGTATTTTCCTTCATTTTATTTTATTTGATTAATTTTTTCAAGACTTGATTACTAAATTACTCTGAATTAAGCTAAGGAGTCCCCATGACACTTCAGCTCCAGGAGCAGATATGTCATGTTTTTCTATTAGTTTTTGCTAGGACACTCAACAATAAATTAAATTTAACCTGAGAATATTGAACCCTAAAAAGTTTAACTGTTGAGATGGGGGAAAAATGCGGTACAATGTATTTGATACACATAATGATATGACACCCAAGATTGAAAAGTAAAGGCAATAAAATGGAACGGAAAAATAAATAAAAATAAATGAACACCATAGCAACTGTTGGTTCTAAATAGACATAGCAGTTCGGGCGGGCGGGTTAAATACAGGTTGGGTGGGGTTCGGATAAAATATAGATCGGGTGTATTTCGTATTCGGGCAAAATACGGGCGGGTGTATTTCGGTTTTACAGGTTTCAGATCAATCAACGGGTTTATAGCGCCTTTTCTATGAGTTATTTTTCTTTTTTCAAAATCAAAAATTTTGAATATTCATTACTGAAAATTGTCATGATTTAATGAAAATGCATAATAATTGTAGTTTCTCAAAAGAATATTAAAATATTCAAACTTTTTATTATAATATATGAACATCTTGTATGGGCAGACAAAGAATCAAGCCCCTTTGATTTTGGGTAGATTGACACGTACATTGAAAGAAAGTCAATAGCAGGTCGTCCATTTATGGGACAGCCCGTCTAGAGTATTTTAATGGATTGTAGCAGTTTAACCGCTAATAACCTATTTAATAATTTAATATTTTTATTAACTAACATACCAATGTCTAATTAGGTAAAACTTTATTAATAGACCGATCCCAATACGAATACAACTAGCCATTTTCCTACTACTAATATCATAGTTCAAGACTAGCTAGAACGAAAATCAAATATAATTAAATAAAAGACGTACAAGATATTATCTTGCAGTTATAGCCTCAAAAATTAAAATTATTGCAAACTAATTAATTTAAAAATAATTAGATATATTTGTTTAACTAAAGTATATAATGGTATGACTTGCGCATCTTTAATGCTTGTCTTCCTTTAAATTAACTTCTTTCAGAGATTAGATAGTTATTCATGCAATTTTATACCCATTTTTAATGGTTTTCATTTAAAAGTTGTATACGATATTATTTTCAGAGAATGGGGAAGAAAAAAATAAGGTTATTACTAGTTAATTTGAAAATAGATGCAATAGTTACTTAATATCTTTTTAAACTATGCGATAAAAATGACTAACAATTATTGTTAAGAGGGATAAATTAGAAAAAAAATTAAAAACTAAGGATATAATGTTCGGGCCAAGCGCGTGGGTTTAGGTTCGGGTCGGGTTTGACCCGCTAATTTGCAGGTTTTTCGGATTCAGTTTATTTCGAGTTCGGGTCGAAAAAATGGCGTTCAAAACCCAAAATTTTTTGGGCGGATTCGGGTCGGGTAAATTTTTGCCATGTCTAGTTTTAAATACGCAATGGATAGAAGATGAGTTTTCCTAGTTTATTGATTAGGATAATATGGTTTTTGAAATTGAATAATAATTCAAGTCCTGTATGATTTTTTTTTCTATTTTACCATCCTTATACTATTATCGACCTGAGTTTCTTAATATCGCTTCATCAGTTTGTTCGTATAATTAGTTAGAAAATATAAATTTTCATTTGAGTTAGCTCGTAAGATTTCATGAATTGATTGCAAATCTTTATTTTTTAATAATTATTTAAAACTTAGGTAAATAAATGATAATAACCAATTGACCAAATAAAATCCGATCAATGACAGAAGAAAATTCATTGGAACATGAGAAAAAATAGTTTTGAGTTGGAATTTAGGTTCGAAGCCTCCCAATATGAACCTAGCTAATACGACATATTACCATCATTATACTTGACTTACTTTTTGAAGTCTTTCAAGCCGAAAATATGTACTTTTGGGGGCAGTGGAATAATCAAACCAAGTAGTTGGTCAACAGGTCGGTTGGGGGGACCTAGAATTGAATATTTAGTCTAACATTGGGATTGTTCATCTGGCAAGGTGACAAGGACTCTGTGGGCAGAAATTACAGAGGTGGCCCAATTTTTGCCAACGTATTCGAGGGGTGAATCAAACTGAAATGTGCGTGGACTCCCCAATATGTACGGGTGTGGAAAAAAACATCAAGAATTGAAAAATTAGACCGAAAAATCTATTAATTGAACAAATTTTTTAAAAAATTGCTTCAGTTAATTGAACCGAAAAAATTTGATTCAGTATTTCTTTTTTTTTTGAAGCATTGATTCGGTATTTCTTTATCTTATACTTCCCTTCACTTTTTTCTAAAGTTTATTTGTACTCCACTATTTTTGTAATTATTTTAATCCCGTTACCCTAAAAAAATGTTATCATTTGGCCTCCTTTTTAATAAAATGGGGGGCTACATAATAATGAAATTTCGACTATATGATAACAGTTTTAAGGTAGGGAGTTAATAATAATTCTAAAAACAGTCGAGTACAGATAAGACTTACCTAAATATATGAAGGATTGTTATTTTAAAAAAATATATATGTAGAGGATGTATGATAATAATTCTATAAAGAAATGTACACGGATGTGCATGTGTCTAAAAATCCATGGTTATGTAGTGTGTAGCAAAATTAATGTGATAGTTCAATCATGTGTGAGTTCGTAAGACTATTTATTAGATGACATATATCATGACGGGAAATCCTCATTTTAGAAGGTTCCTTTGATGATATATCGTGGTAAAATCATATATTTGGAAATATAATTTCCATGGAAAATCAAGTTTTGATTTTGTAAATGTAACCATATAGATAATCCTTACAATCAAATATTATTGAATTAAATTATGGTTATAAACAAGGATATGGTAGCTTATCATATATAAGTTGAAAACAGAATGTAATTAAAAAGCAAAAAAATTTGGTTTTGTAATTATACATAAGTCGGAAACATAATTTCCATGAAAACCAAGTAGATTTTGGTTTTGTAAATGCTATGTAATTGAATATGACCATATGAATAATCCATGAGAGTTAGATAACGGTTGAGCTGATGAATATTAATCACTTTGTAAATCTTGTAGCCCAAGTATTTAAGACAATGGCATATTAACTTCAAAGTTGAATGGATCCATTTTGATAATTTGCACACAATTAGTGTGATTTTACCCACGACCTATAATACGATGGTAGTCGTACTAATGGTGGGGGCGTAATTTCTTACAAATTTATAAATGTATTGCAGCATTGACTCGTCTAGATAGATTTGATCATGATCATGTTATATTTAAGGTCATGAAAGGATATGTATATATCTAATCATCTTGAATGTTATACAAGCATTGACTAGCTTGAACTAATTTGAGCATAAGCATGATGTATTTAAGGTCATGGAATAACATGTATTAATAACCTTAGTAAAATGGATGGGTAAGCTCATTATCTAATCACCAATGATAGGCACCCAACTGACACATAGCGCCACGTCTTGGGTTCAATGTGGTCAAACTTGTCCTATGGATAGTTGCAAGCATTATTCTATTTATATTCCAACCCAAGTTCGAGTGCTTAAATTACCCACATGTAAGGAAAAAGGATGAGCAAATGCTTTTAATGAGCTCTTTAACGATAAAATGTTGTTATGCTATAATATACGGGGGCATGTGCTCTGAAGAGTATAAAGAGTCTAACTACGTAAGTATCAAGTTTTGCTGCTTTAAAGAGTAAGAAGGACTTGGCTCGATGCACTCATGAAGGATATGGACACTTCGCCTTAAATTGCATCAAAATTTCAAGTGTATTTGAGATCTATGTGTGAGATGCATCCAATTAGTTGGAAGAGATGTGTATTTCAAAGAGTTCTCTACTATCACATTTTCATTACTTGAAATTATGTCCACTGAGTGAAAGTTCAAATTGCAAGATATTTTCATGATGTATAGATCTCCTTGTTTTCTCAGAAGTTTGTTTTCTCTCCTTCTTGAAATGCGAGGGATTGTTGGGTATATTCCAAGAATAGAAAGAAGGAAAGGCTCACACGGTTGAACTATGTGGTATCACAAGCTCCATGTGGTTTCACATGGTCAAACCATGTGCGTTGTCTAGCCTACGGGTTTGATTGCTTCTTCTTCCAGTGAACCAGAAGAGTACACAGTCTACTTACGTACGCACGATTCAGTTACATACACACAATTCATGTGACCCTAGGGATGAACCAGTTATTCTATCTAGTTAGTCTATCCATTCTTAGGTGTTGTGACTGATAATAAGGCCATTGAAGAGAAGAGAGACATGAGCAACATGGGAACAACATGAACAAAACCACTCCCATGACTTGAACTTAAGAGAACATGAACATCTACTCTGCTCAATGTTTTTCCAAGGCTATTCGTGGTATATAACAAATGAGTTTTACGAAAAGTAATCTCTTTCATGAATCGTCAATTTATCTAGCAACACGATGTTCAAGTAGATACTCTTTCACCAATAGGCAACACCCACAACACTTAGTTGTAGAGGTTCAATTGCGCCCCTACAAACCTCTCATGATTAGAAGAAGTATGGATGATAGGGTTTGATCTTGTGTCTCTTATGTGGAGGGGACACTTATTGCCAATTAAGCTACACTCTTTTAGTTATATGCTAACATACATAATACTTAAAACCCCAAGTTATATTAAGGATTCTAATTTAGAAAGCAATGTGCTCCTCGAATTATTTGTAGGTTGTACATAAAATTTTGATGTTGACATGTCTATCCTTTTTGCTTATCGTATATATAAAGGGATGACAAAGGGAGCGTATGGTGCTGGTTGAGCCATTCTCACATCCATATCCGTTTAATTAAATTCATGTATGAACTTGTATTAATTGGGTATTAGGGGGAAAAAAACCCATAGCCAAATTCCTTGGTTTTGTGGATTTGTGAGTTTTATTTAAGTACACATAAAGAACGGACATTAATACCCATATATGTAACTCATATCCAAATACAATATGCATTTGAACCATTAGAAGACTACAAAATTGTCTTATCTTGGAGTCCAGTGTTTAGAAATATGGAATCAAGCATATTTTTAGATTAAGATTTAGCGAGGTGGGTTTGTGTTGAACTTCAAGAAAAAAATGCTAGACGAAAATACATATAAATATAGAGGGTCCACGCACACACATAATTAAATATTAGACCAAAAATTTAGCTAGGTGGTCGTGTTTGTGAATTGATGAAGTGCGAAGAGGTATTACGACGAGATGAGAGGCTATGGTGAGAATAGATGATCGGGACATTGAATTCAATTACAAATCAAGGGTGAGGAAATAAAAACGTATACCATCCACAATTCATGTGAACCAAGATAACCACTCATAGCTTCGTTGGAAAATTCAGTGACTTAATTCACCACAAGTTGAATTAGAAATTCTTCACCCATAATATGCAAGTTTTTTTTAACCTTTTTTGAATCAATAGATGAATTCATTAATTGAAAGCCATATAACATGCACAATGAACATGATACTGAAATAAATACATAATTAATGAAACAAAATAAGTCTTTTGATTGAGAAAACTAATCAATACACTTCCTAACACTCCTACTTCACTCAGTCAATGCTTTTTGATATAGCCTGCAACAAGGAGACCCATGAATCTTGCAAAGCCTTCCCATCAAAAAGATTTATCTATTGTCGTAATTTGTATTTGAAGAGTGGATATCCATTGTAGATCAATCTAGTTATCAATTGACAATTCAATCCCAGGATACCAAAATGGTGTGAAACTGATTGGAGAAAATTTCTCCAAGAGCGAAAGATAGCACCACCCATCAAAAGAGGGTACAGAGATACTCTCATGAGTGAAGAGGGACATTTATTAGTACAAGAAATACTATGAGGACCATAAATAGAGGAAATATTGGGGTTATCATTGCCAAAAAGGCAATGGTAACCCCTAAGAGACCAAAGGAGAAAGCGCAGGCTACAATTGCTTAAATAGAGAAGAAGAGAGGAGGAATAATATGTAAGCTTATTGAACATAAAGTTATAAATCACTAGTGAAAATTAATAATTCACCCAAATAATTTAGAATTTCATCTTTAATTCTAGCAAGATCTCTTACCTACTAGTTTTTTTTTTGTTTTTTTGGGTCTCATTTCATCTTCTCTTGCTACAATCACAACCCTAATAATGAAAATTTACAATGTTCATAATGGGGAAAAGGGAAAAGAGGTTAGGAAAAATGTTTTGCAAAATCATTATTCCTAATTTAGGTTAGGTGAGAATTGGAGGCCAAGTAACAGATGATGGGGTAAAAAGGGCAATACTTTAGTTTGCTTTCATTGTAAATGCTATCTAGTAGTTTGAATCAAGCTTCACCGAAGTCTTATGAAACCATTTTTCATGGAGGGCGTTCCATTTTTTTGGGTGAATTTTCACTCATAATTGGTGAACTTTTATTATTGGGATGGTGAATTTGTCAAGTTGGGTGGTGTATTGTCATCATAAGTATATGAATAATGAATGGAACCGCTAGAGGTTGTAAGAGTAGCAGCTATTGATGTCGTTAGGCACAGAATGACATTTCTTCAAATTTGAAGCTCTTTATCGACATGGCGGCCCTCAATTAAGATTTGAGAGCTTGGATTGCCATTAATGAAAAAGGAAAGAGAAACCAAATAGATAAACAAGGATGCCACCTACTTGCAAAAATGTTACCGAAATTTGGTGACAACTGTAGTGAAGTAGTTGAAACTTAGTGGCACAATTGCAACAAATCATTAGTGAAAATAAAGAAGAATCCAATTAGGCAGAAAAGGACCACCAACAACCAACACCACTGGCAGTTGGTTTGCTAGAAAAGGTGGCCAGAGCTAGTGGGTGAACCTACTATCGAAGCTTCGTATTACGGGAGGATTCAAGAATGGAGGATAACAAAGACAACAGAAAATGGACGGAAAGGGAAGAGAGAGGGGGTCTAACATCCTGAATTTTACATATAGAGTATAAATGCAATAAATTTCATACATGCATGTATCGATAGAAAATAATCTTACATATAAAGTATAACTATTAATAAATACGATTGATAGAAGGGGATGATGACCGTTTGGACTCTTCTTCTCTTGAAATTAAAAGCAATCTATCATCTTTTGATGGAAATTTACCTATACTATGATCTTATGTTATGTAAGATTCACAATTGTCATCATATTATGTATCTGACATACATTATTTGCATATCTACATTTTTATTTATATTTATATTCCAAGAAAAGGCAAAATAATATTTTTTTAATCACCAAAATGGAAGGGTCTTAATTATTACTCCAAATTCAAATAACAACATAAGTCATTGAGGGCCGGATTGAAGATATAATATGGTCCATCTTCAAGCCAAACTCGGGAGCGTGAGACATGGGGCTGGAGATTTGCTATAGTATGGACAACCTGATTTCCTTCCCGATTCACAAAAGAAAAAGCACAGAAGTCAAACTGTTTACTAAGATTAGCTATGTCATCGAGGATAAGCCCTAACTCTAATGCAACTTGCCGCTTCTGCTTTAATTTGGTAATCAGGGCTTAACAGTCACCTTCAATAGTAACGCTTCGGAGTCCTTGATCAAGTGCAATCTGGATGGAAAACCTGTAGGCTAGGGCCTCCTCCACCTCTGTCCTTAGAAATTGTGGTCCCTGCTTCACCGCCGAGAGCATCATATCACCCTCTCCGTCATGCATAACAATACCCCAACCATGCCCCCAATCACTAAGCTTCATGCCATCAAAATTATCTTCAAACGCCTATGGGGAGGGTAAGTCCAGCCACATGAGGTTTCTTTCTTGCTTTATCTTCATTGTGACATGCTTTTTGGAAATCATGCAAAAACTTCGAAACATGAGTCCATACCTTTGTGTCAATAGCAAATCCATCCTAAAATAAGAATTTATTACTTGTATTCCACACACACACACCAGGCAGTCTTTATAAACTCAACCCAAGCATCTTTCTCTAATTTTTCCTTGGCGTAGAAGACCACCTCCCATATCATCCCGCGAAAGATCAATTTAATAAGGATACTAAAATTGGTACCTTCCCAAATGGAAGACGCTAATGGGCAGTGAAAAAAAGCATGCACATCCGTCTCTTTAACTGCTCCACATACACTACAACGCATGCTAAAATTAGGGGCCCCTCGAGCTAGGGGCCCTGCGGTGGGTAGAGCACTCGCGTCGCTCCTCATGCAAATAGTTTGATACCTGGGGGAACTTTGAGAGCCCATAAGCCCTTCCATCTCTTCTATCTATTAGTCATACTACTTTGGGAGGAATCCTTTCCTTTGCGTTGTTGAATGAGGTGATAGGCACTCCTCACCAAGATTTCACCATTTAGGATTGAAGTGCCAAACTAATCTGTCAATTGGCCCAGTGCAACTCAACGAAATATGCTTAATAGCATCCATATCGACAACCAAGAAAACTTTTTCAAGCATATCCATCCTCCATTCTCCTCTGTCTCTGTTAATAAAACCACCCACCCTAAGAAGAGAATACTTAGCATTATCAGGGGTAATTACTTTAAAAGAATTAGGTCTAGGAAGCCATCTAGACTCCCAAATATTCAAAGGGAGACCACCAACTTGCCACCTCATCCCTTCTTGTAAAACCCATTTAGCACCCCATAGACTTCGCAACAAGTAGGTAGGCCGATGTCCCAAAGATGCTTCCAATAAAGAAAAATGACGGTAATAAATTTCCGTCAGTAATCTGCTTACCAAAGCATTTTCCTGAATCCAAAGTCTCCACGATTAACGAGCTAATAGAGCCACATTAAAATCTTCCAGATTGCATAATCCTAGGCCCCCATCAAGCTTACTTCTGCATAGATGGTCTCTACCAACAAGGTGAATCTTTTTAGCATTACTGGGATGCACCCACCAGAACCTATTAATCATAGCCTAGATTTCATCACATAGCTCCATAGGGATAAAAATACTTATTGAATAAGTCAGAATTGCTTAAGCCACTACTTTTATTAGCACTTTCCGACTCGCCCAGAAGAGGTGCCGATCCATCCACTCATTTAACTTTTTGCTAATGCGGTCCTTGATTGGTAGAAAGGGCTTCTTCTTTGAACGACCCATCTTAGTAGGAAGTCCCAAATACTTGTCGTGTGACAAGACCTCCCCAATATCAAGCTTTATCAAGATGCTATTGTTTGTGCTCTGAGATTTTCCCTCGCTAAACATGACTTGGGTTTTATCGTAATTAATCTACTGGCCTGAAGTAGCAGCATAAGTGTGAAGGACACTTTTAACAACATCTGCTTGTGCTCTATCTACCTTACCAAAAACTTTAGTGTCTACAAACAACAAATGTGATATAATAGGAGCTCCCAAGCAAACACGGTGTGTGATTAATCTACCACACTCCACTGCATTAGACAATAAGTAGGACATACCTTCGTCACAAAACAAGAACAGATAAGGAGATACAAGATCACCTGAGAGATACTCTGGGAAGGTTTCACAAAGCCCCGTGGGTCCCTATTCAGCATGATGGAAAATGTAGCAGACTCCACACATATCATGACCAAATCAACCAAGCTCTAGCCAAACCCTAATTTTAGCATAAGTTTACGAAAAAAGATTCATTCGACCCAATCATAGCACTTGGACATGTCCAGTTTGATGACCACACTCCCATTTCTCCCATAATGACACTTCATTGAATGAAAGACTTCAAAAGAAATAAGGGTATTATTAGTAATCAATCTCCTAGGAGTAAAGGCACTTTGATAGTCAGAGATAATAAGTGGAAGAATTTCCTTCAGTCGATTTGTAATAACTTTAGTGATAAGTTTATATATTACATTACATAAACTTATAAGCCTAAAGTCACCAATATCCCCCGGCTTATACTTCTTGGGGGATCAGTGTAACAAAAGTGTGATTAAGGCCATCAGGGAGAGAGGCTCCATTTAGACTATTAAAAACAGTTATACACACATCATTCCCCACAACTGACCAATAATTCTAAAAAAAAAGAAAGGGTTCATACCATCTGGGCTTGGCATCTTACACGGATGCATTTGTTTAAGGGCCGCCAATATTTCCTCCTTCAAGTACGGTCTTTCCAGGGTAGTCCGCATACTCTCTATGGCCTTCATTGGAATAAGATCCATCACAACATCGATGTTTGAGGGAGTACTAGAAGTAAACAGTGTTCCAAAATGATTGACAACAATGTCTTCAATCTCTCGAATATCCACATGGATTAATCCATCTGCCTCCATTAGACCTGTAATGGCATTAATTGATTTCCTGATACCTGATTTGTTGTGGAACCAACCAGAATTTTTATCCTCAAATCGGAGAAAATCAGCGCGGGATCGTTGCCACCATAGTATCTCTTCTTTCTTCGTCTAGTCACTAATTGCCTCCATGAAGATTTTCCTCACTTGCACATCTTGCACTCACAGAAGTTGATCCCTTATGTTTTTAATCTCATTTTATACATGGCCAAATTCGGTCTTGTTCCAATATTGTAGTGCTCCTATGCATTTATCAATCTTAGTGATTACATTGCAGACTGCATTGCCAGACCTGCAGTCACCCCAGGTAGCCTTAATTATCTCCTCGCATTTTTGATCTTCTGCCCACATCAGTTCAAAGATCTTCCTCCTCCTTATTTTGCTGTTGAGTCTGATTGGGCTGGACTCCAAAAAAGTTGGTAAATGGTCAGAGAGGTGTTCATCAAGATGAGTGACCATATAGCTCGGGAACAACCCAATCCACTTCACATCTGTACACATTTGGTCTAGCCTTTCCTCCATTGAAGCCCCTCCATCTGTACCATTCCACCACGTAAATTCATACCCAGAGAAACCGAGGTCAAGTAGTCTATAGGCCGCTAGTGTTTGTTGGAAAGCATCAAGAATGTGTTGAGGTTTTGGAGGCCCCATTCTTTTCCTTATTGCACACTATTTCATTCACATCATCCCCACTAACCACGGTAGAGATGATTGTCCAGCAAGATCCCTCAATAGCTCGCTCATAGGTTAAGAGTTTATTTTATGGCTCAGGCCATTCGTAAACTTCGATAAAGTGCTAAAGTGGATCTCTATTTGTCCAAGCAATGCTAACATCGATATGGTGAAGAGACTATGACAACAACGTGATCTGGACATCTTTAGCCCAAAGTAGTGCTAAGCCCCCAGATCATCCTCTGGAATCCATATAAATACCCGTGAATTCCCCCTATGCTCAGACAAGACTGTTTCAGTTAAGCGTCTTATTTCCAGTCCACTTAACTTGGTCTCTGAGAGGAAGACAAGCTCAGTTGACTCTCTATAACAGTCCTTGGAGGTCCTTACCTGCCTGGTGGTCACCGAGCCCCTGGCAGTTGAGACACAACTTACTCATAGTTGAGGGCAGGGTTACCCTGCAACCTCCACCTTCTTTACTGCACTGTCCGAATTTCTGGGTTTGTCACTAGTCTGTTTAGACTCGTCCAGCCTGCTGGTAGCCTCATAGTGACTTTTCTTTCTCTTGCATACCTCATTTCCTACTGGCACTTTCGCTTCTTCATCTACAGACATCAACTGCACACTGACATTTGACTTGAACGAAGTCTGCTCCAATGAAGGTCCTTTCAATGTCCCACCTTCATGAAAAACTAGTTTGGTCATAGCCTTGGATGTTTCTTTACTCTTCCGAAAGGTTATGAAGAATTTCATCTCCTCGCTTTTCTCGGCTTCAGCAATCCTACGGTCGATTTTCACCAGCGAGGCTCCTAACCATTCACGATACTGTAGGGTTGACTCATTCATATTGTCATCAAACTTCTCACAGCCTTTAAGAGTATGCCCTATCCTCTGCACCCATAGCAAAAGTTAGGCAATTTTACATACCCCAAACTGATCCATATAGGCTTCCCTTTGATAATTGTTCGCACCCCTTTCCTCAATGGCTTATATCAATATCCACTTGGAAGTTTATGAATTTATCTGCTCCGTAATATAGGTTAGTCTCATCACAGCATAGCAAGTACCAACTTGGGCAGCAAGGAAGAAGGAAAAAACTAGAGTTTGCTTCAATGGGGGAACGCGATATGTTTTAGCCCAAAATCTAGATGTATCAAATTTGACATCCTTCAGTTGCTCCATCCTAGTGATCTATTTAAGAAGTAAAATATAGCAATCAAAGGCCTAAGGGCCCTCATTTAAAACAAATCTCTTATCGACTGCTAAGAAAACTTGCAAGGAGAACATGTTCTTGTCTAAATCCCTAATGATTACACCTTTAGCAGGCTTCGAAAAGTTCTTCATCACCATTTTCATTGCTTCCATGTTGAAATAATTATCTATCAATAGTTTTTCCCATAGGCAAAGGGAAATCTGCTCCAGTTTCTCATCTGAATCATCCTCTTTGCAAACTACCTCCTAATCTTCTTCATCAATAAGTTTCAGTCAACTCCACTCTTTTTCTAATCCCGAGGCCATCGATGAGGGTGCTTGTTTCTTCTAGAAGGAAATGCTTTTGAAACCCCTGTCGCAGTTCTCTTAGGTGCAGAAAACCTAGGGTCTTCAACACCCAAACTATAGAATCTGAATCAAGAGATTGATTGAAGCAGCCTAAACTGAGGTGATACCAATCAACACCAACCTCACGAGATTATCAAAGGTAAGAGACTCTCACAATCCAGGGCTTGATTGGCTAGAGAGGAGAGTAGTGGAAATAGCAGAATTCTTATATCGAACTCTTCGGAATATGTACTTTAGTACTATTAAGCCACATAACTAAGTATAGACATATGAAAATTTGCCTACATAATATTAATTTAAATTAGAGGTCTTCAATTATTTTGAATATAACAACAACTCCTAGTGTTAGTCCTGCTTTGTGGGGTTTGGAAGATCCAAATATAGGCAGCCTTATCTTTACAGACTATCTGTTTAGAGACCAATTCTAAAAGATCTAAATAAAAAGTTTTAAGAAAATATTCTAGAAGCTGGAAACTTTTGATAGATAAAAGGTATTGTATACAAGAAATAATTGATGTTGACAACATTAATTACAAATAAACAACAAAGAAGGGGGTAAGAGTTTCACATATCTTAAGCAACAAGTAGCAATATAGTACTAACTTGGCCAAGAGCAATGTATGACTAACATCCCAAACTGAGCAAATACTAGAAAGAATAATACTGAATACAAAACAGTGACACTCCCTAAGTCTGTAGAACCCAAAAGAAGGGCTCGAAGCAATCTAACTAATGAGCTATAACCTTAATTCTAGATTTTTATAAACTCCTATCCTAAGCCATGTCGTCCATAAGTTATAAATAACCACTACTAGAAAACAGGTTTTTAACGACAACAAAGTTGGACGTTAAAAGTATAATTTTCCGTCGTTAAAGGCTTTAACGACCAAAAAAATATTTGTCATTGTCCGTCGTTATTGGTCCCATCGTTAATGATTTTAACGACAACATGAAAAGTTTCGACAATATTTGTTTATTGTCTATTTATGAAATTAGAAATAAAAAATTTATAATGCTATCATTAATGCCAACTTTGGTTTGTCGTTATTGTTTCAAGAAAGATTAACGACAAAAAATTTTGTTGTTGGAAATTAGGATCACCTGATGTAATAACGACCTATAGTTTGTGTCATTAATAATCCCATGAAGCTAGTGTCAATTGCATAATCAATATAATTGTACAATAGATTAAATAGCTTAAGAAAATACTAGTAATAACAATTATATATATCTATTGAATCAAAAACCACTAGTTTGTAAATATTCGCTACAAACCAAAACTATGTACGGGATAACCAAAAGCGTCATAACTTTAGAAGCAATTCTAGAAATAGATCATAACTTTTTCTTGGGGATCGGTTCATTGGTAATGATAGATAGGCGTGATCAAAACATTGCGAGTCGAGGAAAGCTCGCTCGTTATTCGTGTTAAGCTGTCGAGTTAACTAGACTCGAGGGACTAATCCAAATACATAAAATGTTCGTGAAAAATAAAGGGTGAAACTGAATGATCTCAAATCATGTAACCAAATAGTGGAAAAGTGCTAGAAGTTGGAATGAAGATCCAGCACCTTCAAGTATCTACAAAAACAAACAAAAAAAAGTATTAGAACTTTATTCATAAAGATAGAGACCACAAAAAGTATGTAAAGGATTTAGATATAAACTGTCAATATCCTCTTTGTTCTGCAAAAGTATTGATTCAACCAATATTCTCTCTATTCTGCAAAAGTATTGATTCAACCAACCAATATAAAGATAGAGACCACAAGAAGTATGTAAAGTATTGATATAAGTTGTCAATATCTAACGCCTCTCTGTTCCAGGATTGCAAACAAAAAGTACTAGGACTGTAACTGTCAATATCCTCTCTATTCTGCAAAAGTATAAAATGGATTCAGATATAAACCTATGTTTTAGCCTTACTAATAATAATGCTAGTGTTAATTCAACCATGAAATCCATAGGCAAATGTAAAGGGGTTACTTGAGACTAACTAGGGAATTTAAAGAATTCAGAAATGTGCAAGGTAATTGGGAGCACTCATCTTGGGAGTAAAATTCAATCAGATGCAGTAATGGCTGGAGAGCCAGCTAGAATGCGTAGAAAGCATGTATGAGATACAAATGTAAAAGTTATTCCTCAAATATATCTCTTGTTCACCACAACACAATTAGCACTGCCAAATATCCCTCATTCATGACAACACATCTAACACAATTAGAACTCCCAAATATATCACTCATTCACCACAGCACAATATTGTCCATTCAGATGTATCTCTCATTTGCCACAACACAATACAGCTCATGAAGATATATCTTTCATTTTACCATAACACAACAGAACCTTACACCATCTAAATATCTCCTAAGTTTTAACCCAAGTCAATTTTCTAGCAATAATATAAAAATTGAAATTAAGTTCTAACATGATCTTCATCATTTCAGTTTTAACCGACTCCACATGATTTTGAAGTTTTTCATTTTTCACTTCGACTGTAGCCAAACGATCAATAAGAACTTCATTCTTTCTTCTAGTGACATTCAATTCAACTTCAAGCTCTGCTCTAGTAGAATACGATCCCCTTATATCTTTCGGCTTTACTCCTCCTCTAACGTCAAGTACCTGAGTTCGAGATTTTGACTTCAAAACCTTTTCAGTAACCTGCCAGTTGAAAAAAAGTTATACATAATCAATCAAACAGAGAGTACTTATTTATAATTCATGTATGCTAAAAGCTGCACAACACACATAAACACAATCTTGAACCACACATGATACAATCTTGTAATCCGACATTTCTTCTAAAGAACCACAATTTCTTAGAAGATACACAACATATAAACACACTTCTGCAATCTGGAAAATCTTTCATGAATAACTAGACTCTCTCAAAGAATCCACAACAAAAATACAGAAATTCATAAGATACATTCTCAAAGACTGCACATCACATAAACACAATTGTAGTCTGGTGAATATTTTCAAGAACAACACCCATTTCCATTTGTGAAAGAGAAGGATCTTTTTCCATAACATCTCGTATTTCATTCTAAAAAAACCCAATCAAATTAACAATTTGTACCTTCCAAAGAAAGTTTCTTAGCTTTAATAGACTATACGTACATATTTTTGTGCTATCTCTGGAGTTGCAAACTCAGTACCTTTTTTGTGAGTTTCACGGAATATTTGAAGAAAAGATGGCTCATTTCCCGTCTTTGCACCCTTTTCCAATACCAAATTGACAATCAAATATAACAATCACATGCATAAAATTGCAAAAAAACTTAAGTTTGATAATTATATTACCAGCTTCCAAGCAACTGGTCGATAAGGCTTACTTCCTGTTCTATGGAGTCTGTCTTTCTTATAGTATGCTCTATTTGTAGAGTTTTGAGCCCTTGCTTTCTAAAGTTTTAAGATGAAATTTGTTAGTAATTATAATGACAAGTAGTTATAAAAAAGGAAAGCAATATGCAATAGAAAGAAACCATGTTACTATGAACCCTTATGGGGGTCCTTTGAATATACCTCTTTCACAAGCCACTCCCACTCGTGCTTATCGAGTCCACTCGGTACATGATCTAAAGCTTGTTGTAAGCTGCTTTGAGGCTTTGTGATATTATACCTCTTTAAGTCAGCCCTTCAATTAGTCCACAAGTCATGCATATGTCCCAAAACATGTTCACGATACACTTCCATATCATCATTAGAGAGAACATTCTACAATAAAACAAAAATAAATTATATTGGCATGAACCTCAATCATCATTTAGATATATGAATATAAATATATGCGAATTTTAAAAGAATTACTCGTACCGTTACCGCCTGCTGCATGTGTTCTAATTGTCTATCATCAATAACTTTCCATCTATACACTCTCAGAGGGCACATGTTAGTATCATGAACTATAATTCCCAACTGCCTTATAAAAATATCATAATTCTCTCCTACAACACGATTAGGATAGAATTCTATCGGAAGTTTCTCTTCAGGTTTAAGCTTTGCAATCTCTTTACCTTTGTTTCTACCTCGTGTTTTTCCAATTCTTCTACTTGGCTTTTTCTTCTTAGAAGCACCTCTTGTGAACAAATTCAGAGCATAAATAAAACATAAATAATTACAAAAATTAAATATAGAGCAACAAGGAAAGCTAACCACCATTTATTTCTTCCTTATTTTGAAGTGTTTTTATCTGATTATCATGCTCTACTTGAGTTGTCTCAGTACCAGGTTCATGTTCTCCTAATGCACGGTTGAATTATAAGCATCAGGATTATGCAAATGCTCATCTTCTGAGGATGATATAGCATCATTCTCTGAAAATGATGCATCATCATTATCATCATTGTCAGCATCATCCCCATCATTCTCAACATCATCCTCATGTGCTGGTGAAGGTAGATGGAAACCATGACTACTAGAACCAGAGAAATGTCTTATTGGATTAAAGGGACCTCTATCACCTATTAGCTCCGATTGAAGTGTGTCTCATCAATAAATTATTAGGTGATTTGCCGATAATAGTGGAACTCCCAAGATGCACGTTTGGATTAGCACCCCTCTCCACAAAACAAGTATTATGGCTTTTAGAGGCATATAGTTCATGCAATTTCTTTCCACAACCTCGAGCTAGCATGCCAGGTGCTACGAATAACTGCTTATCAGACTTTGGCATGGAGGACTTGTTTCCAAGTCCATTCCCTAATTCAATAGAAGTCATCTTCCTGGACGTGGACAATACTGAGGTGAAAGTAGTCATTTTCCATAACAAACACGTCTAACATAAGCTAAAGAAACAATGCAGACATTTCTCGGTGTCTTATCGGCCTTATCATGGTAGTTACCACCGCCTTTTGGCCTTTCTTGCCCTTGTGGCAACTGTGCAGTGGTTGCCCTTATAAACGTTGTTGTAGCAGCATTGGCTGCTATAGAGCAACATTGAACCATTTGAAAAAAACTGAAAAAGAGAAGTACAAATCCTAATTATGAGACAAGAAAAGGCATAATGATGCCACCTAAGTCTATAGCAAGTCGAATAAAATTAGATTAAGTATTATACCAACTTCTCAGAAAATATTACATTCGTAGCATATAAATCCACACACTATGTATACATCATGTATTATACCAAGTTAGAAATCAAAGATGATAAACCCACATTTCACTAAATACTCATGCTCGACAACATGGAGCTTCCATGCCTCTTAAAAAAATAATAAGACCATCCATATCACATTTCACCAAATTATAAGCTCTTTTACTTTCCAAAGTAGCAAGACCATAAATAGCAAAGTACAAATTTGGGGCAAAAGTATCATAATCGATGGAAAGTATAACTTTAAATGCCATTTAATATCTTGTCTCAAACCACAAGTTACCACAATTGAAAAAGATGCACCTTAACCCAAAGGTTAAACATTGATATGCTAATAATGAAACAAACATTAATAACAAAGAAAACGAACATTGTAGGACATAAAATCCGTTAAAGACATTCTAAAATAAGAAAAAAGAAATGTTTACTTAGCAAATGTCAAGAGAACATCAATAATATAATCATCAAAGAAAGTACAACTATATATCTCCCTTTCGCCTCTTTCTAGATCTCTATTCACTGTCTTGATATGCTTAACTTTGAGAAGTAACACCATTTGGATCATCTGATAATGACATTTCATAAGAGGAATGTGGTTGCAACTTGAGAACTACATGCCACCCTTTGTTCACATTATCGATTGCATAGAAAGCCTGATTTGCGTAGCTAGCTAGGATAAACGGTTCATTAGTTTTTAATATCCATTTGCAACTAATGCTAACAAACCCATACTCATCCATTTTAATCCCTCTAATTTTTCATATACATCGAACCACTTACAACACTTTTGCCCCGAGATATTGTAGCTTAAGCACATCAGTCAAGACCCCATAATAATCTATGTTTTCATCTCCTTAGCCTGTATTTCCAATTACAACCACACCACTATTTTGAGTTATAAAACTCTTTTCCTGCTCTTTTTATGAAATCTATATCCATTAATAATATAACCACTAAAAGACGGGACATATTGTGTTGGACCATGTGCCAGTGAAAACAAATCTTCCATTTTGTCAGTCCTCTCAACTTCACATAACCGTGTTACCTAAAAAGATTATTTACAATGTATTAAGTTATGCATGTGTGAACTTCTATATAAAGGACAATTGATATAGTATTGTACACTTACTTCACACTTGAGCCATTCTCTAAAAGTTTTACACCATTCCTCCTCAGCAAGTATTGCATTAGATGGTTGGCTTGTAGAATATTGTCTAAATATTCCAGAAAAAAGTTAAAGTTCACAAATTAATTTCAAATACAAAGAGTTGAAAAAGAAAGAAAAATACTTTCAAGGCAAGACTTACTCTAGAAAAGGTTGGACCTCATCACAATTCTTTAAAATATAGATATGCGCTTCGCCTAACTCATGTTTCTCAACATTAGTACAAACTCTTTGAGACCCTAATCCACGGCCAGGATGATTAAAATAGATAATCCTCCATCATTCTCAGCTCAATTTTCATAATTTTGATGAGGACGATTAAACTTGGTCTCCATGCTATGTAGATACCTTGAACAAAGGGTCATACATTCATCAACTAAATATCCCTCTACGACTGATGGCTCTAGCCTAGTCCTATTATGGATGTAGGACTTAGATGTATACATGTCTTGCTCGATAGGATACATCCATCTAAATTGGACTGGACCCCCAATTTTAGCTTCATGAACCAAGTGGATAGACAAATGTAACATGACATCAAAAAAGGGAAAGCCTTTTCCAGCTTACATAAAGTAAGGGGGATTTGAGCGTCAATTTGCTCCAAGTCATCCACCTTTAGTTCTTTAGCACCTAGTATATCAAAGAACATTGATAGCTTAATAAGCCCTTGTCGTACTGGTGCTGTAAGAAGACCAGATAAAGCTAGTGGTAAGAGATGTTTGAGTATAACATGGCAATCATGACTCTTGAGACCAGATATTTTGGACTCCTTCATATTCACACAACAAGATATGTTGGCAGAAAATCCATCAGGAACTTTTAACTCTTTCAAGAATTGCAAAACATGCGCTTTTCAGGAAGAGATAAAGTGTATGAAGCAGGAGGCATCTTTAACTTGTCCCCATCTTTCGACAAGTACAAATTAGATCTTAAACCCATTTTCTTTGAATCAAGATGCATCTTAATAGTATCCTTGGTTTTTCCCTTGATGTTCATGATTGTTCCAAGAATATTATCGCATATGTTTTTCTCAATATGCATCACATCCAGATTGTGGCGCAATAAAAGATCCTTCCAATATGGTAATTAAAAGAATGTACTTTTCTTGTTCCAATTATTTTCCCTCTTCTCATGAGATATCTTGGACTTCAAATGTGGAGCCTTAGTCAATACAAGATTCTTGAGATCTTTCACTTGATTAAGAATTTCATTTATTGAATTAGGCTTTGAAGCTACACCACGTTCAATGGTTCCATCAAATAGATCTTTCTATTTTCGAAATTTATGGTTCATAGGTAAATAGAGTTGATGACCCATATAGCATTACTTACTACCATGAGACAACCTCATTGAGTGAGTCTCCTTTATGTAAATGGGGCATGCTAACTTCCCCTTAGTACTCCATCTAGAAAATATGCCACATGCAGGAAAATCATTGATTGTCTAGAGTAAACTTGCATGGAGTTGAAAATGAGAGTTAGAAGATGCATCGTATGTCTCAACACCCACTTCCCATAACTCCTTCTGCTCCTCAATTAAAGGTTGTAAATATACATCAATTGTGTCATTAGGACTATCAGGATCGGGAATAAGCATTAAAAGAATCATATTAGATTGTCTTGTACACATCTCAGGAGGCAAGTTATATAGAATCAAAATAACGGGCCAAATGCTATATGAAGTTTTAGAATTTGGGAAAGGTTGGAAACCATCACTAGCAATGCTATGTCTAACATTACAAGGGTTAGAAGCAAACCCTTTATGCAACTCATCAAAAGATTGCCATGCAAGAGAATCAGCCGAATGCCTCATTATTCCATCTTTCTTTCTTTTTTCATGATGTCACCTTATCAAAGAAGCTGTCTTGGAGGACATATATAATCTCTGTAACCTTGGCTTCAATGGAAAGTAGCTGAAAGTCTTTTGTGGTATTCTTTTACCATTTGACCTATATTTGTCTTCGCCATTACGCTTATCAGTCTTCCATCTAGATGCACCACACACCTTACATGTATCTAATTTCTCATCCTCCTTCCAATATAATATACAATCATTCACACATGAATTGATTTTCTCATAAGAAAGTCCAAGATCTTTGATCATCTTTTTTGTCTCATAATAGGAATTTAAGTTTGATCCATTTGGCAATAACCCTTCTTTCATGAATTTTAACAGCATAGTAAACGACTCATTACTCCATCGTCCTCGAGTTTTAATGTGAAGGAGTTTTACTAAAGTAGAAATTTTTGAAGACTTACACCCATCATAAACGGGATCCTGTGAATCTCTTAATAGCCTAAAAAACATCTTAGCCTCATTATTTGGCTCTTCTTCTTGCTTGTCATAGCCGAAGGATCCTATATCATTAAAATCATGATACAAATCCCTCAAAATACCCTGCATTTCATCACCTTCATCTATATCATCATCATCATCATTCTCATTCATGTCAAGACTATAGGCTCATTGAATGTCTCCCTATATGATACCAAAATGTATACCTTTTAACCGTTCCATAAGCTAAGAGATGCCCATGAACCAGCTTATGACTACCAAACTCTATGTTTATACATTTCGTGCATGGACAGCCGATGAACTTTGTCCCTAGTTTAGTAAATGCATAAGAAACTTTCCACTCCTTTTTCATAGTCTTCACTAAGGTAGTCTTCAAGGTTCAACCAATCCTTATTAGATGCCATTACCTCAAAATAATCGTTGACTTGACCAAAAAAAATGTACCTAGTAGTTAGAAAAAAATGAACCCAAGTCTCACATCCATACAAAAAGCAAAGCAATTTCATAGGCACTACTCATTGGTAGGTGCCATTTCTGAAACAAACATGAGTGATTTTCTTATCTTGAGATTTTTTTTACAAAGTACTACTCATTGCCTATGTCACCTTAACACATTTTTGATGACCCATAAACTCAAGGATTGTTCTCTTTCTTTTTGTGCTCTCTTTCTTTTTTTGATGTATTTTATGTTCTTTTGCATTTTTTTTATTTTTACTTGTCTTTTCATCAAGTTCAAATTGCATAACATCCAAATGAATTGTCCAGTCTTTGATGGAAAAGGCATGTATATTTTGGGGGAGGGGGCTAATTAAGGATTTGATAATGGAACAGGAAATGTAACAAAGTTGAGTATGAAGATAAGCTGATGAAACTTGTAGCATTTGCGTTACATGCTTCTTATCATCTATGAAATTGCTTTACTTTCCGTTTTATTAAGATCTTTTGTTTTATGTCCTAAAAGATTATATTATTATACGAGCTTATATGAAGGTATGATAGTTATGACACAATTGTACTAACATCAAATAACTCTAACGCAAAAATGTATATAATATAATAATGTTTGTCAAGTAAAGTCTCGAAAATAAGAAATAGAAAAAGATTTTGATTCAAGCTATATGTGAACACAAAAAGACAATGTGATGAATGCATTGTTATGAATCATTAAAAAAAGAAGGGAAAAAACAGAGAACCTGAACCCTTTTCTCCAGGAGAGGAGTTATAACTTTTGAATCTAATATGATATTGCCAGTGATTAGAACTTTTAAAGGATCATGACCCAAAAAATAATTATTTCTAAAAAAAGGAATTAGATAAACAAGGAGAAGCAAACGTAAATTGAAGGGATTACGACGTACTCAAAACAAATAAGTAAAAAAACCAAAGAATAACATAGAATTCATAAGTAGACATCGACATTACCAACCACAATGACCAAACACAATGATATTATAAGCAGTTCAATCCCAAAGGAAATATGTTAAACTAAATATAAAAATTGAAAGTATGTACACACATAAAGGGGGAATCCCCAAATATATTTCCAGGGAGAATGACTTAAAAATTGTCATAAATAACCTCAACTAAAAACATATAGGAAATATAGGAAGCTAAGTTAAAGTAAATTAAAGATTAGAGAATTCATCTACTTATACAGACATTGTAGAGCTTGCACATACAATCACAATTTCACCTATCCAACAACAATCATGCAGTTGTTTTGCATCCCATCATGACATAGCCAATATATAAATTAAGAAATCAGATTCTACATAGATAAGAAATTAGATTATGATTTGTCAAACAGACAAACAAGAATGGAGCATTAGATGGGGAATTTAGGTCAACATGATTACACACATATTCATGCAAAAGGTCACATTATTGAAGAATAAGAATTGATAAAAGAAGAAGAAACAGGGTGATAAGGGTTGACTTAAGCAAATTAGAAAGGGATAAAGGGTTTTAGCTTATATACATGTTTGCATCTACCGGGTTGCCATGAATGCTTGTACGAAAACAATAAAGAACTTGTACGTAAGTTAGAGAAATATTATAGTTCTTCTCTCGTAACATAGATGTATAGACTACATATGACGAACATGAAGTCATCTTCTAAAAGGAAACGAGTGAAATATAGATTCATAAGCTACTAGGAAACAAGGAAACATAGATTAATAAAAAATACTATTATTGCACCTATATTTGACCTCATTTTAGCCCCCACTTGATCAATTTTTCTCATGGTTTTCATGCTGAATTTAGGTAAGGAAGGGTCAAATTCACTTCCTTTGATTCGATTATGTTTATAAGTGATTTATCTTACTTTCAGGAGAAATCTTTGGGTCTTGGCAGAAAGGGGAACTTTGACGACGGATTACAAGGAGAATAGAGGTCGAACGAAACCCCAAGAACCAAGGCGAGCAAGGAAGAAGAGGGCACGGCCATGCAACAATGTAGGCACGGCCGTGCAATGAAGGAGGAAGCAGCGCACGAGTGGCACGGCCACACGGACGGCCATGCGTGGTGGCCGTGCGTGGTGCACGACCGTGCACCGGCCTGCGGACGCGCGATTTAAGTGATTTTTCGGCCAATTTTTAAGGGGGCTCTTCTCTGGATTCTTAGGGGGTGATTTAGGTTTTCCCCTGACACTCCTAAACCCCATTAGGGGATGAATAAAGTAGTGTAATTAGATTAGATTAGATGATTAATTTTGATTCAAGCTTGTGGATTTGTTCTTCAATTCAATCAAACATAAGCTTTCTCTCCTCTTTCTCTCTTATTTTGTGCATTTAAGTTCATGTTTTGTTTATATGTTTTGGTGATGTTTACTGGTTAGATTGTGTTTCTTTGATTGTAATTAGCCTCTCGATGGCTAATTGATCTTATTATAGGCTTTCACCCATCTTGTTTATAATCGAGTTTAGGGTTTTCTCTCATGCCCACCATGTGTTCGATAAAATACTTGAAAGAGCTTTCATTCGTATTTTGGGACAATTGACTTATGCTGAAAAGTGAGGTTGATTGTTTAGTGTGGGTAAAGTGAATAGACAGGATTGAGACACGAAAATAGTCGTGGTCGCTGGCTAGGTCAAGAGTTGCCAATCTTGTCGTTTAATTGAGCTAATCCGATGAAAATAGGTGGTTAGAACAATTAAACTAGCCTAAGACCTTTGAGAGAGGGATTAGATGGTCTTTAATGACGCAACCGATCATCCTTGGATCATAGCATAACTTGAAAAGATGAGGGTTTGACTTGATTATTTGGTTTATCTCGGGTTTAATCATAATTGAAGTCTTTTGATTATTTTAGTTGTTTAGTTCTATTTTCTATCCCTTTTATTTTTCCTAACTTGAGACGCTTTAGTTCGTTCTAGTGTTTGGAAACACAAGTCCCTGCGGACGACACCCCAAGTACTCAACGATGTACCTTTCACTTGGGGTCTATAAATATTAAACTTCCCTAACAAGTTTTCGGCGCCGTTGTCGGGGAGTTGACGTTTTCCAATATTAGAGCTTACTTGGGCATTTGAGACTAGGCTTTTATTTTGAAAAAATAAAAACCAAAAAAAAAAAATCTTTTTTCTACTTCCCCCAGTATGAGCATGAATTGTTTTGGAGATACTATGACAGACTATATGCTTTTCTCACTCATTGGGGTTATTATTTGGAGAAGTAGAAAATTTTGAATACAGTCTATGAGGGCGTGAATTGTGAGACCCGTGCTCTTTTAGAGTATTGGATTTTTGTACTAAAGATGTTAATAAAGCATGTGATTTCCTTGATTGGTTAGCTTGAGACACTCATGAATTTGAAACTGTTGTTTTAATTCTTATATCCTACCCCCTTGCATCCCTGATTATACCCCTCCTGTGTGTAAGATTTGTCATTGTCCTGCCCACGACAGTAATTCTTATCCTTGTGATATTTCTGATGATAGTTTTGCTAAACTGTCCAGTATGATAGAGACAATGAATGAACAACAAATTGAGTTTGATAACAAAATGTGGGAGTATGACCTGTCGCATGAGACCAACCTTAGGGTTAGCTCTTCTAGACTTGATGTCAATCTGTGTGACGATGGTGCGTCTTTCCCTCCTCTAAAATCCGGACTAGAGGAAGTACTCGACCCTCCCTTGACTACTTTACTCACAGTTGCTCCATTCTTTCCTACTACCCTTAAGGACAATACTGCGTTTATCATGACCTTTCTTGATACACCTTCCCCCTTAACTTAGTCGATGGAGTTCGAGGTAGGTGAGACCTTTGGTATTAGCGCTAGTGTTGATGAGGATGATACTTGTTTTGAGTCAGGCGATGTTTTTATTGAGGAGCATGATCTTGATGCGACTCTAGTAGGGAGGTCATATGTGAATGTCTTGGTTACTGTTTCAACTAGTCCTGATTTGGTTGATAATATATCCCCCGACCACCTTGATACATTCCATGCTTCTCCTTCATATTCACCACCCTTCCCTTCCCCTGAGTATTGTGATATGTTACTTATTGATTCTCATTTGATACTTAAGGGAAATGAGGTTGACTGTTCTGAGTCCCCAGGTACCTTTAGTAGGTACAACCCTTTCCTCGATCCTTATAGTCTTACCTAGAGGTCATGCTTGAAAAAATCATATTGACTAGTGCATTCGATTATTCTTTTGATTTTTCCAAGGCATTTGATATGTTTAGGAGAGCACTTGTTATTATGTATGTATTCATATTTGTGTGCTCTTCCTTATATTCATCTGAGTTGCATGCTCGGGTGTTTGATAAGCTCCTGTGAGCTTTGACAGCATCTGAATTGGTGGCTTGACTCTTGAGATGAGGAAGAGTGGTTGATGCTCCTCCAACCTCCCATAAGACCATCTTGAGGAGGTGATAGCTTAGGTGCACTCAGCCCCTAACTTGGTAAATTTGTTTCCTCTTTTCTGCTTCTTTATTTTCATTTTGTATTTTTCATTTTTCTTTCTCCTGATTCTCTTTTATTTTTGTATATCCATTATTATAGGTTTATTTTGTAAATATTTGTGTTTTGCTGGTATAATGGCTCCTTGACTCCCAATGAGGATATTGCAAGATCTAGGTGTGGGGGAGGACAAGCCATGCTTCAAACTTTTGAAAAAGAAAAAAAAAAGGAAGAAAGAAACTTTTCGAAAAACTTTTGAAAAAGGAAAAAAAAAAAAGAAGAAAGAACCTTTTCGGAAAAAAAAAAAACCAAAAGATTTTATGTTGTTTTCTTTTATTTTTTTAGTTGTTTGGGGAGACCAGTACTATTTCGATTGGCCTTGATGTCTTGTATCTTGACCGTCAGCGTGTATACAAGTAAGATATGAATGATAGATCTTTGTACCAGTATGCCTTTTCACACCCAATTCTAACTCCAACAGTCTATCATAACTGTGCAATCAAGTCAAAATTTTTAGATTGCCATTGTCTTAGGATTTTAGGTTTTTAGGTTGGTTCTCCTACTTGTCTTTTCTTTTTATTTTCAAAAAAAAATCTAAAAAAAAGAAAAAAAAAAGAAATAAAAAGAAAGCCTTAGAGTTGGGAATGAGAAGTATACCTTTGAAGCATGCGCTTCTGGGTGCTGCCTTTGAGACAATACTACTAATGGAAAAGCTTGCTTCACAAATCAATTAGTCAATAAAGTAGCCAAGTCGGATTGAGTCGAACTATGGTTAGCCTAATTCCTAGAGTGATGGCGCATTTGCACACTGAGCACTAGGATGGATTGTTGCGATGCTTTGTAGGGTGAAAAGTTGGTGCTTGGATGTCATTAATGGGCATCAAGAATCTTAACATGTATCTTGTGCCTGTCTATAAACTAATACTTGAGATGGTGACATGGTTGATTTGATTGTATACAGTTTTCTCCAGTCTGTATATACTAGTGTTTTGTTTGTTCACCCAAAGCGATTTTTTGTTCTTGTCTTTGTTTTTATTTTTGCTTTTTATTTTTCTTTTTCAAGATTTTGTGGGCATATCTTCTGCAAACCCTTACGAGACCTCACTTGTCCACGTGGGGAAACCAAGGAGTTTAAAGGGCTTGTTGCTAAACCTGTCAATTCGGGCAGCGTGGGTAAAATACGGGTCGGGTGTATTCCGGATTCGGGTAGAATACGGGTCAGGTGTATTTCGAGTTTGGGTAGAATACGGTTCGAGAGTACTTCGGTTTTACGGGTTTCGGATAAACCCAACCGGTCGAGAGCGCCATATTTTCTACTATTCTCTCTGGCAAATAAAATTGACTCTAGATGCTGAAATTATCCCAATGCATATTAAATTTTCCTTTTTTCCATGAGGATAACACGTTGTATGTTTTGTAGGCTTAAATCAATTCAAAACTTAGCTATTTATAAGTTCATACGTACACAAGATAGTGACTACTAATCTACTATATTGTAGAAATGCAGTTGTGCTTAACATGGTAATACAAAATACGTATTGTAGACTATAAACAAAGTACAAAAGTTACTTACTAATCCACCCTTAGAACATGAGCAAGGTCATGAAGAAGCACGTACATCATCAACCGACAACCATAGATTAAATTGTCTTACCAACACATTACACGCAACACCATAGTGAAACGACTCAAATCATCTTACAACATGCTAGAGTACAAAGTCTAGAGTCTTGAACAATCAAGCCATAGTTCAAACACACTCAAAGCATACTTCCATATCAAATTCCTAGCATTAATAAACTAATTAATGTTAGAATCATCGAATTCTATTTGATCTCCCGATTCCAACTCTACCTCTTCTTCATCTTTAGCTTCTTCTACTTCTTTTTCATCAACATTCAATGTGACTTTAGAAAATTGATCACAAATACCATTGAGTTCTTGATCATCCTCATCTACCTCGACATATAGGTGCGAGAAAAATTAATGTACTTATTAGTTATTATAAGATAAAAGATGCATATAAAATTTTGGACTACAAAAATTTGTAAAATTTACCACCATCCATCTTAAATCCAAACACCTAACTACGAGTAGTTACCAATGCCTCCGCATTTCCGAGTTTAAGAGAAGCTCTCTATTTAGTCAGGATTCTACCTCCTATACTAAAGCATGATTCAGAAGCCACAGTAGTACTAGGAATGCTCAAAATATCTCTAGCCATGTTACTTAAGGAAGAAAATCGATTTTGGTTCACCTTCCACCAACGTAAAATGTCTAAGTCGATAGTGTGATCCAATCTATACTCATCCAAATACGTATCCAATTCTGAAATTTTGCTACCAAATACCACAACATTATCAAAATTTGCAAATCCCTACACAAGTTAAAAATACATATTAGTACATACAAATAAATAAGATAACTTTTGTTTATAAAGAACACATAGACAATATAAATCAAATTACGAGAACATACTACTAAGTCATCATTTCCTCTCCTTGCACCACTCACATTTTCTTGAGGTTTTTCTTTCACATATTCACCAAAGAGCTTGTACAACTGATCTTTCACAATTTTTGACTTCAACTCGGAAGTTTCAGGGTCAAGTGTTTGAAAACAATACATGATAAGCTAAAACTTATATCGAGGATCCAAAATGGCAACAAAGGAAAGAATCATACTATAATTGTCCCAATAATCCTTAAATTTTCCCCTCATTTTTGTTGTCATACTCCTAAGAACAACATCCTCACAAGAACTCCACGAAGATAAGAGATTTTCACTTTTTCACACATTTTTTAGATACAAGTTTGCCGTAGGTACTTTGTACTAGATATAATAATAGTTATCTCATCAAATGGCTGAAGAAGATCACAAATCTTCTCAATCCTATACCACTCTTCATCTGTGGGAAGATCAGGAAATGTAGAAGTAGACCTCTCCATCCACCTCATACTTGCAAAAGCAGCTCGATAAGGCAACGCTCTGTCTAACATCTTATAGGTGGAGTTCCACCTAGTTGGACAATCCAACCATAAACCTTTTGCACAATCACTGCCAAGACCTAAAGCAATTTTCTCAAATTTCAATTTCCTACCTTTAGAACCAGTCACATATTTCACTAACTCTTTCACCTTAATTATCCCCACATCAATCAATTTCAAGCCCTTCTTAACAATCAAATTTAACACATGTACACCACATCGAACATGAAAAAATTCACCACCACAAGGCATGCACATTCAAAGTATCATGCGATAAGTCTTGCATATTATCATTTGCTCTAGCATTATCCAATGTGATGGTGAACACTTTCGTATGAATTTTCCACTCCTTTAAGAGATCATGCATTTTGTCATGCAAAGCATTTGCATTATGAGGAGGGGGCAAATGCACAAAGTTTGGAATCTTAGAACGCAACTTTCAATTGTCATCAATGTAATAAGCTATTAATGAGAGAAAACCATGGCCTACACATGAAGTCCACAAGTCAAAAGTGACACAAAATCTACTTGTAAGTAGACCCAATGATTCCTTAAGTCTTTGCTTTTTCACGTTTGTGAATCTTCACACAATGACTTCTAGCTGTATTTCTAGATATTGGAACACAATCCTCATTCAAATAAATATGAATTATTCGGTTTCCCTCATGCTCGGCAAATGTAAAGGTGTACCCATGCTTAATTATGGCTTGTGGAACCAATTACTTATACTCATATTGATTAAACTTTCTAGCCAATTTCCCATCTTTAGCCTCATCATTTGACCCACATCACCACTTACATGTGCACTAAAACTTTCAGTATGACGCCTAAAGTTAGACGTACCATTACTAGAATCTGCATCAATAGGTCCTCCATTACAATACTTACAATAAGTGCGATCTCTGCCATCAGAGAAGTGATTGCCTTCTCTTATGTTGTAATGCTTCCACACACTAGAGATCCACTGCCTTTTCTTTGTTGAAGGAGAATCATCATCTAACTCAATTGTAAGTGGCGTACAAAGGGTTGAGCTCCCTACAAAAATCAAAGAAAGATATAAGATATTAAGATATAAGTTACTAAAATGAAAAGAAATTGTTACATGTAAAAGGAGCCTATTAATAATCTGCCAAAATAAAATCAAAGAAAGACATAGTTATTAAAATGAAAAGTGATGTTTTATGCAAAAGTTTAATAGATAGTGACTAGTGAGCAAATTAAGTTTTTGAGACTACAAGTTATAATAGAAAGTTAGAAATCTAGTTAGGTGGGAATTGAGTTAACTAATAATATTTTGAGATCAACACCAAAGCCTGAAATTCATATCCAGTTATCTACATACATCATCAATTCATCATATATACTAATTCTTTCTTCATCACTGATACTTGGCTATTTGCTACTCTTTACTTACACAAGCATTAATTATATTATTCTTGGATAATCAATTCACAACTACCACCAAAGTTCTGTTCATGTTCCTTTGAGAATTACAATTTACACAATCAAGTATAGGAAGTACTTGTATTTGCAAATCAAGATTGGTTTTTCTGCCTTTTAATATACTAGAATTGAGGATCAATTATTATTATGAACATAAAGCATTACACAAATAGAGCATATAACTGAACCAGAGCACTCATGCATCAATCCCTTACACAAACAGAGCATAGAAGTACTTGTATTTGTAAATCAAAATATGAAGTACCAGACAGAAGCATAGATTCAACATTACAAAAATTGAGATGGGAGCCTGAAATCTTCTATTAGTTGACTGAAAAAACAAAATGATAGGTGATGAAATCAAAGGATGAAGACAAATAGAGGCACAGGCCACACAACCATACATTGAATCTATTCTTGGTTTTTAATTGTTAAAGTCAGCCATCACTGGCTTATGTGCTTGTTTTACTCGTGGAGAAAAAAAATACTATTAATTAAGTTGTTTCTTCGATCATACTGTTTCTTCTTATCATTGAGTAAGAATTGTTCTTCAAGTACGTTATTCCTCAAAGTCTGCAATCACAGGTACTTTTTCTTGTTTATATTTCCTGATTTGTTATGGCTTCTCCATAAACATTTGTAGATTTGATCATGGAAGAAATAGACACTGAAAACCTAGGTTACATTAAACTCAGAAGCTTTTCGAACCACGGGCATACCTGATGGATGAGTGGGAGCACGGGCGTTGCTATTTCGAACCAAAGGAGATGGAGATGGGAAAGCTGAAGTACCGGACCCAGAAGCTCTTCCACGACCTCGCGACCTACACTGCGGTGCCATGGATGGAGAGGGAAAGCTGAAACGGAGCTGGTGAAAGTGTTGCTCCGCGACTGAGATTGTGACAAGCCGGCAACAATGGTGTTGCGTCTCAGCTGAAGAGATGGAGAGGGAGGTGAAGACAGGGTTGGTGCTCGAGGACTTGATTCAGATGTAGGGTTCTTGCTTTCGTGAGTAGATGGGAACCTGTGCGGCTGTGCGTGAGCAGAAGATTTGGCTGGCCATTTTTTCTCATTCCTCACCAGTCAGGCAATCAACAGCGTGGCCCAAAATCACAGGCCCATCATAAAAATCAATCCCAATTTAATTTTCATAGTTGACCCGACCCGTTCGGACCCGAATTTTTTCAGGTTTTTCGAGTTCGGTTAATTTCAAGTTTCGGCGTTTAGAATCCTAAACTTTCGGGCGGGTTCGGGTCGGGTTTTCGGGTAGGATCAAAAATTGACAGGTCTACTTGTCGAAGACGCTAAATGCAACTGTGATTCCTATGACAGTGAGTTAGGTTCCTAGGTTAATTTTAATTTTTGTTTTGCTCGAGGATGAGCAAAAGGTAGGTGTGGAGGGATTTGTTGCACCTATATTTGACCTCATTTTAGCCCCCACTTGATCCATTTTTCTCATGGTTTTCATGCTGAATTTAGTTGAGGAAGGGTCAAATTCACTTCCTTTGATTCGACTATGCTTATAAGTGATTTATCTTACTTTCAGGAGAAATCTTCGGGTTTTGACAGAAAGGGGAACTTTGATGACGGATTATAAGGAGAATAGAGGTCGAATGAAGCCCTAGGTACCAAGGTGAGCTAGGAAGAAGAGGGCACGGCCGTGCAACAGGGTAGGCACGGCCGTGCAATGAAGGCCAAAGTAGCGCACGGGTGGCACGGCCACACGAACGGCCGTGTGTGGTGCCCGTGCATTGAGGCACGGCCGTACACCTGCCCGCAGACACGCGATTTAAGTGATTTTTCGGCCAGTTTTTAGGGTAGCTCTTCTCTGGATTCTTGGGGGGCGATTAGGGGTTCCTCCTCACACTCCCAAACCCCACTAGGGGATGAATAAAGTAGTGTAATTAGGTTAGATTAGATGATTAATTTTTATTCAAGCTTGTGGATTCGTTCTTCAATTCAATCAAGTATAAGTTTTCTCTCCTCTTTATCTCTTATTTTGTGTATTTAAATTCATGTTTTGTTTACATGTTCTTGTGATGTTTACTGGTTAGATTGTGCTGCTTTGATTGTAATTAGCCTCTTGATGGCTAATTAATGTTGTTATAAGCCTTCACCCATCTTGTTCATGCTAGAGTTTAGAGTTTTCTCTCACACCCACCATGTATTCGATAAAATACTTAAAAGAGCTTAATTCATATTTTGGGGTAATTAACTTATGCTGAAAGGTGAGGTTGATTGTCTAATGTGGGTAGAATGAATAGCCGGAATTGGGACATGAAAATAGTCTCGATCGCTAACTATGTCAATGGTTGCCAATCTCATAGTTTAATTGAACTAATTTCATGAAAATAGGTGGTTAGAACAATTAGACTAGCCTAAGACCCTTGACAGAGGGATTAGGTGGTCTTTAATGATACAACCGATCATCCTTGGATGATAGCATAACTTGAGAAGGTGAGGGTTTGACTTGATTATTTTGTTTATCTCGAGTTTAATCATAATCGAAGTTTTTTGATTGTTTTAGTAGTTTAGTTCGATTTTCTATCCCCCTTTGTTTTGGCTAACTTGAGATGCTTTAGTTGTTTCTGGTATTTGGAAATACAACTCCCTACGGACGACCCCCCGAGTATTCAACGATGCATCTTACACTTGGGGTCATAAATATTAAAACTTCCCTAACACTATTGCATTTCATAAGTAGGACGAACACATATTTGTCATTTATTCAAGGGACAACTATTTCTGAGTGATCAATTTCAGATTTACACGCTAGGCTCCAAACATGATGATAACAAGCAACGGTTTAGTTATATGAAAATTTTAAAAATCAAAATTACTGTCATAGAAAAACCGGGTTCCTTTGGTCACAGAATCACAGCACGCATCTACCATTGTTGAGGAGCAATAGAGTGGACCTAGAAACGCATGGGTTATATATGCATATGAATACGAATCAAGCGGGATAATTGCTGTAAAATAGCAAATGATTCGTTGGATATGGTACCGTCCAAACTTACACAGTACCCTTCATTTCCTTTTTCACATGACATTTGCTGATTTCTCTGTCTCTTTGTCCCCCACCTTCAGTCCCGCCATATATTACTATCTCTATTACTTAAAACATAAAAAGATTAAATACGTCAAATTAACTACAAATTTTACTTATATCCTTGATCTTTTTCTTTGTAAAACCAATACTCATCAAAGATGCCATTTACTAGACAAAAAAACCTGTACCCATATGTTATAAGTTTAGCTAACTGTCTTTAGCTCCCACACTCTGCAATGTACTGAAAAACCTAACAAAGCCTTAGCAAGCTCCTCAACAATTTACTCCAATGAATTTGAAAGGAATAAAGCTATACAAAATCAGAATTCAAGCAATCAAATTGGCTACCATTAAACATGAAATAGTCTCTGATTAAATACAAGTGCAATAATGACACCTCTTGAACCCAGTTTCTATAAGAAAATTTTACAGACACTACATACATTGTATTGAAAGACTTTCCGTTTCTAGATGAAAAAACAAATCAGAGAGTATTCACAGGTGAACATTCAATTAACAATAATCAAGTTTCTAGATCAAAATTGTTCATTCGCTACCACATATTCTTTAAACGGAACACTTCACGCGATGAAAACAGGTGAGAGACAGAGGCAGAGACAGAGATTGAAGAGTTACCTGGCGTTGCAAAATTACTCCCAATTTTCGACCAAAGGCTTTAGAAAGTGGGAACCTTGGTGAAATTACTGTCAATTTTCCACAAAACCGCAAGAAATTCGATTACACATTGCGTTGGGAAGAAAAAGAATTGAAGACAACTCCATGAGTAGCTCAACATTATCAGCTACAATTGTAAATTAAGGGTAAGAAGAAGACAATGTACCTGATTTTAGTAAAACAGAAAGAGATTACTGTAATGGGATTTGGAATGGGGAGTGTTTGCTGGCTAGGGTTTCGTCCCGTGAAGGAGCGATTGAAGGGGATCGATGCGCGCTGTGTGATTTTCGGGAGAATGAGAGCCAGGGCATGATGAGATTAATTAATCAAGAAACTCCCCATCAGCGCATGTCTTAATCAATCACGCACGCTGCAGGCTACGAAGCTTCAAGTTGATTCCAATTTTTTAAGATAGATTTTCATTTTATAGTAATATAACCTAAATTTTCCCTCTAATAATTTTAATTTAGGAGGGAAATTATAGCTGATTTTTCAATTTCAATTTTTAATTTTTCTCCTCAATTTATACCTTTTCTCCTATTAACAATAACGATGAACATTGTTAATAAAAAAAAGACCTATTTGTTTGTTCGTTGTCTAATGATGATTTTTTGATGAAATTAAACAATAGAAAAACACTTTCGTCGTTATTAATCATATATTAATGATAATTTTTATGTTTGTTCATTAAAAAGTAGTCGTTAAAAATGCAGTTTCTAGTACTGAATGCAAATAATGTTTAATCACTTTGTTTTAGCACTTCTTTGGCCCACCTCTATACCTCCGTCAATCCAGAAGGCTAGTCATTTCACGTCTCTTCACAAGTGCATCCACACTCTTCCTTTTTATATGAACTAAACCATATGAGCCTAGTCTCTCTCATCTTATCTTCTATGGGTGCCACACTACCACTCCTACTATGTGTCTAATCATTTTATTCCTAATCCTATCCAATCTCATGTGGCCGCACATCCATCTTATCATCCTCATCTATGCTATCATCAATCTCTGGGTTTAATTCCTTTTAATAGGCTAACACTCTAAGCCATACAACAAAGTTGGTCTGACCACTATACGATAAATTTTATTTTTTTATACTACCGGGATCTACTTGTCACACAACACTTTTGAAGTATTCTTCCATTTTTGTCATCCTACTTTTACACAATGGCTAATGTCCTTGTCAATATCCACTGCATTTTGAATGATTGTGCCCAAATATCTGACCTTCTCAACCCTTGGTATTGTCACACCACTAATGGTCACTTCTTCTTCACTACCCTCTTCCTATCCACTGAATCCACATCTTAAGTACTCAGTCTTTGACCTGCTTAATTTAAAATATCTAGACTCTATGATATGTCTTAAACACTCCAACTTATCGTTAACTCCCTCCCTAGTCCCATTGATAAGAACAATATTATCAGCAACAAACATATATCTTCTATGGGTGCCACACTACCACTCCTACTATGTGTCTAATCATTTTATTCCTAATCCTATCCAATCTCATGTGACCGCGCATCCATCTTATCATCCTCATCTATGTTATCATCAATCTCTGGGTTTAATTCCTTTTAATAGGCTAACACTCTAAGCCATACAACAAAGTTGGTCTGACCACTATACGATAAATTTTATTTTTTTATACTACCGGGATCTACTTGTCACACAACACTTTTGAAGTATTCTTCCATTTTTGTCATCCTACTTTTATACGATGGCTAATGTCCTTGTCAATATCCACTGCATTTTGAATGATTGTGCCCAAATATCTGACCTTCTCAACCCTTGATATTGTCACACCACTAATGGTCACTTCTTCTTCACTACCCTCTTCCTATCCACTGAATCCACATCTTAAGTACTCACTCTTTGACCTGCTTAATTTAAAATATCTAGACTCTATGATATGTCTTAAACACTTCAACTTATCGTTAACTCCCTCCCTAGTCCCATTGATAAGAACAATATTATCAGCAACAAACATATATCAGGATATCTCATCTTGAATTCCTTTGGTAAGCTCATCTATAATAATAGTGAAAAGAAACAAACTCAGAGTTGATCCTTGATGGAGCCCAATGGCGATAGAAAATTCATCTATATCCCCTCTTAAATTCCTAACACTCGTCTTTGCTCCTTTATATATATCTTTAATAACTTGGATATATGTAACTGATACCTTTTTCTTCTCCAAGTACTTCCATAAAATCTCACATAGTATCCTATCATATGCTTTCTCTAAGTCTATGAACACCATATATAGATCTTTTTTCATGTCACTATACAATTCCATGAGCCTTTTTATGAGTTGAATTGCTTTTGTGGTAAATTCACTCGGTATAAAATGAAATCGTTTCTTCGAAATTGACAAGTCCTTTCCCACAATTTTATAGTGCCACTAAATAGTTTTATACCTCTATAATTATTACAATTTTGAATATCCCTTTGTTTTTGTGAAGTGAGATGATTGTACTGGTTCTCTATTCATGGGCCATCTTTGTGATCCTAAAAATAACATTAAATAGCTCAGTTAGCCAAGTTAGTGCTTCATCCCTAAACACTTCCAAATTTCCACTGAAATGTAGTCTAGGCCTACAGCCTGTCCTAACTTCATCTTCCTTATTGCCTCTTTAATTTGATTCTTATCTATACAACTATAAAAACTATAGTCTTATTGCCCCTCATGACACCCTTACTCACAACTCTAGGATGCTCACTCATCTCCCTATTAAAGAGCATGTAAAAGTATCTTCGCCATCTTTCCTTTATTTCAGCATCCTCTACTAGCAGCTTACTATCTTTATCTTTGATGCACCTTATATTTTCTAGGTCTCTTATTCTCTTCTCCCACCCTTGCTAGCTTAAAGACTCCTTAACACCTTTCTTAGTCTCAAGTTTCTAATATAACCTATCATAGAAAATTAGTTTACTATAGCATCAAATTTTGTCACAATATACCCAAATTTTGCTACAATAGCTTTTTGTATGGCCGCAAGGTTGCCACAGATACCTCATTACAAAAGCCTTTTGTGGCAATTTTATAATTGCCACAAAATGTATAGATTTTGTGGCAAATTTGAAATTACTACAAATATTTTATTGCAACATTATCTCATAAATTGTTGCAAGTTGAACTCTACAACAAAAGTGCTTTTGCTACAAGATAATGATATTTGGCAAATTTTGATTTGCTACAAAGCAGATTTTGATGGCAAAAATTTATTTGTGGCAATTATATTCGTCACAAGATGCATACGTAAATTATCATATGATTATATTTTGAATTAAGATTTGTCAATACAAGCTATATTGTGCAAATAATATTTGCAATTAATAATTTGATAATGATCTCCAAACATATATTAATAAATGAAAATATAGGAAACGAAGTCATAGGCAAAATATATATATATATATATATATATATATATATATATATATATATATATATATATCTTCAATTTCATCAATATATATCTTCACATATATGTTCATTGATAAAATAACTGGATGAATATTGACAACGATACTTTGTTCATGATTCCTAGCTATTAAAAGATTTAAAGTAACTCAATAAAGTGTTCAAATTTTGCATTGTCCACAAAAATGAGAGAAAATGACATCTTTATAATCATTAATCTTCTTCAATCCAACCTATTCATCATATATGCATTGTCCACCGTGAGTACTGAAAATCTGCAACAAAGGTACAAATAGGAATTAAAATGTTAATAAGGGTCATACAAGTAAGACTACTTAAAAGTAAATGTCTTAATATTGTTTCCACCCCATTTACAATGAAACAGAGAAATCTTGGGGTACTAGATACAGCATGCCTATCTTTCCTCGGGGGGGGGGGGGGAAGAAAAAGGATAGTGAAAACAGTAGGGGACAAGAGGCCAAGGTACTATAAGACAGTGTAGTTGGACTATTTCTGATAAGACATACGAAGGCACATGTGATGCAAAGCAGCTTATCACAGCTCTCCTCAGTTTGTTACAAACCAGCTGACCTAGTATAACTAACTTCTTCTTCCTGGCATTACTAACAGTGTATATATATAGCCCCTTTGTACAAAATGACTTGATTTTTCCACATAATTGATTCAGCAATAGAGTTACAGAGCTATGGTTTTCTCTCTCCCTTTTTTCTCTTGGTGTTACAGTTAACATGGTATCAGAGCTTCTTCTTCGATCCAGGTGATATCAAAATCACGATTTTATTCTTCTCTGAGTTAGAATATTCTGTTTTGTAATTGTTTTGCATGTTTCCCCTCAATTCGAGCTATTATTCTTGATTCGTTTCTTCTTTCATTCTTGATTTCGATCCAGTGAGAATCACATATTTCTCATATATATATTCTGCAAAATGGCTGAAAATTTGAATGTTAATGATCCATCACACATACTGTTCTTGCATCCCTCTGATAATCCAAACAATGTTTTGGTCAGTGAGCTGATGAATGGGGAAAATTATGGTCTCTGGAAAAAAGCCATGGAAGTGGCATTGATTGCTAAAAACAAATTAGGCTTTGTGTTGGGAACTTGCACTAAACCAGATGCTAATTCACCACTGGCTAGTCAATGGAATAGATGTGACAAAATGGTGATTTCGTGGTTGATCAATGCTATAGTTAAAGATATTGGTTAGAGTCTCTTGTTTTCTACTACGACTAGATCAGTTTGGGTTCAATTGGAACAAAGATTTGGAGAAGCAGATGGCATAAGAATCTTCAAGATTCAAAGAGATTTGTGCCTCATTTCATAGAATAATCTGTCAGTAGTAGATTATTTTACTCAGATTAAAAAGATGTGGGATGATTATAATAGCATGATCACCATTCCTTTGTGTAATTATGGAGCTGATTGTGCAAGTTTCTTTGCTGCGCATAAATTGATTCATGATCAATAACTCATGCAATTTTTGGTTGGTCTGAATGAGGAATATAAGACCATAAGAGGCGGTATACTCATGATGAAGCCATTGCCTAATATAGACCAAGTTTACAATCTAATTCTGCAAGACGAGAAGCAGAGATCTCTCAATGCCATATCCCAACTTAGCCATGGTTCTTCAGCCTTTCATACAAGATTTTAGGATAACTATGTCACTGATTATAGAGTTTTGGCAATGCAGCAAAGGCCATATAATTCATAATAAAGGAGGGGGTATAATAGTGGTCAGACTAGAGGTTTACCTATTGTGTACAATAACAACTATGAGAGCATGTCAAGAGCTGGTATACAAGATAGAAAGAAATTGTTCTGTGATCACTGCAAACTGACAGGGCACACAGTTAAGAAATGTTACAAGATTCATGGTTATCCCCCTGGACATAGGCTTTATAAAGGGAGAAGGATGGCTACATCAGTCCAAGCATCAGATGACATTCAAACAAACAATGCTAATTGTGAAACTTACAAGACTTATGTTAATGCAGCAAATTCTTCAATGACAATAGTCCCGGCTTTGACCTCAGAACAATATAATCAACTAATGCAAGTTCTTAACAAATATAATGTAGAGCAAGGGCAAGGCAGTGATGATGTTACTACTGCTGCAGGTTTTCTAGCAAGTAAAACCTATTGTTTCCTTTCTACTGCTGATAATCACACATGGATCATAGACAGTGGGGCCAGTGATCGTATAACATCTGATCTGTCCCTACTGCATGATGTCAAGCCCATGCAACAAGGTTGTTACATTATAATGCCAAATGGAAAGAAAGTGCAGATTAAACATACTGGTTCAATGCTTTTAGCACCTGGCTTTGTCTTGAAGAATGTATTGCATACCCCAGAATTTCAGTTTAATTTGTTATCCATAAGCAAGCTAACCAGACAGTTTTCAGTAAATGTGATATTTACCCCTGACTATTGCATACTTTAGGACCCCATTTTGTAGAAGGAAGTAATCCTTGGTAAGGAAAACAAAGGGTTATACTGTTATCACAAAGGCATTCAACTTCTCAACCTCAGCAACAATGATTTCAGTTTGCAATCTACCAAGAGGACAATGAAAGATTCTATAGTGTGTTTTTCTATTCCTGAGCTTTGGCATCTTAGATTATGTCATTTACCTTTTGAGCACTTGAAGAATATTGGAATTACTCAGTGTAATAAAAGCAGTCATGGAGTGTGTCAGATCTTTCCCATGGCTAAGCTACATAGAACTTCATTTCCTTTGAGTAATACAAGATCCATGTCATGTTTTGAGCTTTTACATATTGATATCTAGGGACCATATCCAACAAAATGGGGTAGTTGAAAGAAAGTATCAGCATTTGCTACAAGTGACAAGGGCACTTATGTTTCAATCTAATTTCCCTAAGAAGTACTGGGGAGAAGGCTTGCTAACAGCTATTTGTCTCATTAATAGAATGCCTATAGCAATCTTACAAAATCAATCTTCCTTTCAAGTTTTGCATAATGTCTCACCATCATATGAGCATTTAAAAACTTTTAGTTGTCTGTGTTTTGCTTCTACTCTAAAAAGACAAAGAGACAAGCTTCAACGAAGGGCTCATCTTTGCATATTCTTGGGCTACCCCTATGGTCAAAAGGCCTACAAGCTCTTGGACTTAGAGACCAATAAGGTTTTTACTTCAAGAGATGTAATCTTTCATGAAAGTATTTTTCCATTCCATCGCATCAAAATCCAATCCTCAGTACCACTACCTGCAGTTATAGACTTTATACATGAAACCATTGATTTTCAAGAATCAAACTTCAATTATTTTTCTGAACAGTCTAGTACAGGCAATGAGTCTCTGCAAACTTCTCAGTCACCATTTGTTCAGCCTACTGACTCATCTCAAGGAGGTTCCTAACAACATATATATGACATTTCCTCCACATCCACTTCCTCTAATTCACCTCTAGCACAGACTTATCCTATTAGAAGATCAACAAGGACACATAAGCCTCCTCAATACTTGAGGGACTTCTTTTGTGGCATGGTAGAGTCTCAAGTGTTGCCAGTGGAACACCATGCTTTAGTTTCCACACTGACTAAATATACTGACCCTAAGAGCTATGAAGAAGCATCTAAGCACCCAGGTTGGGTTCAAGCTATGAACAAGGAGATAGAAGCTTTAAACAGCAATCAAACTTGGGAATATGTTGATCTCCCTCCAGGTAAAAAAGCAATCAGCAGTAAGTGGGTATATAAGGTGAAGCTGAATTCATATGGTACCCTAGAAAGGTTGAAGGCTAGACTTGTCATAAAGGTTTTACACAACAGTATGGTGTTGATTACCAAGAGGTTTTCTCACCTGTTGTCAAAATGGCAACAATAAGAACTATCATAGCATTGGCAACAGTAAACAAGTGGCATCTCTCTCAATTAGATGTGAACAATGCTTTTTTGCATGGAGATCTTGATAAGGAAGTATACATGGAAGTTCCCAAGGGCATATCAAAACCCTTAAACAAAGTTTGCAGACTCAAGAAGTCCTCATATGGCTTAAAACAAGTCAGCAGGCAGTGGTTTAGTAAACTCAGCAACATCTTAACTTCTTTAGGTTACCAACAATCTAAAAATGAGTATTCACTCTTTATTAACAAATGATCTACTAATATCACTCTTATTGCTGTGTATGTAGATGATATTTTGATCACAGGTTCAAACTAAGCTGAAGTTGAATATGTCAAGCAACATCTCCAGAACTGCTTTGGCATAAAGGACCTTGGCACACTTCACTATTTTCTTAGATTGGAAGTCAGTTATATTCCAGAAGGAATCGTCCTTTCACAGAAAAAATTCACCACAGAAATGCTCAAAGATAGTGGACTGTCAAATTTGAAACCTGTTTCCACTCCATTGCCATTGAACTGCAAACTACGTCCAGAAGAAGGAGACCTTCTCTCAGATCCTACATACTACAGGGCTATGGTAGGCAAGTTAAATTTTCTAACACACACAAGGCTAGATCTCAGCTTCACAGCCCAAACATTGAGCCAGTTTATGCAAAAGCCATGGACCTCACATCTTCAAGCACCTATACATACCATGAAATATGTTAATTCCATAATAGGCAAGGGCATTCTTCTCCAAGCTGCAGACCAACTTCCTTTATAGGCATACTCTGATTCAGATTGGGTTGTCTGCCCATTTTCCAAGAGATCCACAATAGGATATGTAATCCTTTTTGGTAAATCACCAATAAGCTGGAAAAGCAAGAAACAAAGCACCATCTCAAGATCATCATCAGAGGCAAAATACAGGGCCATGTCACAAGCAGCGGCAGAGATCACATGGCTTGTGAGATTACTCGAGGAGATTGGAGTCCAGTCCCTAAAACCTGTGACCCTAAATTGTGACAATCAATCTGCCATTCACATTGGAAAGAACCCAGTGTTCCATGAGAGAACAAACATATAGAAATAGATTGCAATTTTACAAGAGAAAAAGTTCTAGAAGGCCTACTGTAACTGACATATATGCCTACAACATAGCAGCTTACTGATATATTAACCAAGATACTGCCTTCTTCTAAGCAAGAGTTATTACTCTCCAAGCTCAGAATGGTTCCTCACCCTCACCATTCCAGCTTGAGGGGGGTGATAAGACACACGAAGGCACATGTGATGCAAATCAGCTTATCACAACTCTCTTCAGTTTGTTACATACCAGCTGACCTGGCATAACTAACTTCTTCATCCTGGCATTGCTGTGTATATATATAGCCCCCTTGTACAGAATGACTTGATTTTTCCAGAGCTATGGTTTTCTCTCTCCCTTTTCTCTCTTGGTGTTACAGCTAACAGTTTCTATGGGTTTAAGAATGTAAACCAAAGAAGTAACAGTAGCCAAAAAGAGGCAAATGGCATTTGTCGATAGTTAATACTGAAACTAATGACTTACAATTTACTAAGTGTTCGAGCACTAATAAGCTGATAAGTAAACAACAGTGCACATACTTGTGGATGTGCCTGTATACAAGCACTTATAGTGACAGGACATCTAATATTTGTTTCCTTTATAGAGCTGTCACTCTTTTTTCTGTTTTCTCCCTTTATTAAATGCACAATCAAATTCATAATAAAAAGGAGTTCATCACCAGATTAAGTAGCCGCAAAGAAGACATCATAACCACAATTATCATTCTGTTGTTGCTGTTGCTGTTGAACTCAACATCAAACAGTGAGATGCTTCAAAGTGCTATGCACATTGTGCAAAGGATAGCCTAGTAGTTAGTACATATAAGCTAATAAGTCACCCTAGCCACAATTCAGAAAATTATAAGCCAATAACACAAATCGATAGGCACGCGATCCTAGTGGGCAACAAGAGCTAAAGACCCTTACTAGCTCAATGCTGAAGAGCTAAAGTCTTGTGAAAGAAGCTAATAGAAATTAATCGTTTCCTACTTAACGGGATTAAAGAAATCTTACCGTTCATTATGACTTAGGGGTCCTCTCTAATACAAATCAATCTATCAACTAATAAGGAAATAGCATCTTAGTTTCACATCAAAATCACTAATATTTATAACCACAATGAATCCCTGAAATTGAGTACAGGGAAAGAGGCAATAAAAGAAAGGAAAAAAATAATTAGAGGACCAATATAAGAAGACCACATTCAGTTACGACTATTACCGACAACAACAACTAGGAACTACAACATCATTTTAGATAAGGGATAGCCCATAAGAAATTTATTGGGCGAGCCAGCCACATGAAGCACCTCATCAGATTATTCAAATTGATCGTGTAACAGAAAAACCTAATTATCAATGATTTCCTCGAGTTTGAAACCCAATAAAGGTCACATAAAAGAACACTTCTGGAGAATTAAAATAATCAAACATGAGATAAAACACAAATCATAATCGACTTTCTTTAATACTAAGCCTTGTTGAACATATACATAGATTGAACCAAATCAAAAGCAAGAATTAGACACAACACTGAGACATTTTGGAATCAAAAGAAAAATAAATAAATACAGAGATACTTCAATTTGTTTAAAAAGTTGAAGCAGCATCCACTATCAGAAAATAAACTATCTTGGCACCATATTTTGCAAGAATGTGATCAAATTTTGATATAGTAGCTCCTTTATGTTCTAAAAGAAGGTATGATCAAATTTCGTTGTATTTTTCTTTCCATAATCTTTCTGATGCAGGACAAGAGTAAAGAATGGGTAAAAAAGTTTAGGAAACTAGAATATTTTGATATTGAAACTCTTTCATTTTTTTTAATTGATTTCATAGGTTATTTTTTAGCATATTTTTGGATAACCAAAATAAGGATATTTAGTACTATTTTATTAAGATTTAGTTTCCTAGTCTATTAGGATAATATTAGATTATATATTTTTATCCTTTTGTAGTTTACATCTTACTATTTAGGTTTTCTAGTACCAGTTATCCTCTTGGTTATATAAACTCCTTTATGTAATTGAAGAAGGCGGATTATGAATAAGAATTGATATTGAATTTAAGTGAAAGTTCTTGTGTGAATTTTCTCAGTGTGAGAATTGCTCATAAAGCGTCCTAAATCAATTATTCTCCTTTGTACGAATTGCTCTTAGAGCATCCTATATCAATTTGGTATTAGAGCTACACAATCCCATCCCAACCATTGTTAATTTTGTCTTTGTGTCCTATCCTTTGTCTCTCAAATCAGCCACCAAACAAAAAAACAAAAACAAAAAATAGACCCTAATTTGTGAAGCTTTCTTTTCCCATTGTCTAGTGCAATTTTTATTAGTTTCCAGCACTTTTAACGTCAATGCTACTGCGATCTATTACTGCCGCCATCTACTCATGACTGCTGGCATATACATTCTTGCTATTTGTGTCTCCAGAGTTTGATTGAAGATTGTTGCCTACAGCAGCCATGGGTTGGTGTGACAAACATCATCGAGCACTATTTGTGATTATTCGCGACAAAGAACTCCCTATTACAACTAATGTTCTATATTGCATTTTCTCTCCTTGTAGGGATGTAGAACACATTGCCATATTTCGAACAATGGGTGATTTTCATGCTCGGGTAAATTTTTAGTCTCCTGAAGATGCTATAAATGCTTTCTGCTTACTTCAAGGTTGTCAAATTTGTGAAGGATGTTGCGAGTTAGATCTTAATTTTGCCAGTGAGTTCATTTGTGGGTGTAACCCTTACATTCCTAGGTATAAGCTTGATTATAAGCCTCCTAGAATGCCTTTAATACCATGGCAACTTCCCACTAGAGATTATAGAGATTCATCTCTAAGGTCTTCTGGGAGGCAGCCAACTTCTTATTTGAACGAGACAGATTCGAATTCAATATGTTATGATGCTCATGATAGGAGATTTATCATTGAGGACAAGAAAGAGGAGACTCTTGAAGATGAGTATATGAAAGGAGAAATCCAAGTAAAAGAGCATGGTCAACTTTCGGATATCAGCATTGGTGCTATGAATCACAAAGTCGAAGTTGGTGGTTGTGAGTCATATGGAAATGAAGTTCACAATGAGGAGATGTTCATTGGAGATAGCAATGCCGAAACTTTTACTCAGGGAACTGATAAAGGGGACATACAATCACTAGTACAAGTGAATGAAGAGTCAAAAACATTAGAAAACAACTTTTTCAATATCCCTCATGAATTTTTACTGGACATTCAAGAGTCTAACCACAAGCAAAGAGAATCCAATATGGATCAAGCAAGTCGCATACATGCTGAGTATGCTGAATTTTTTATCCATGATTACGTCTTCGAGAAAAAGACTCCACATCCTTTTTTGGCATGGTGCTTAATGCTGGAGAAGATGCTAAGGCTGGAGTTTCAGCAAAAGTGCAAGGACTTTAAATCATTTTCTTTGTATTCTTCTCGTGCTCCTTTTCATTTCAAAACTCGAGGACGAGTTTTTTCCAACCGACGGAGAATGGTGGAGGACAAGAGTAAAGAATGGGTAAAAAAATCTAAGGAATTAAAATATTTTGATATTGGAAATCTTTTGTATTTTTTTAATTAATTTCGTAGGTTATTTTTAAGCATATTTTAGGATAACCAAAATAAGAATATTTACTGATATTTTATTAAGATTTAGTTTCCTAGTCAATTAGGATAATATTAGATTATATATTTTTATCCTTTTGTAGTTTATATCTGATTATTTAGGTTTCCTAATACTAGTTAGCCTCTTGGTTATATAAACGCCTTTATGTAATTGAAGAAGGCAGATTATGAATAAGAATTAATATTGAATTTAAGTGAAAGTCCTTGTGTGAATTTTCTCGGTGTAGGAATTGCTTTTAGAGCATCCTACATCAATTATTCTCCTTTGTAACAATTGCTCTTACAGTGTCCTACATTACTTTCTCAACTTGCCTAGAGTAGTCCTCATACAAGTCATGTTGATACCATATGAAAAAGTAGACAAATATGTGAATTAAGGACAACACAAGAATAATGATATGACATTTTTCACCTTGGCAATTTTCTATTTGGAAATCATGCATTAGTCCTCAATTGCTCTTTGATTATACTATGGAGAGCAAAGAATACTAATAAAGAAAAAACAACCTATGAGTCTGATCAAGATGGTTATCAACATCTTTGATCTCTAAGTCAACACTTACCCCTTATTTCTCACAAAATGCTTTTCAAATGATCTCCCAATAACTATCCACTTATTCTCTTTTTCTTAGCCCTTCTATGCCTCACTATATATAGTTTATTTCATCCCAAACATCACCAAAATCCCTCTAAAAGTTAGCTGGAGCCTAGCCTTCTAGAGCCCCGTAGCTAGTCTAGTTACCATTTTGGTTTAGCAAAAATTGGTTCACTATCTAACCGATTTAACTTAACCAGCTAGCATCTACAAAACTATTTCCGTTACTATTGTGTCTACATGGTTGTTAGCAATAGGGTGGTCCCCCAGTTCCCACTTTCTCCCTTATTTTGTGTTATGCTCAAGCCCACGGTGAATCTGTTGCGACCATAATAGTTCTGGGGCAAAACTCAAGTATATTCCCACATGAAACACAGCCAAAGCAATTAATAAACTATACAGTTTCACGTTTAGCTTCCAACATTCAAAAAATAATCAACCGCAATACCAGTACAATTTATCTACTTGTGAAAGTTTTAATATTTTATTAGTCCCAAATGTAGAAGCAGTTTTGATTAGGAACTTATGGAAATCAATTTCACAGCCAAGAATAAAAATTGGAATGAATTTTAAGCCACTTTTGGTTTCATATTCCTGAAGTAGGATAAGATATATAGCAATTTATTGCCTCATTAGATCTTTCGTTTCAACAGTTTTAGGCACCTTCACTTCATTCATTTGTTTTATCATACAAATATGTTAAATCTCACGAGGCATCGTGCAGAATGCAATTTTCCTATGAGAATTTTGCTTGTTTCTTTGAGGTTTTTCTTCTAATTCACATCTTACTCAAGTGTCTACTTTTGTCCTCCCTCTCCTCTTCCCTGCCCCCTAGAACTCCCCCTCCCCTACTTCAACCAAGAAAGGAACAAAAGAGGGATTGCAAGCATAGAGTATAGGAGAATAAAGGCAACTTTGTACGCAAACATGAAAGATATAAATTTGAACACTTTACGAGGGCGAGGGGGGTAATGAGATTCCCACTCAAATGGGATGATAACAAAATGAATTAAAATTTGAGGAATGCAATATTAGAGGTGGACAAATTCAACTCTGATGCTTATTATATGTTTCAATCCTAAGTAAATTACATAACCAAAGAAGCTATCAATTCACAAGATCTCACAGTAAAATTGCAGATCCAGAATCCGCATATAGGAAATCTATACTTTGCCATGTGCCCAAATCAACAGTCGCTGAAAAAATGACCAAGAACATACGAATTCATCCTAGGCAGCAATAACTGATAAAGATTGTGAAACTAATAAAGGCAGTAATTCAATGCTCAAAATCACAGTAAATCATGGTGGGCCAGGCAATAAAGCAAAATTTTAACTCGAATATACAGAAAGTAAATAACGGAAAGAACAAATCAATTAGGTATCAAGTGATCGAGATCTGAGACCCTAATCAAACGATTGAATATAGAAACAAAATACTAAATTTGCCCACTACAGTTAGGGATTTTTGTTTCTCAGTTGAAAAAGATGGGGATATAATTGAATAGCATACCTGGCACTTCCAAACTCCAAAATTCTTTGATTCTCAGTCATTCACGATGGACATGACTCATTTTCGGAGGGAGGATGAAGAGAGCAGAAGGGAATTCGACGTTGATCTGAATTAGGAAAAATGACGGCTGTGGTATGCTTTTGACTACAAATAGCAAATTGAAAAAAAATTCTAATGTATTCTGTGGCAATTTTAGATTGTTGCCACAATAGACTCCCCTTCTTGTGTGGCAGCATTCAATTTGCTACAATTACCTTGTAATTTTGAGTATCATTGTAGCAATTTCAAATTTGCTACCAAAAATCAATTTTTTTTGTGGAGGCACTGTTCCTTGCTATGGCAATGGCTGTCTTAACTATTCTTTTTGCGTTCTTGCACCTGACTTTATTAACCTCCTTTTTTCTGCATTTGTTACGCTATCAATAGGAGCAGTGTATGCATCTTGTTTCTCCTTAACTTTCTCTCTCACATCTTGATTCCACTATCAGGCTCCTTTTAATCTACCACTGCCTCCTTTGGAGGTTCCAGGATCTCCTTAGCTGACCTTCAAATACAATCTACCATGGATTCCCATATTGTCTCTATATCCTCTACTTGCTTCCAGCTTCCTTCCTGTTTAATCTTCTTTGCTAACTTACTCGGCCTCTCCCTGGTAAAATTTCACCATTTAACTCTAGGATCCCTTGTACTCTTTTTCTTCGTCTACGAACTTTTAATCTCCATCCATTGGCAAAAGCCTATGTAGCGTATCCAAATACTCACCTGAAAATCACTTTATCTCCTATTATTCACTCTGATTAGAAATTAGTCAATTTGTGTCATTGTGGTGACACTCTTAAAAGTCACCAAGTGGTCCTCTTTCTTCCTAAAATGGGAGTTCACAACCATCATTTCGTAAGCAACTGCAAAGCCTAGAATTGACGCCCCTCCATTATTTCGGTTGCCATAATGGAACACTCTATGTGTCGTATCATACCCATCCTCTTTTGTCCTGATATGTCCATTGAAGTCACCTCCTATAAAAAATTTCTTATTATGCGAAACACTTTGAATCTCCTCATCCAAATCCTCCCAAAATTATCTCTTAATATCATATGTCTATTCTATTTGTGGAGCATAAATTCTAACAATGTTGAGGATTTCTAACCCCACTGCTAACTTAATGGACATAATACGGTCAGTCTTATGCCTCACCTCTTCAACTTGATCTGCCAACTAACTCTTATCCACCATAATTCCAAATCTATTTTGAGCTCTATAAGCCATGAATACCAGAGTATATAACTATCTATTACCCTCGCTTTTGCTGCCCACGCACTTAGTCTCTTGAATACATCCTCTGTTAATTTATGTCTATGTAAAGTGTTAACTAATTCAATTGACTTGCCTATAAGCATAGCAATAGTCCAAGTCGCAAATCTCAGTCGGCTGATCCCTTATCCCCTTTTAACCCCCTTTCCCACATGGAAGGACAGGCTTGAACGACTACATTGTTTGCCGCTAGGTAAAGCACCAAAAAAAAAAAAAAACCCAGTAATAATATCAATAATGATAGCACTATAATAATAGGCAAAAAGGCAATAAAACAACAACAACAACAACAACAGCAACAACAACATAATAATAATAATAATAATAATAATAATAATAGTAGTAGTAGTAGTAGTAGTAGTAGTAATAATAATAATAATAATAATAATAATTATTATTATTATTATTATTATTATTATTATTAAGGTAAAGAAATGATACCAATAATATTACCAATGCTACCAATAGGAAATATTAATACTAGTAATAAATAGTAATAATTTTAGCAGTAGTAGTAATATTAATAATAATAAAACAATAAAATAGTAAAGAAAGAGCAGAGCGCGGAAGAGTTTAAACCTTGGACACAATCGTATTCTAATGCTAATTGGATAACAGCCCAGACCAGTAAGCAACCTACCAAAGCAAATATAACACACCAAAGAAACCGTAAAATATAAAAGGACTATTTTAAAAGTAGTAATACAAAAAATTCCAACTGAGGCAAGAACAATAATGGGCCTCCAAAGAGTAAGACAACTCCCAATTCCAAGCAAAGACAAACGCCATGAAGTAAACAAAGAAAGTTAACAATGGAGATAGAAGGTGCAAATAAAATAAAGATAAAAAATAAATAAAAATAAATAAAAGTTAAGCTAAAGTACGTTGTCCAGCCAGCACGAGGGGCAATCAATAAAGTAGGCTGACAAAAACAAAAAAGGAGAGCAAGTTCCCACAATGACAAAATCATTGCCAATCTATAAAAAAGGGGGGGGGGGGGGGGGAACTGACCCGCGGTTATCACCACCACACCGAGCAGGGTGGCACAAGGGGGTTTGAAGAGGAGGGGAGGAGTGACTCATAGCCGGAACTAACTACTGAAACAAGGCTTGAAACTTACTGGAATCCAGACACGAAGGAAAGGATCGCAAGCACGTAAAGAAATGCGCCGGGGGGGGGGGGATTACAGGGTGGTTCACGACCGAGGTGGGGGGAGTGATTCACCGCTGTGACAGGGCTTGAAACCTCACAGAGGCAGCACGAAGTTATGGGTCGCCGGTCAACACCACCAAACTGGTTCACTGACACTGAGGCCTCGCGTGCCGCCACCTATCAACAAAATGTCCAGCCATCGGGTAATGGGCAGGACGCAAGCCTAGGTGTCGCGGGTGAGATGCCGGCTGGGTGTGGCTTATCGAAGACAACCTGCGCTACTGCCTCGGCAAGCGGAGGTCCTGAGTGGGTGGCTCTCGGGGTCCTGCAGTTATCTTCCGTGCGTTGCTAATTGAAAAGCGTTGAAATTGCAATCTCTTATTGTTTATATAGATGGGAAGTGCTATATGCAAGGGACAGGCTAGGATTTTATATCAAGGGGGCCAAAGTATTGAATATATTTTATTATAATTTAAAAAGTAAGGAAAATCTATTTTTGTCAACTGTAGGGAAAATATTTTACAACATATTAATATTTAAGAAGAAAATGTATCCGCATTTAAATTTGTAGAATGCAACGTAATTGTTAAATGATGATATTTCAAATTACTATAATTTTATGAGAATTTAAAATATTGCTATAATTAAAATAGAAATGAAAAAAATGATAATTCTATATGGAATGTGAGTACAGTTACAAACTTTTACAGTTATAGTTCAATTACTTTGTGAAATACCTTTTTTTTGGCGAAAACACTTCATGAAATAATTTGAGTCATGTACGTTTCATAATCTTAAAAGCATTTGAATTACAATTCATGATAAAATATATGGCATAAAAATTATATGAATTAGCTATGCAACTAAAATGTTCTGACATGAAAAAATATGATGAAATTATATACATAAAATATGAAGAGGATCGGAGAAAATAAAGAATAAAATCCAAAAATTTATTTGTGCTTTTTTTTCAAAAAAAGGAGCTCAATAAAACTGCCAAGGACAAAACGAAAAAATAACAATGAATGAAAGGCCCTTGGCCACAACAACTTAAGGAAGAGGGGAAAAAGTCCAGCACTAGCAAGTATTGTGTGAGACCGTCTCATATAAGATCTATTATGAGATCGATACTTTTATGATGACTTTTATTAATAGTAGTTTTACTAATAGCTCATTCAAGAATGACTGTGATAAAAGTCACTCATACATAAATTATTAGTTACCTCCAAATTAGAAAGTCACTCTAAAATATATTATTAGTCATTTCAAAATCTGTTAAAAAGTCACTGTTTAAAAAAATTCGTCTCACAATAACTAGTATATGATACAGTCTTATCCTAAAATGTATGATGTATTATCTTTTATTATCCAAGAAGTAAAATTCTATGTGTTAGTTCATACTATCACTATAAACATATTGATTTTGCATGACATTCATGTATTATGTATATTTTTTGAAAAATTAGGAAGGCAAATATATGCGATATGCTATTTGCTATTATCTTTTATGATCAAAAAAGTAAAATGCTATTTGTCATTATTTCATATTGTCACTATGAACGTATTAATGATGCCATAATGTCATCACACTATAAGCGATGTGATTCATGTAATGGACGTAGAAAGGCTAATAATCAAGCAATGTGAATCATGCAGATAACAGGGAATTGTTCGCCATTAGGTTTTGTGGTTGCAAGGAGAAAATTATATACATGGAGGATGGAAAATAAGAAAAATCCTAAAATTGGTGGCGAAAGTTTGGATCTTTGAGAATAGGAAAAGTATGAGCCACCCTAATTTCTTCTAAAAGGACAATCAAATTATGTTTTGTTCATTGAAAGATGAAACTATTTCAAGTTTCACAGTTAAAAGATGTAAGCTTTGGTATATAGAACTCTGAGAAACACCACAAAAGATTTTTGAAAATAAAAACACTAAATCCCAAGTTTTTGTTGGTGAAATGAGGTTTTGATTTCTTCAATTAAGTCTATTAACATTACACTCAACAATCAATATCAACTACATTAACTCTAAATACTTTTTGAATTAGCGGAAGAATTGATTCACTCATTAGATACCCAAAATCCAACTTGAAATCCTTCCTTGTTATGTTGCTGCGTTGATCTTTGTCGTAGTCTACGTTACGCTGTCCTTCTCTTCCTCCTGTTTTAGTATGGAAGTAGAAGACTACGTGGTTGCCCCAGCCACTTTTTCTTTCATATTTATATATTAATCAAATATTAGATTTAGAACCAACATATATTGGTTTAAGTGGTTTGATAATTATTCTCCTTAAATAAGATCTCAGATTCGAGTCTTATAAATGAAGAAAATCTATGATGTAGAAGCTCTACTCCTTATTGGACCAATAGTAACTCAATTCCAATAAAATGGAGAATTCAAGATCAAAAAAAAAATATATTCAAATATTAGATTTAGAGATTTTTTTTTCCTTATTTTTGTTTTTGGAGGATCATCACGCAATCTTGTATTATATACATTAAAATAAAATAAAAAACTTAGAGGACAAAACTAATAATATTGTAGTTAGAATCTTCTATGGTTTAAAAAATTAGAAAGACAAAAATAATAATAATAACAGAAAATTCTTCTTAACAACAGCAGCAGTAGTAGCAATAACAACAGCAGTAGTAGTAATAATAATAACAATAATAATAATAATAATAATTATTATTATTATTAACAACCACAATAACATCATCATTATAGTAAACGCGGTCCATAACCATTATTGTATTGCATCTTGCGTCTTTAATATTTCACATTTGCATAAAGATGGTAGTTGTTTCTTTGTGGTAAATAGTTTATCATTTTTTAATATTGGAGTAATAATCTTTTTTATTATATATATTTAAAAAATTAAAAGGATAATAATCAAATATTTTTTAAAACCAACAGTAGCTCGATTCCAGTGAAATGGAGAATCCAAGATCCAAAAAAAAAATAAAAATAAAATATTAGATTTAGAGGCTTTTTTTCCTTGTCTTTGGTTTTGGAGGATCATCCTGCAATCTTGTGTTATGTACATTAAAATCAAAAAAAAAAAAAAAACCTCAGAGAACATAACTAATAATATTGTAGTTAGAATCTTCTATGATTTAAAAAATTAGAAAGACAATAATAATAATAATAACAGTAATAACAACAACAGTAGTAGCAACAGCAGCAGCAGCAGTAGTACATAGTAGTAGTAGTAGTAGTAGTAGTAATAATAATAATAGTAGTAGCAGCTGTAGTAGTAGTAGTAGTAGTAGTAGTAATAATAATAATAATAATAATAATAATAATAATAATATTTCTTCTTCTTCTTCTTCTTCTTCTTCTTCTTCTTCTTCTTCTTCTTCTTCTTCTTCTTGTTGTTGTTGTTATTATTATTATTATTATTTTTTGTTGTTGTTGTTGTTGTTGTTGTTGTTGTTGTTGTTATTATTATTATTATTACCAACCACAACAATAGTATCATTATAAAAATACGATCCATAACCATTATTGTATTGCATCTTGCATCTTTAATGTTTGATATTTGCATAAAGATAGTAATTGTTTCTTTATGGTAAATACATTATCATTTTTTAAGGCAAAAATAATAATATTGGAGTTATAATCTTTTTTATTATACATATTTAAAAATTAAAAGGATAATAATAATAACAATAATAATAATAATAATAATAATAATAATAATAATGAAATTCTAAGGTCTTTTATTGGTTCTTTCTAATATTTCTTGTTTGAATAAATATAATAATTTTTCTTTATCATAAATAGTTTATTATTTTTAATGCAAAAATGATACTAATATTGGAGTCAAAATACTTTATTATGTGTATTTAAAAAATTGAAATGCAATAATAGCAATAATGAAAGTCAGGAATGTTTTTATTATTTCTTGATAATAAAGATGATAATAATTATAAGTTTGTCACTATAGGAAGTAGGATCCATCATTGTTATTTTAGTGTATCTTATATCCCTATAATATTCCATATTTCATCAATATAAAATTTTTAAATTGTAATTAACCATATAATTTTTTTTGGGGTGGGGGGAGCAAATCTTCCCTATTAATTAACTTGTGTTTTTTGAAAAAAAGGCAAAATTATTAATTATTTTATAGTTTTTTTGGAATAACATGTGTTAGAATATTAAGGAAATTTGTTTTGTTTCGACATGTGCATAGACTAGATATCAAGGGTGAGCAAAAAAATTCGAAATCCAAAAACCGAACCGAAAAACCGGTTAACTAGTTTGAGTTTTCTAAAAAATCCGGTTCGGTAAAAAAATTTTGCGGTTTCAATTTCGGTTTCAATTCGGCCGTTTCAGATACGGTTAATCTAAACCAAAACTGCACTTTTTTTTAAAAAGAAAACTAAATTTTACATTAGTCCAATGTAGATTTTATAATTATTAAAATATAAGACTAAACATACAATAATGTGTGAATTAATATTTACTATCTCAAATAGTTAAATTAATGAAAACGAGGAGTAAAAAATTGAAAATTAACGAATTAAGTTAATGGTTAACCGGTAACTGAACCAACAGTCCGATTAACCTAATCGAAAATTCGGTTAACTGAGTTTTTCAATTCGGTTATAGTTCATATTTTTGCCAAACTGAAAAATTCGGTTAACTGAAAGTTTCAGTTTGATTTTCAGTTCACAATTTATGCAAACCGACTTTTCGATTAACTGATTTTTAGTTAATCGAATTTCTGATTAACTGGTTTTGATTACCCCAACTAGATATGTAAGAATTAAAAAGAATAAGCAAAGGGTTTTGGGTGGGAGAAAGTTGGATTTTTGGGTTAAAAATGCCAAGGGTGGGGGGCTTATGGCCAAGAAAATGGGTTGTGTAACAATTGGGCCTAGAAGCGCACAGGAAGGGAAGTATATGGTAAGGACATGTGGTTGGTCATATGCAGGAGGCATGCAACGCCCTAGAAATGATTCCCCTATTAAGCATGATTAAGCTATTTTATTTAGGTTAATCAAGTTAATAATTAACGTACAGTAACTGAAATTCTTGTTTGAATTACTATTTACACACGTCAAGTGCTATAAGATAATTCTAGTTATAAACTTCCCAATAAATCTATAAATTTTAACCATTTTTCCAAATTAATCCCTAAAAGATTTTTAGGAATTCTAGACTTTATTAAATTCATTTAGTATTTTTGAAATCTAAGATATGTAATATGGCCAACGTTCCTCAAGTGAAATTTAACGTATATATTTTTATAATTATTACAAATAAAATAAATGAAACAAAATTTTACCACCAATAAATACTAAGGTTGGAAGGGATGAACACGGGACTTTAGATTTTATCACTTCGTGCTTAGATAAATTGACAAGACAACTGCTTTTTCTCTCTCTTATCTCTCTTTCTCTCTCTACCCCCTAATGCTGCTATATAGAATATAGAAATGGTGTCCCGTTGCACCACCGGGCTTAAGACACCTAACGATGGTGCTTAGCTTTATAAAAAGTTCGGTAATGAAATTTGGGACCCATTTTGTACATTTGGATGCCTAGTAGAATAATGAAATTTTGACAAATCAAATAGCTCCAATCAAATAGGAAGCCAACCGAGGCCGAATAGGAAGTCAATTAGGTTCCTACTCGCCTTTGTTTGTGCATTAATTACATGTTTTACAGATAATCTCGTGGTTGAGTTGAGTGAACAATATGTTCAATATGTAATAGACAACAATTTTGTTTAAGTTGACTATGAATAGTGGCTAATGCAATTTTCTTTTATTTTTTTGAATTTCTAGCTTATCACATACTTGACTATAAATAGGGGTTTACCCCTTTAGATTGGTAGGTCATTTAGAGAGAGAAAAAAGCCACAAGAGAGCATGAGATTGAAAAAAAAGAAAAATACAATCAACTTGCCAAAATCAAAAGCCCTATTCTATTATGTTGGATTCCTAAGTCAATCAGGCAGGTTAACTCGAGGGCCAAACAACCTTCATCCCCTCTTTTAGCTTTTCTTTTTACTAGTTTGGTTAATTTTAAAGTTTTGGGAGATTTAAGTTTAATTTAAGATAGCATCCCATGCACTGTAATTTTTTTTTAAATTTTTTTTATGCATTTAGTATAAACTATGAATGTTGTTTTTCTTTATTTTAATTTTGATTTATTAATATGTTACATGCATGCTTTCTTTTTGTATAGCATTTCAATTTTCTTGTTTCATTAGTAGAGGTCATTAATGATAATAGGCGGTGTCGAGATGCATCCTATCGTGACATCATACCCTTGCCTTCTAACCTAGACCTTTGGTTTGAGCCAATAAAGTCAAGTGGTTCCTATAGCATATATTATTCTGGATCTTTTTTGCAAAGGTTTTCTTATCAAGCTACACCCTTTCAGTTACCGCTTCGGTTTGAAGGCTTAATTGAAAAAGTGATCTATCTGTGAAAATTTTTTATAAACTCACTAATGAGTAGTCTACTCTACCACTTTGGGTTGAAAATAAGAAAATGTTTTCCTGTGTAAGAAAAGTGGACAATTGAAGAGGGTGCTTGGCTCTCTGATCATGATAGGAGTTGTTATTTAAGTTAGGAGCCTATTCGTGCTTTCTAGCCTAGGTACCCGGTTAAGCACCTAGGCTAGATCATGAATAATTCTAGGCCCTACCCCAAACCGTGAATATATGTGGGCCAGGGATCCGAACAAATTGTTGGTTCATCTGTTAACACATCTTTTTTTAAGCAAATAAAATTCAAATAATGATCAAGCAACCTAGCAATGTGACAAGTCACCATGGGAGACTGCATTGCACCTAGGAGTTCTGCTCGTGGTCCTTAAATTACCCCTCTTTTTCTACAGCCCACCTATGAATCCAACCAACCCCTTAACTGAGCCGAGCACAACCATTATCAGAGTTTTGACCATCGATACCCGAACATCACCACTAGCCCCCACCTGTTGACTGCAATCACAAGTAGTGTCGTAGTCCTCTCCATTAGCTTCATCTTTCTCTCTTATCTTTTCTTCGCTTCCCCTTGCTCAACTACTATGACCAACACTGTGGCAACCACCATCATACCCTTAGGCACAACCAAAGGGCCACTCAACTTCTTAGGAGCTGCCATAACGCAGTCAGTGTCATTGCACGGCCAGATCTTTGCTTTCCCATCTCACAAAAGTCTCTCTCTCTTTCTCTATTGTCTATTTATTAAAGATTAGTTTATCCGCAAGTGTACGACTCTCATTGTAACAGTTGAGGTTCGGTTCATAGAAGTGTGTTTGGAAATTAGGTCATTAACTTCTAAATCCTATGCTAGCTTTATCAGCATAAGTAGATAGACTAATTCAAATGTAATCTAATTTGTATCTGCCAATTGCCCAAAACAAAATCAGTATAAAAAAAAACCGCATGAATATGGTATGCGCTTAGCCACAAGGTCCAACAAGATCACCATATTCACAAACCATGTTCCATTTACTCATATTAAAAGACCAAAAAAAGTAGGATCGCTATGACTTGAAGCCGAGAATCCAAAATCAAACCAAAAGAGACCAGAAATTCAATCCAAAACTTGCAATCTTGACACTCAAAAACAAAAGAAAAACTGTAACTTTCTCGATTGAACTAAAGAACATTCAAGTCAATTACAGGTTCGAAAATCTAAAATCTAAATCTGAAAAATTAAGAACACGAATGTAGAAAGAGAAAAATTATAGCAAAGGGAAGCGAAAAGTAAGAACATTAAACTCTATGCCTTGCTACTACTTTCCGCTCTATGCTATCTTCGACCTTCCATTTTGTAGCCGCCAAAATGCAGCTTCTCTACTCTTGATTGCTACCATTAAACTCGAGTTAAATACTAATCAAACAACCACCAAGCTGATGATGGATACAAGGTAACGGATGGTGGGATTGAAGTGAAACGTTTCGGGGTTTCGGATTCTTTTCGTCTGGGTCGCGAAGAACACAAGAAGGGGAGGGGCAGGGGAGAGATCACATGAGGTGCATGTGGGAAGATTAAGTGAGATGGGCGGGGCTTCACTGGGCTTCGGAAAGCGACCAGGGATTGACCAAGTGTGAGAGAGATAAAGCTGACTGAGAAGGAGAAGGGGGAGGTAGACTGGGTTTGCGCATGGGTTTCAAGATTGGGTCCCTACTTCGTTTTTCTTTTCTTTTACCTCATCTTGATCCAAAAACATTTCCAACCTTCAAATTCATTTTATTCAAATCTCCATAATATCTACAAAAATAAATAAAAACATATTAAAAATCTAATTGACTAATTTATTATGAGCAAATATTAGGCAATAAAACGACATAAAATATCATAACTTTGGGTTGAGCATTCTCTCTACCTCTTCATGGTTTACTTATGCTGAATTGCTGACCACCTTCCCGACGAATCAATACGATTGCCTCTACTATTTTTCCACCCACACTCACTGGAAACCATTGGCGACATTCTGTTGCTATTCTCTGACCACCTCAGTGCCAATTCTCTCTTATTCTTAGTATGCACTTGGATCGACTTTCATCTTTTTAAGCTAAAATATTTGAATTATTTCTTTCTTTTGTCAATAAATATTTACCTATTTAGTTATGATCATCTGGAACATTTTGAATAGTATCTACTATATTATTATTTCAAGTTTAGTATTATGCTTATATATTAGAATGACTAAGTTTGAATCAATAAAAATGCAAGATCAATACGTTTTTAATAATTAAAAGGTTAACAATTTATATTTACTAATGAATGAATGAGTTTGTCATTTTCCTATTACAATTGCAAAAGAATCGACTTAGGTACTTTGGTTGGTTTTGTGGCAATCAAAGAATTAGTAACAAGGAAAAAGATACACCATGATAATTGTACCTTTAAATTATGTAATTTCAAGTCTAGAATTTAGTCAATTAAGGACAACATGGAGTTATGTATATGTTTAAGTTTTATTTACTTTTTTGTCATGTTAAACATAGACCCAAACCAAGTAAATTAGCCAGTGTTAATTAGGTTTCTTAATCGGCCCAAGTGCACACATATGGAGTATTACTTAGTTTGATGATCACAAGTAAGTTTGAGAATTATATTAGCTTTGACAAAGATGGAAGAAAGGAGTGATAAGAAAATAATAATAAAGTAGAAGTCCTCAAGAAAGATCATAAATTCATCAATGAGTTTGCGAGACCTACAAAAGGTCCATTGCCACAACGATAAAGAAACTCGCTAATCTGACAAAGGGATAAATTCATCACAAGTCTATTAGAACGACAAAAGGCCTGCTGCTCTAGTGATAAGGAAACTCGCTGATCCGGTGAAAGGATAAATTCATTACTAGTTTGTTAGACAGGCAAAAGGTCCGCTGCTTTGATGATAAGAAAATCTGCTACACTAGTAAGATGTTCGCTACTCCATCGATAAGGAAACCTGTTAATCCAGTGAAAGTCTACTAGACCAGCGAGAGGTCCGCTACTTCGATAATAAGGAAACTCGCTAGACCGATGAGAGGTCTGCTACTGTGGCAATAAAGAAATCTGCTAGACTTATGAGGGTTTCACTATTCCGGTCATAAGGAAACCCGCTAGATAGTGAGGAGATCTGCTACTCTCACAATAAGGAAACAAAACAGACCAGTAAGAGGTTTGCTACTCTGACGATAAGAAAATCCGCTAATTCGATGAGAGGATAAAATTCATCGGCCACTGTCACCGTAAAGGTGGGCAGACACCAAGTCTAAGTACCCTCAGTGGCCAAGCTTAAGTATGACATTTGCACAGCCAGATAAGTACCTACAAGTAAAGACTGTTACTGTGATCATCATCTTACCCAGGCTCGATCAAAATGGGGCCTAACTATAAACGCCTAAAATTATAGTTGTAGTTTCTAAATTTCCCAATAAAGAGAAAATTATCCTAACTATGCATTTGAGGCCTAATGAAGTGATTAGTAAAATGAAAAGAATAATTTAGGAAGTAAAGGTCCAATTAAAGAGACTGCATGAGTTAGCAAGGCCCAATGGGCTTGGAAGCTGGCCGATTCACCTACAAGAACCCGGTCGGGTTCCTGTCTCTTCCCATATCCCAAGTCCGAGTCAGATTTGGCTTAGTTAATTAGCCCTAACCTGAGGAAAATCAGTATGACATGCTTAGTTAAATCAGACTTCTAGTGTAATTGATAAACCTATTAATATTAAGTCTAATATGACTAGGAGTCAGTATCCTATTCCTAAGATGAGTCGGTATAATTGTCCGTTATAAAAAAGGGACTGCCTTTGAGGTTTGGGATATCATGTGCAATTGAGAGATCAGTTACACGTCAGAAAATTAGCAACAATCAGAGATCGTCATTGTAAGAGTTGACGGATTGTGAGGAGGTTTTACAAATTTTTGTGGCCAAGTCCTGAGTTTCTCATTTAACACTAAAGGGTAACCACTTCATTGGGTTCCCTAGGAAATCAGGTCGGTTGTCCTGAGGACAAAATTTTATCTTTTTCTTACCCTTTCTATCTAATCTCTTTTGTTTTGATTTCATAATAAATAAAGATGTAAGCTTTAGGCATTCTCGCCCGTTGTAATTCTTTACTTTGCTTTTACTCCTATTGGACTAAATATTGCATCTTTGCATGATTTAATGTGATATACACTAATGTTTTGCATAATTGTACAATAGCATAATTAAAACTTGGGATCTTCGATATTGAATAGTAGAAGTAGTCAGTGATGACAGGCAGTGATGTGATGTATTCCATTATATAACTGTATCATCGCCCTAAATCTAGATCTTTGTTTCGAGGCGAAAGAGTCAAAATAGTCCCCACACTACGGATTGCTTAAGGGCCTTTCAAAAAACCTTTTCCAAGTAAAATCAATTGTCCATTCAATTGTCGCTATCAGTGTGATTTGCTTCGGAAAGAGATATGGTTTGTAAGTTTTCCTAAAACTCATTGGCGATTCTACTAATTACATAATTGTTTTTGCCTTTTCATTCTTTTTTTATTTTTTATTCTTTTTTATTTTATTTTCGGCAGAATGGTTTTGATCTAGGACAATGAAGCTGTCTGGACCAGGGACTGGGTCCTGCTCTAGCCTAGGAACCCGACGAGGTTCATAGATCAGGCATGCTACCCTGTTTTGGAAACACACAACAGTCGTTGCTGTGGATCAAGATCAAGCAACTGGGCCTGATTCTGACCTAGAAACCCAGCCAAGTTCCTAGATTAGGATCTGGGCCACTTTCCTAAGCCAATCCTGTATATCTGTTGGTTCTTTAAAAAAATACCAAAAATAATCAATTAACAATTAGTTTTAAAAAATAAATAAAAAATAAACCACCCTGCAAAATGGAAGTCGAACCATTCATGGGGGAATTTCACCATCAAGGAGGTAGATCCTTACCGTCCTCATTGTGATTGGTGAGCATGTGTTTCTTGAGAATTTAATTTAATTTGACTTGTCAGAATGTTATGCAATCTTGGGAATGGATTGGTTGATCACTCATCGGCAAATACTGATTGTAAAAATCTTTAGGTAATTTTAAAGGGCCGAGAAGCATGCTTTTATGGTGAAAGAAATGGAAAGGAGTATCCCATAATCTCAATTATGATGGCTAGCAAGCAATCAAGGCATGGTTGTATGTGATATTTGTGTTATGCTACTAAGGTTAAGGAGGAGGAGATGAAAACATAAAACGTTCCTTTGGTGTGTGAATTTCCCGATGTCTTTCCTAAAGAACTACTCGGATTACCACCTTAGAGAGAGATTAACTTTGAAATTGAACAAGTTCCTGATGCACAACCTATGTCAAAAGCCACATACAGGATGACCCCAACAGAACTCAGAGAATTGAAAATCCAACTGGATGAATTACTATAGAAGGGTTTTATTAGGTCAAGTGTGTCACCTTGGGGACACCCGACTTATTTGTGAAGAAAAGGACGAAAACCTAAAACTTTTTATAGACTACATTGAGCCAAACAAAATTACCATCAAAAATAAATATTCTTTGCCCTGAATAGATGATCTATTTGATCAACAGCAAGGAGCTAGGGTGCTCTTAAAAATTGATTTGAGCTCTTGTTACCATCACCTCAGGACTAAACCAGAGGATATTCTCAAAAATGCTTTTAGAACCAAGTATGACCCTTATGAGTTTATTATGATTCCCTACAAATGTCCCTACTATATTCATGACTCTTAGGAATAGAGTTTTCAGGCCTTACTTGGATAAATTTCAGGTGATATTTGTAGATGACATTCTGATACATTCTACGGACAAGGAAGTGCATGCCAAACATTTGTGAACCATGTTACAAACCTTGAGAGAACACCAACTATATGCCAACCTAAAGAAGTGTCAGTTCTAGAAGAATGAGGTGGCAATTTTAAGGGATATTTTTCTAAGGAATGGATTAAAGTCAACCCTCAAAAGATAAAAGCAGCTAAATGGCCTAGGTTGATAAATGTTACAAAAGTAAGGAGTTCCCCTAGGTTAGCAGGATAATATAGAAGATTATGAAAGATTTTTTTAAAAATTGTATCGCTATTAACCAATTTTCTGAAGAAGACGACTAAGTTTGAGTGGTCAGATAAATGTCAGGAGGCATTTTGGGAATTAAAGAAGTGGTTGACCATAACTTCCATCCTTACCTTAAGTAAAGGGTAACAAATACACCATTTATAGTGATAACTCTAAAAATGCATCAGGTTCTGTGTTGATGTAAGATGATAAGGTAATAACTTATACTTCTCAATAGCTTACACCTTATGAAAAAAATTACTAAACCTATGACTTGGAGTTAGCTAAATGGTTTTTACATTAAAAATTTGGAGACATTATCTATATGGAGTGCCATATAAAATTTACACTGATCACTAAACTTTAAAATACATCTTTACTCAAAAAAAGATTAACCTGAGGCAGCAAACGATGGTTAAAATTACTTAAGGACTATAATTTGCAAATCCAATATCACCCAGGAAGGGTGAATATAGTAAAGGATGCATTGAGTAGGAAGACTAAGCACAGTTTAAATACTATAATAATTAACCAACCTAGTATCTTGAGAGACCTTGAGAATATGGATATTGAGTTAGTGTCACATGGGCAAACAAATAGGTCATTATCATCTTTAGAGGTATAACCATCCAATAAATGAGTCCGAGATATCTTATGTTTTTGGTTAAATATTTTTTGATCCCTAACTTTTTGAAAATGGCACTGGGGTTCCTTACTTTTTTGAACAAAAGACTTTTAGTCCCTTTTTTCTATTATTTTAGCCCTTGAACTTTTAGAAATTGTAGAATAGTCCCTGGAATAGGGAAAACATGTAAATAAGATGTTTTTTTGGGCTTTTTTCAGGAAATAAGCTTGTTTTAACCGATTAAACTTCTTATAATGACTTTTCTGGTACTAGTTATCACAATCTACTACTTATATCTTAGATATTATAATTTTTGTAGTATAGACCCACCATGCTTAGCAAAAATAATTAAAGCTTAATTAGAGAGTTTTGACTGTTACCTGAACTTAGTCGGCGCTGGATTTCGGTATTCCTCTAGCTTCCGGTTTACAGAGATTGCTAATCTCAATCCCACCTTCCTTAGATCAGGCATAGCACAGATTTATTTCGTTTCCTACATCAGACCATAGTCACTAATCAAGTTTTAAGTATTTTTAACGGATAGTGAAATTTTAATTAAGACACTATAATATTTAAGACATAAGGTTCGATTGAATAACATTTCCTACTGGGAAACTTCTTTTATTGAAAGCTTGAAAGTGGTTATATTACAATGAAAAGTTTGAAGAGGGACTTAAGCTAAGATCATTAGAGATGCTTACTTATAGAGAAATGGGGAATCCCAACTTCTCTTGTGCTCAAGAATGCTCAAATGACCATATCCCTTCTCAGCACTCGACCTATCTATTTATAGAGAGGATAGGGGTACGTAGGATACCCTTACTGCTACAGTACCTACTAATTTTTTCACATGGCTACAGTATACACTGACGGTTACAGTATACACTCTATTTTATAGACCAGACACTTATCACAATAGTATAATAATGGAGCAGCTAATTTTAAGAACTTTTAATGATGACAAGACTAGTCATCATTATTGAGATTCTGCATGTCTTCATCTCCCATTATTTCTTCCAGATCATTATTATCTAGATAATCATTAAAATCTTCATCAATTTGTTTAAGATGCTCTGGATCCCATTCTTCAAATAATTCAAGGAGATATTTTTTTCCTTTTTCTGAGAAGAATTTTCCAACTTCAACATCAAAAGATAATCAATGATATCTTCTGACACTGCTCCGTCTACCTTCATGTAGTCTTTAAACTCATTATCATAGGCAAAAGTAGTATTTTTACAATGCATTAATATTTTTCCTTGTTCGATTAATGCCCAATATTGATGATAAATGTTGAAAAATCCAATGGCCCTTGATAAAGTAGGATTAGTAACTAGATGTACCGGATTTTAATGAATCCAATTTTGTCATTGATCATTAAGATCATTACAATCAACAATTTCGATAAGATAATGGGCTGGTTTGGCTTTTCCATTTTCATATTCAATTAGAGCGCTGTAAACCTCTAGAGTTAGGCATCTGTGAACTGGAATTTTTGTTGGACCCTCAAGAGATGTAAGAATCCAATGGATCCCTTTAAACATGCATTGCTGGAATTTAGTTAAGGTTGAGAAAAATGAAAATTTTGGATCTGGGATTTCTGTGAAGTAAAGTACCATCCCTTATTTTCAGGCTTTGAAGATAGGATTATTTAGAGATAATGAATTTACTGGGAAACAAATACCACAAACTCCAGATCTGTTGGAAAAATAGATCATTATACTCTAAGACTCCCAAATATCATAGGAATAATGATGATAAAAGTTGATGCAGGCTGTATACCACTCATTGAACCATTTTTCTCAAACATGAGAGCTTATTTTTTCTTGAATATCATAAGGACACTGAAGGTAACTAATTTGCAACTCTAAAAAGGAAAATCTTTAGGTTATTAAGTAGGTAGTAGATAGTAGACCAAAACGTGATCTACTTTTTGTATGAAATTTTAGGTTATCGGTAAGGACTTTACTAGAAGGCATAACTCATTCTAGTAGGAATGATATTTCATTAAGGATCTTCTCCTTTTCTGGTAGGAGGTCGGCTTTGATGATCACCATTGGCGAGTTCTCAAGTTTAACTGTCTGCCAGAGAGTTCTTCTATCCCTATATATGTTCAATAAAGAAAGAAAACCGGTTAAGCCATAAATGTTAATGTAGGAGCCGCCCTTGCACTTGTATATTTGATAAATTCTTTTTCATAAAACCAAGTATTCCTTTGCAATTAGTTCGAATAAGAAAAGGTTTTGGGGCTAAAAAGATTAAGAACTTTTCAATTTCCATTATGACTGCAATGATTGCCTTTTCCATCGTGGGATAGTTGCATTCTGCTTTATTAAAACTTCCCCTGCTCTATTTGCAAAGTTTTTTTCCATCTTTAATTTTGAGTACCGCACTCCAGTGTTCATTATTGGCATCTGTCCCAAGAATTAAATAATCTCCCTCATTAGGTGAATTAAGAACAGAAGATTTTTACACATTTTTTGAAGCTTTGGATAATTTTTGAATCATTGGTAGTCCATGTCCACATCACATCTTTCTTGAGTTTTTGTTGTAATGGTTTTCTTAGTTTAGCCAAATCTTTAATGAAATCTGAAACATAGATAAGGCATCCAAGAAATCTTTCTAGCTACTTTCTATCTTCAATTTTTTCAATAAACTTTTTTATTTTTTCTAGAATATGCTTTTGTAGAATAATTTGTCCAACTTTATCTCTAGACCTAAAAACTCAATATCTTATTTAGCATAGATGTACTTGTTCTTACCAAGTATAATACCATGATCAATGCATCTTTAGGTGACAGCCAAGACATCATCTTTGTGCTATTCTATGGTTTTAAAAAAGACAAAAATATCATCAATGTAAACTAAACAACAATGATTAAGGTCTTTAAAGATACTATCCATTCTTCTTTGGAATATTTGGGGTGTATTTTTAAGACCAAATAGCATTACTATCCACTCATAATATCCTTGTAGGCTACTAAATGCAGTTAAAGGAATACTCTCCTCATCTATTTTGCCAATAACCACTTTTGCAATCCATTTTCGAGAACCAAGAAGCTCCTTGAATTCTATTAAAAAGGACTGTTTTGTTAAGAATATAGTAACTATCAAAGATAGTATTATCATTAAGCTTTTTATAATTGATTATCATTCTAGCTTTTCCTGTCTTTTACTCAACATGATTTCTTACCATGAAAGTAGGACTGGTATGAGGACTCTTGCTATTTATGATTAGTTCTTTATCCAGAAGTTCGTTGATTTATTCATTAAGCTCTTGAATGTCCTGGTGTGTATACACCATTTATTTAACCCAAATGATAGTGTTGGGATTTAGTAAAGTGATTTTAGCAAATGTTTTATCTTTATCATAAAATTTTAGAAGACTGTCAGAGTAGAGTTCTTTATATAATTTTTGTTATTGTTCAACAATCTGCTCTTTAACAGATAACTCAAGTAATGAGATTGTCAGTGCTACTTCTCGTTGTGCAGGCATTACCTTCTCACCACGTTGGCTTTGTGTAAATTTAATTTTCTAATGAGTGTAAGCCGTACTTAATTTTTCAATAGGAATTGAGCGACCATTAATGGTAAATATTATTTGGTTTATGGTCTAGGTGTATGGAGAATATAATCTTTGAAAATTATTTCCAATAATCATATCATGAGAGGGTTGATCAGTAACCCACAGAACTAGTATAATGCATTAAACTCCTCCTAATTCTATGGATAACCTTTCTATGGCTTCATTATGGCTCATAACACTATTATCGGCTATTCTCACTTGTAAAGGATTTTTAACTCTTTTCCACATAAATTCTGGAAATAACAATCTTTTTTCAAAACATACAGAACAACCACTATCTATGTAAGCACATAATTCATATTTGTTATATCCCTCTAAATATATCTTTATTAGGATATATATGCTATTAGGATTCGTATTGGTAGCTTCATAGCATATTTTTATAGTCATATTTTTGACTAATTCATCTTCATAAATGGGTTCGTTAACAATTCTAGTTTTGTACCCAATTACTCTTCTATCTAGACTCATAATTCGATCTACACTGGGTCTTACAGCCTTCAAACTCATTCTGCTCATTTCACTGGTCATGCTAATTATATCATCTTCCTTAAACTCTTCTTTAGTGGATGAAGATCCGTCTCCCTAATTTGACCTTGTACTCATACTTCTTAATAATTGGGGTTTAATGGTGATTTTACTTTCCTCGTCAATCTTTATTATATTTTTCTTATTGATCTTTGTAGGATTGGCAAAGCTAGATATCCACGAAAAATCGATTTTTATCTCCTGAGGATTGGACTTAATCCTCTGGATTTTTTTGCATAGGGGTAGGACTTTCAAATTTTTCTACCTCTATCATTATTACCTAAGTCTTAGGGTCTATTGTATTATCTAATTTGTAGATAATTTTTCAAAATATTTTTAAAGGATATCCTTCTCTTTTCATGTCCATCCCAACTGTTTTTATCTTAAGGGATAGGAAGTTTTTAGCAAATTCATCTTTTAGACTCACATAATATCCTAGTCAACAGTTGAATCTTACTAACCCATTACATAAATTAGTTTTTATGCCTGTGATGATTTGATTATTAAATTTTGTGTGCTTAATATCACAAAGTAAAGCGTTAAGATCAACATCTTTACTATAATATTGTAATGGAGTTATTTCAACTTGCACGCTTTAATCATGGGTATACCTATACTTTCTATGTTTGTAATGATTAAGTATATTCTCTCAATTAATGAGATCAACTTCCTCAACGTCATACTCATAATTCTATATCTCAAGATCTCCTTCCATCATTTCACATATGTATTCACTTTTTAATTGAAATATGAATTTTTTTTATAGATCATGTCTTTTTGGATTATGGGAAGAACCCAATCTCCTTTGCCTTCTTAATGATCATTGTCTACAACAAAGTCTTCTCCTTGAAGATCACCAAGGCTAATCGAGCTACTTTTCATCATATGACTTGTTTCTTTATAATCACTTTCTTCATATTCATTGTCCAATATAATTTCAACAATTCCTGTGTTGTTACTTAAGGCTAGGTCTAATGCCTCATCTTCACTAAGTTCAACATAATCTAGGCTTCCCAAAGTGTCACTAAGTTTGTTATTGTTCCTATTTTTGTATTCATTAGCATAATGCCCTACTTCTTCGCATGCTCAACCTTTGCAATTGTTTTTTCTTACAGGGCAATAAGTAGCTTTCCTAAAAAATCTACGTTTTTTAGGGCTTGGAATTTATAATACTTTCTTCTATATTTCTCGCATATCTGCTTCTTAAAGCTCTTTTTCTTATAGAATTTTCTTTTTCTTCTTTTCTTAGGTTCCTTTCCTGATTGGTGAGGTGAATCCCAACAAGTTAAGAACTGCTTCTTAATCTTCTTTTGCTTTTGAAGATCAAGACACTGTTCATTAACCCATTTTCGTATATAGAAAATTCTTGAACCAAGGGTATCAATAACATCTGTTCGTTCAAGCCATGCCATGTATTTTTTTATTAATTATGAAATTTATCGGATATGGTAATTTACCATAGAACATACCAAGATTAGTTTCGTTATACCCAATTTTGTAGTAATATTGACTGAATTCAGTAATATAATTTTTTAGATATCTCACATCCCGTAGTTTTATATTGTTAATCTTTCTTTGCCATTCTCTTGCTTTTTCTTCAGAATCAAGTTTAGCTCCGCTGAATTCAGTTTCAATTTCTTTGCATAAATTTCTGAATGTAGAAGCTGGTATTTCCATCACTCTTAATGTATGTTTACCATTTTCGCTTAATGAATCATATTAGTCAGCTACAGTGTCTGAGAAACTATGTTTGATATAATTTAAGAAATTTGGCGCAATCCATGTAGTATATAGGTTTCAGACAATATTCATTTTTCTTTTCCAGTGCTCAAATATTTCTTCTCTATTACGGGCTCCATTAATGTTTAAAGTATATCCAGTTTGGCTAATTGGGGTAAGGCCAACTTCTTCATAGGTCGTGGTTTTCCTTAGGATAAACCCGAAGGAAAAATTGTTTGTACATCCTGCTGGAACATACCTAGGTCTTAAAAAATGAGTATTTTTTCTAGATGGTTCACCAAATTCTTCAGGTTTATGAACGACATTCTTAATAAGATTAGTCTCTATTTCATATAAGTTGATTTCCTCTCCAATCTCATTGATCTCATTTTCAACAGTCATTTTACCATATTTCTTATCAACTCTTCTCCTAATGGTAATATATTGAGATCTTCTAATTTAATCTGATTCATCTGCTGGTAGATTTTTCTTCTTTTAATTGGACATTATTGGTTTCTTCATTATCGTCAGATAAAATGTCATGTTTATCACTAATTGTGCTCATGATTTTGTTTAATTCTTTTGGATTTTGTTCTCCATCGAACATTTTTTGTAGCTCTTCAAGAGTATATTGTTTATACTCCATCTTCTTTTTCTTTCTTTTTAGTCGATTTTTAACTAGATTTTTCTCCTACTTCTTTTTGGATTTTTATCTCTTGTAAAAGAAATAGAATCTTGATTTTTAGATTTTGGAAATGATATTTATGCTTAAAAGGAGTACTAATAGTAGGAGTAGCTTTTTCACTATGTCTAACTTCGTCAATAAGAGAAAGATGGACTACAGCTAACTGATTCTTAAACTCCTTGAGTTCAGACCTAATTTTGGCTAATTTTGCTTTTAATTCTAAAACTATATCAGTGATATAATTCAATTGAGGTGCTAATGAGGCAATACCTTTAGGTGAGTGGACAATGTGTGAATAATTAGGACCAGGGTAAGCAGGTGATGATTCAAGCATTAATCACAGTTAATTAGCTTAATTAATCATTAATTAGCTTAATAATCTTACTTATTTTTGGTCATGTGACTCTGATACCTGTTAAAAGAGGACTTCGGATACCACTAGTGAGCAAAACATCACAAACACAAATTTAGATTTTTTGAAAGTAAGTTTTTAAGGATTGAGGGTAGATTTGCAAAGATAAAAAGTTTTGGGCGTGATGCAAATAAGGTAAACAGTGAATAGGGTCCTTTCAGTTGGTTTTCTCAAAAGTCGAGGTACCCTGCAGTGATTTTTAAAAAGTGAGGGGCCTTTTTGTTGTTTATACAAAACTTAAGGTACCTTTGTGTCTTTTTTCCTATAGCCTTCTATAGTGGACGAGATTAAGTTAGGCTAAAAGGAAGGCGCAAAATTAGAAAGGATCAAGCTGACTTTCGTAGAAGAAAAATTCCCTAGCTTTGTGACATATGAGGACGGAACCTTGAGGTTTCAAAATCTGCTTGGGTGTGCCGAATAAGGTTTTGCAAAAAAGGATCCTAGAAGAAACTCATAGTACTCATTACTCAGTACATCCAGAGAGAACAAAAATGTAAGGGATTTGAGACAACACTTTTGGTGGGATAACGTGAAAAGAGAAATTACAAAATATGTGAATAGATGCTTGACCTGTCAAAAGGTGAAGGTTGAACATCAATACCTAGCAAGCGAATTGAGGCCTTTGAAATTTCCATATTGAAGTAGGATTTAATCTCAATGGATTTGGGTTATTATTGATAGACTTACTATATATACCCACTACGTACCAATTCATAACACTTGGGGTGAAGAGGGGCTAGCACAATTGTATGTCAAGGAAATTATCAGGTTATATAGCATACTGAAAGGCATAGTATCTAATAGAGACAAAAGCTTCGAAGCTCATTTTTAGCAAGCTTTGCAAAGAGCTTTTGGGAGTAAGCTAAATTTCAGTTGTTCATATCACCATGAGACTGATAGACAAACTGAGAGGGTGAACGAAATCTCGAAGGCTATACTAAGTGCATGCATGCTTGATTTTCACGGGAAATGGAAATATGATTATCCTTCGGTGGAATTCTCCTACAATAACAGTTATTAGTCTACCATTAAAATGGCTCCTTTTGGGCTACTATATGAGAAATGCACAAAACCCTTATGTTCGAGTAAGCTAGATGAAGCATTGATTATAGGGCCCGAGTTAATCCAAGGGACCACCAAGAAGAAAAGGAAGATTCAAGAACACATTAAAGCTACTCAAAACCGACAGAAGAGTTATGTCGATAAAAAGAGGAGACCATCAGAATTTTAAGTGGAAGTAACTATTCTTGAATGTATCGCCAATCACGGGTGTGAGTAGGTTCAATATCACGGGAAAGTAGAAACTTAGGTATATCGGGCCTTATGAAATCATGGAAAAATTAAACCCAGTGGCTTATAGATTGGGTTTCTGGTAGAACTCGAGCATGTAATGTTGTGATTTTCCGCAAGCGTACGGTTTATCGTTGTAACGCTAACGGGTGTCGATCCTCAGTGATGGTTGTGAAATTGGTTACCAAAAATTCTAAACTAAATTAAAACTAAATGCCAAATTAATCAAATATCATGATTGAAAATTTCGCAAATTAATAGGCCAAATGAAAAAGATTAATTCATGAATTTGTGCAAGGCCACTAGCCAAAATAAGTAACACTATACTGCAAGTGCTTTTAATCCATCAACACTTTGCCGTAATTGTCCATTTAGCAAATCAACGAAACAGAGCAAACAAACGTTCAACAGCCGAACCTTGGGACATTCGAATAAGCCTTGTTCTTTTCTGAATTTGAGTCTGAAGCTTGAGAAAAACTGAACTGAAGCTCAGAATGAAAAGCAAAAAAAATCTGAAACAAACGGGGACAAATTGAAGAAAGACAAATTTGAAAACTCAAGAAACCGAACCCCTCAAACTACAAATTTGAACTCGAATTGAACAATCTAAAATCAAGCTACACTAAATCATTTGCCTAAAACTAAGTCGAGAAATCGAATAGATGAAAGACGAAGAGGAAATTTTGAAGGCTCCCTCTCCTTTGCCCTTGCTCTGCTGTCGACCCCCGTTAAAGACCCCGAAGAATGCCATCCAAAATTTGCTGATTGCCCTCCATTAAAGCCATAGTAACCATTGCATTGATGATGGTGATGATTGATGGAAATTGGTGGTGAAGAGAGAGAGAGTGAGAGTGTGTAACGGGTGGAGAGGAAGAAGAAGAGCCACGAACGGCTCTGTTCTTCGGCTGGGGCTGGTGAAAGGCTGAGGAAGAAGAAAGAGAAAGAAGGGGAGAGGGCCTGCATCATCACGTGCCTAGCACGTGATATTTAAGTGAAGAAGAGAGAGAGAGTGTTCAGGCAGCAGGACTGGGCCAGAGAAAAGGGAAAGAAGGGTGGACCAGCCCAAGGAAAAAGAAAAGAGGGAAAGAGGAAGGAGAAACCGAGACTGGGCCGCGGTCTAGGAAAAAGAGGGGGAAGGGAAATATCTGGGTCTAGCCCAGAGAAAAAGAAATGAGGGAGAATAGGGAAAAGAAAGAGGGGGGGATGCGACTAGGCCTGGGCCGAGAAGGGGGATGCAATGAAGGGCACGACTGGCCTAGGTCCAGGAAGAAAACGTTGGGCCAGGCTCGCAAGTTTGAATGCTGGGCTGCTTCTTTTCTTGTTCTATTTTCTTCTTTTCGGGCTATCTTCTCTTGGTCCAATCTTTGGGAATTTTATTCATTTTTTCTCACTTTCCCAATCCTTACAAAATAAATAAAAATATATTAAAATTCAAATTTAATAATTTATTTCGAGCAAATATTAGATAATAAAAGGGTATAAAGTATCATAATTTTTGGTTGAACAAATACCCCCACACCTAAGTTTTGCTCATTTTCGAGTAAAACAAAACTAAAAAGCCTAGAAAAAGAATATAAAATTCCTAACTCACTTTCGTAGAAATCATGGTTGCACTTAGCATGTGTAACAAGCCCTTTAAACCCCTAGGTTACTCCCAGTGGACGAGAAAGGTCTCGTGAGGGTTTGTAAAAGATATACCCACAAAATCTATAAAAGAAAACATAAAAAGGTAACTTGAAAATCTTTTTTTTTCCCCCTCAAAAATTTATATGTACAAAGCTAGGGAAAAATATATACACATTCTAATCAACTAAATCATTCATGTGGCAAAGATATTGGCTCGCATAAAAACAAATTGTACTTATCAAGAGACTCTACCCTATGAATGACATCAAAGTACTAATTTTCACCTCACTATACATTAAGACTTGGAATCCATCCTAGTACTTGTGTGCAAGGGTATTATCATCCTAGGGCTTAGACTGACCAGAATCAAACTCAACCCCACTTGACTAACACAAATTACATTATCGACTTATCAATATAGGAAGCAAGTTTTCCTAATAATAGTATTGCCTTAAAGGGTACCACCCAGTAGCGCATGCCTCAAAGTATTACTTGTCATTCCAAATTTCTTTTTATTTCCTTTTTTCTATTCTTTCTGTGTTTTTTTTCAGTTTTTTTTCTCTTTTTTCATTTTTTTTCATTTTTTAAAAATAAAAACAATCAAAGTAATCATGTCAAAAACAAGTGGGAGAGCCGATCATGGAAGACTAAGATCTTAAGACAATGAGGATGATAGAAATAAGGATTGGATCACACAGTGATAATGAACAGATGGGGTTAGAATTAGGGCTAAGAATGACATACCGAGGATAGAGACCTAACATGCACATCGTGCATATATACAAGTTAAAAATCAAAGTACAGGGGATTTAAGCTGAACAGAATAGTATAAAGCTGCCCCAAAACAAAACAAGTATCTTTTTGGATTTCAAAGTTGTCAGTTTTTTTTTTTTTTTTTTTTTTTTTTTTGGGTTTGGTTGAAAACAAAAAATTTTCGAAATTTTCGAAAGATAGGCACCTCACCCCCACACCAAAATTCCACAATGTCCTTATTATGGGAACTAAGGTGTCAAAAAGTAACACATAAACACGACAACCATAAAACCGGCACCAAACATAAATATATACAAACTCACAAAATAAAACCAAAGAAAAGCAAGGAAAATCAAAAACTCACAAAACAAAGCTTCAAACTCAAAATCTACAACTAACAAGAAAACTTACAATAAAGCACAATCAAGGGTGATCACAGCCAACATGGCTCAACAAATCCCAAATTTCACCTCAAGATTGATAATATCCACAACTAACAGAAAAAAGAAAAGAAATGAAAAAGAAGAGGGAAGAGAAGAGAATGGAACGATCATACCAGGTCAGGTGTTGAAGTACGCCTAAGCTAAAGCCTCCGGATATAACTAGAGGCTCATGGAGTGTCAGCCACTCCATCACAATGCATAAGCTGTTATTCAAATCAAAACCCATTAGCATACGTAGCAGCTTATCATATAAACAAGACCAACTCTCAAGAAGAGGGAAGCAGGAAACAGCAACAAGGTTGAACAAGAAAGAGTACATCCACCATTGCAATTCAACACAAGTAAGGGCCCATTTTAACTTATCAAACTAGTGGGCCCAAACACCAAACAGGCAGACATACACAAAAGTAGCTAGGGAAGAGGTCATCGGCCTAGAAATATAATCATCATGAAAGAACGGTCTAGGAAAATCAGAGGGTCCTAAGTCCACAAGTCCTTTAAGGTCAATATGTGTAGGAGTCTGGTCTAAAGCAAAATTCTCAGGGGCAACAAAGTCAGACTTGTGAGATTCAAAGAGGAGTTCAGCTTGGATGGGGCCAAAGGAAAAAGATTCATAATCAGCACACAAGTCCACATCCAAACTCACATTGATATCAAAACAGAACGACTCATATTCAACAGGGAATGACTCATGAGGTATTAGAGGGTCAAAAGAGAATGATTCATATTCAATACAAAAACCCTCATCAAAATTTTCATCGAAATTAAACCCACATGAAAAAGATTTATATTCAACAAAAAGAATATCATCATTAAATTCTAAACTAGTGGGCTCAACTTCTTCCTCACATGACTCCTGGGAAATATCATCTAACTCATCATGATGCTCAACTACAGATAGGATGCTCATATCTAACTCACCAGGTCTCTCAATTTCCTGGCTCTCAGACTCAGAAGAGTCATCAAAGATGGTGGCTGGGTCGGTAGAAACTAGGACATCATCAATGACATCCTTTTGTGAGTTAGTGTGTGGTGCAAGGTCAGGTGATAGAGACACAGGGAGGTTGCTCTCTTTTTCAAGGCTAGGCAAAGACAGATTATCATGCAAATGAGGCCTAGATTGATAAGAGGGCTCAAAATCATCAGAAAGACTAACTGTAGGTTTAGGAGATCCTAAACTAGAGTCAGACTCATCACAATTCTCCCTACTACGATTAAAACAATGAGAATATTCAGGAATCCTCTTGTTCATTGTCTCTAATACTTTATTGGTCAAGGTATTTAACCCCTGCTCAACACTTGCGTAAGTATCATCAACATAGTTACAATAAGGACAAGAATAAGCATCATGACAGGAAGACTCACAATAAGCACACAAAACAGGAGGCACAGAAGTATAAGAGGGGTCATACGAATCTATAAAATGACCTCGAGAGTAAGGATTAGCATAAAAAGCAGATTCAGCATGAGTTGGGTATTTGAAATTCATGTTAGCTTGTTCAAACTCATAAGTATTCCAAGCTAATTTTTCAAAGAAATCCCAAACCTCATCTTGAGTTCTAATTAATAATCCTAACAAACCTCGTGGACACATAAACTCAAAAACACCCCTAAATTTAGCATTTAGATTCAAAACAATGGCCTCACAAATTTCCCATTTCTTAAAATTGTGATTCAACTGAGCACGATAATCATTAAGTCTAGACAAATAACTCCAAAAAGGTTTATGCTCGTATTGTGGGAAATTAAAAACTGGCATGCTTTTTTTTTTTTTTTGGCAATTTTTTCAGATTTTTTTTTTTAAGATTTTTGTTTTTTGGGATCTTCTAATTTTTTTTTTTTTTTGGGACACTATGAACAAATTAGGCACTAAAACAAAAACAAGAGACTCAAATAATAAAAGAAACAAAATAAACTAATAAAAATAAAACTATGTTACCAAAAGAAAAGCAAAACACGAAAGACTCAATCAAGAAGTGTCCTAACGCTAAAAGCCAAAGAAGAGTACAAACACAAAGCTTGTACACCATTTTTTTTTGGATCTTATTTTTGGGGTTTTTTTTTTGATTTTTGCTTTCAAAACAAAGGAGTGAATCAAAGTTAAAAATAATCCACAAACAGATTATGGTCAAATCTAAAACAAAAAACACAACGACAAACAAACAAAACAAAAAAAAAGTAGAAAATAAATAATACCAAAACAACCCAATTTTAAAAATAAAATTAAAACAGAAAATAAGACTCCTAAAATCAGAACTAAATATACAACAAATTCCACATAGTCACAACGGACATAAATATAAATTTTTTCTGAATTTTTTCTATTCCCGAATAGTGCAAATGGATTATTTAGTCCAAAATTCACAGAAAAATCTAAACCGTCCCAAAAATTCTAGAAAAATTCACATAGCCTCTAAAAATCATGCTGAATCTAGAAAAAATATCAAAATAGCAAAATCACACCAGAATGTGCCCAGAATATTCGAACAGAATGTTGAATTTAAGGAAAAATCTGCACTGAATTTTTTTTTCTCCGGATCAGTTCTACTTTGGTCTTTTGCTGCACAAAAACCAAACTAATTAGTACTATTTTTCAACAATGAAAGCATCTAAAAATTAAAATTAAACTAATCTTAACAAAAACAAAAATCAAAATCAAAATATAAACTAAATTCAAAATTAAAACTAAACTAAACTACTAAAACAAAAATAACGACTCAACTAAAACTAAAACTAAAATGACTCTAACGACTCTAATAATTAAACTACGACTCGATGTAACCAAATTTCACAACGCTATCCCCGGCAACGGCGCCAAAAACTTATTGTGATTTTCCGCAAGCATACGGTTTATCGTTGTAACGCTAACGGGTGTCGATCCTCAGGGATGGTTATGAAATTTGGTTACTAAAAATTCTAAACTAAATTAAAACTAAATGCTAAATTAATCAAATATCATGATTGAAAATTCCGCAAATTAATCGGCCAAATGAATAAGATTAATTCATGAATTTGTGCAAGGCCACTAGCCAAAATAAGCAACACTATACTGCAAGTGCTTTTAATCCATCAACTCTTTGCCATAATTGTCCATTTAGCAAATCAACGAAATAGAGCAAACAAACATTCAACAGCCGAGCCTTAGGACATTCGAATAAGCCTTGTTTTTTTTCTGAATTTGAGTCTGAAACTTGAGAAAAACTGAACTGAAGATTAGAACGAAAAGAAAAAAAAATCTGAAACAAACGGGAACAAATTGAAGAAAGACAAATTCGAAAACTCAAGAAACCGAACCCCTCAAACTGCAAATTTCAACTGGAATTGAACAATCTAAAATCAAGCTACACTGAATCTTTTGCCTAAAACTAAGTCGAGAAATCGAATAGATGAAAGACGAAGAGAAAATTTTAAAGGCTCCCTCTCCTTTGCCCTTGCTCTGCTCTCGACCCCCGTCAAAGACCCCGAAGAACGCCGTCCAAAATCTGCTGATTGCCCTCCATTAAAGCCATAGTAACCATTGTATTGATGATGGTGATGATTGATAGAAATTGATGGTGAAGAGAGAGAGAGAGAGAGAGAGTGTAACGGGTGGAGAGGAAGAAGAAGAGCCACGAATGGCTCTGTTCTTCGACTGGGGCTGGTGAAAGGCTGAGGAAGAAGAAAGAGAAAGAAGGGGAGGGCGCCTGCATCATCACATGCCTAGCACGTGATATTTAAGTGAAGAAGAGAGAGAGAGAGTTGGGGCAGCGGGACTGGGCCAGAGAAAAGAAAAAGAAAGGTGGACCAGCCCAAGGAAAAAGGAAAGAGGGAAAGAGGAAGGAGAAACCGGGACTGGGCCGCAGTCTGGGAAAAAGAGGGGGAAGGGAAATATCTGGGCCTGGCCCAGAGAAAAGGAAATGAGGGAGAATAGGGAAAAGAAAGAGGGGGGGATGCGACTGGGCGTGGGCCGAGAAGGGGGGTGCAATGAAGGGCACGGCTAGACTAGGTCCCAGGAAGAAAACGCTGGGCCAAGCTTGCAAGTTTGAATGCTGGGCTGCTTCTTTTCTTGTTCTGTTTTCTTCTTTTCGGGCTATCATCTCTTGGTCCAATCTTTTGGAATTTTATTCATTTTTTCTCACTTTCCCAATCCCTACAAAATAAATAAAAATGTATTAAAATTCCAATTTAATAATTTATTTCGAGCAAATATTAGATAATAAAAGGGTATAAAGTATCATAATTTTTGGTTGAACATGTAACATTTCACAACTCAGAAAGTATGTTCCAAGCCCACCCATGCCATTGTGATAGAGCCTACAGAGGTAGTTGAAAACTTGCTCTATGAAGGGCATCTCGTGCAAATATTAGATTACAGAGTTAAACAGCTTCGTAATACGAGCATCCCTCTAGTTAAGGTTTTACGGGCTCACCATTACTCATCTAAAGCTACATGAGAGATGGAAAAGGATATGAGAAACAAGTAGCCATACTTCTTTGAGGTAAACTTAAGATTTCTTTCGAACTTACAAGTTTCGAGAACGGAACTTAGTTTAAGGGGGGAACACTGCAATAGTCTGAACTTAACTCATGCTAATTACTTTAGTTAATATCAATTTAAATTAATTAAGTTGAGCACAATAGTTCAATTCAATCTTCGATATATTCATGCACTTACAGGATGAAACGACTAAATAGCCTCAAAAGAAAGTTTAATCATGCTTCATATTAAATTATTCAAAATTTATAAATAAATACATAAATAAATAGATAAATACAAATGAACCCATTTGTAAAAGTAGGTAGTCATGAGATGCTTATAAATATACAATTTGTTGATCTATATTATATAAATGAAACCATATGATAATGAACGAAGTATAAAATAAATGCAAGGAACAAATAAATCATTGTGAGTAAAGTTTATAATTTTTCCAAATTAACCTAAAAATACTAATACTAGCCCAAATTAAGCCCAAAGATTAATTAGTTAAGGAAAAAAAGGGAACAAGAAAAATAAAAAGGAATGGTGAAATATCTAGAATTTAGCTAATGAAATGAAAACTAATAAAAAAAAGTAACCAAATCCCCTTTGCTTGCTACCCCATCTCATGAACCCCTGTATTCCATTCGCACACCCCCTCCCCTGTGCCGCCAGTCGTGCCCAATGGTAGCCAACGCCGTTGCAGCTGCCAGCCACCATGTCTTAGATGCGTGCTGGAGCCGCTAGCATTAGGGATGGCAATGGGTCAGATTTGGATCGGATGTATAAGCATCCAAATCCGATCCAATTAATAATCGGATTTGTAAATTCCATCCAAATCCGACTCCGTCGGATCGGATGTTAAATCGAATTCAAGTTGGTTTCAGATCGGATTAAATTCAGATATAATCGGATATAATCCGACTATATGTTTTTATTCAATATTTGCACAATTTTTAATTTCCAACCTTATTTTTGCTCACTTGTAAGTGCAATATTAAATACCTCTTTAATGTCAAATAATTTTTTATGTTAAACATTTCAATGTGTTAAAGTAAAAATGTATTGAAAAAAGAGAATGCAAATTCACTTTAGAGTGAAAGAGATAGACAATAGTACAACAGCTGGAAGAAAAGAGCGAAGGTACAACTTTGATCGATAAAGATGAGAGAGCGAAAAAAAGATTAAGAGAGAAGAGGAAACTAGCTAAGAAATAAGAGTGTACTACACATAGAGTGCAGACCTTATGCAGATTTTTTGAAGGTTATCATATTATGATTTTACTATCTTCAAAAAAAGTTGAAATTATTACAAAAAGGTATCTTATCAGATGTTAATTAGATCAGATAGACTATCCTCCAAATTTGCTCAGATCGGAGTCGGATTCGGATTATTTTTATTGGACTTTGAATCAAATTATTTTTTATCGGATTCAAATTGGATAATTTTGCCTCAGATCAAATCGAATTTGTATCGAATTTGGACTATACTGCCATCTCTAGCTAGCACTGCCACCATGTCCTCCCACCTCTTTTATTACTTAAATAATTTTGTTCTTGATTTTGTTAGTATATCAATTGTTTTGATTAGATAAATGTTGATTTGTGATTGTTTAGAGTTTTGATGGTGATTTTAAGATTTCAAGCTGTTGGGAGTTTATGGGTAATTATAGTGGAATTGGGGTTTTGAGGTTGGTAGTGAGGTTGTGTTCTTGGGCTTGATTTCGTGAAATATTAAGGAATTTTAGTTGTATTTGAATAAAGTTATTTGGAGGGGGGGTGTGAGTGTTAGATGTTGCCTTGATAGAGGCTGGGTTTAGCTTAAGGCTAAAGAGGATGAGGAAGGAGGGAAAAGTGATTTTGAGAAGATGTTTGAAATGAATATACTTAATATGAATTTTGAAATTAATTTGAGGAATTGGAATAAATTTAAATAGGTAAACTTTGGGTGATGTTGTATATATTAATGTAATATTTGATTGAATGTAATGTAATGCAAGCACGTTTATGATGTAATTATGATTACTTCGTTTGTAATAATTATAATCACAAGATAGTTCTTTTATTATGATACTCTCATACAACAAAACAAGGTAACGAAAATACATTTAAAAACTTGTTTGCATTGCAAGGTTGATTACATTTAACCAAACATTACGCAAAGGTAATTATAGAGGTAATTATTGTACTTTGATCTAGGTAATGAGATTAAAAGGTTGGATGGCATTAATGACTAATTAGGTGCTTTTATAACTCAACGAGAGGAATGAAGATTGATTTATATTTAAGTGAGCTGAGAATGATATGACATATGTAGTTCAAACCAATTAAATAGTAACCAATTGTGTACATGAAGGTGAAAGAAGCATATACCTTTCGATTTGGAATCGGAAGCATATACCTAGACATGGAAAATAGGTCATTCAGTTCGGATATGGGCTAGGTCTTACTTCAGTTCGGATCAATTTCGAGTCAACTATATTTGGGTCAAGTTCAGGTGAAGGTCGGGTTTGGATCATTTTCGGGTCAACCATGTTCGGGTCAGGTTCGGTTCGGTTTGGGTGAAGTTCGGGTTTAGGTCACTAATAGGTACCACATTCGAATTGGTAGGGTTCGGTTCGGGTGGAATTCGGGTTGGGTCTATTTTGAGTTGTCTATAGTAGTCCGGTTCGGATCGGGTATGGGTCGAGTGTAATTTGGGACAGGTGGGATTCAATTCAATGTTTGGATCAATATCAGGTCAAGTGTAAATCAGATCAGGTATAAATCAAGTCGGGTTAATTTTGAATCATTGTATGTTTTCAATGTAGTCATCTTTAACTCTTTACTCTTAAATTATATTTAAAAGATAAAAATAGTTTAATTAGACAAACTCATTTATTATATATTCCTCTTTTAATTCATACGTTAATGATTAATTGATTATACATCTGTGTTTTATATTTAAAATACTTTTTTTTACTTGTATTTTGTGTGTGTGTGTGTGTGTGTGTGTGTGTAATTAATGGAAAATTTTATAGGTTACGTAGTAAATTACAAATACAAGCGTACAACCCATCCCTAACCCTATATCAGATGCGCCGTGCAATTATCTAAAGGATTATATATGTGTCGTTAAGCCAAATTTCAAGTATTTCAATTGAGTTCATGCAATAACAAAATAAGTGAACCAACCTAGTGCAAATCATTTGTCAGTAGTCTCATTTGTGAAGCCTAATACTAAAATATACCTTGAAAAATGAAAACAAAAGAATGAAAATAACAAAATTTTTATTTAGACCCAGGTGTTGGTTTATAACTTCACGTTTGTCATATTTGGAGTTGGTAAATAGAAATAGATTGGTTCAAGTCGACATTTTTAGTAATCAAATCAATATTCTTTGATAGCTTGTTAAGTGACCATACATCAATATTCAAATATTTGTCTTTGTGAGATTAACGACTTGATCCACATTTGCTCAATGAGTCAAAACCAAAAAGCAACGGCAATATATGAGTAAGTGTCCATTAGTATTACATTTATGTTATTGTAAATGCTCGTTATCGAAATCAAGACTTAGAATTTAGTTGTTCAAGATTCAAATGAGTCACATTATTATGAGATCATATGCAAACATACATTTTTAAATATAGTTACGTAGACTTAAACATGTTATGAAGATAATTTAAAATCATATATCAATAGTGTGGAATTTTTGATAGTAGTCACAGAATGATATTATAAATTTATAATCATAGCATACATTGCATTAAGATATTAAGTGAATCAAATAGTAAAATATGATTGTTAGATCCTAGTAAATTTAATAAATTGTTAATTATACTCATCTTTTCTTAATTCCTATTGTGACAAAATATTTTTTCTCTTACATTTTTACTACAAATCTATCAAATTCAAAACTTAAAACTATCAACTATTTTATTTTTTCCTCTTAAGTATTTAATTGATTTTATTTGTAAAAATTCTCTCTTAAGTTATTTTTCTTTTCCCACCTAAACTCAACTACTTGAGTTTGAAAATTCAAAATTCTCCCCAAAAGAGAAAAGACTAAAACCTAAAAAAAAAGTTACTTTGGATATGCTTCGGTTCGGGTTATATTCGGGTCGGATATACTCGGGTTTGAGTTTTATTCGGGTAAAATTAAGTCGCGTAAGAATCTGATCGGTTTTAAATAAGATACGGTTTGGTTCGGGTTCGAGTTATCCATTTTCGATTCACTTCTGGTTGGGTCAGTATGGGTCGAGTTTGAATTGAGTCGGATCATTTCGAGAGTGAGTCATTTTAGTTCATGATACAATTCGGGTTTCGTGCGGTTATGGATCAGTTTGCGTCGAGTGTTCAAGTCTAAAGCGGTTCATCTCATTTCGGGTGTCAGTTCGGGTATAGATGCGAGCTGTTCGGTTCAGGTTTCAGATCTCGGGTCAGTTTTGCCAGGTCTACATGTAGTTGATATTAAAAGTGAACTTTGGACCACAAATTGAACCTGGATAACTAAAACCCTCTGTGGATGAATCACGAACACTAAGAACAATATAATTACTTCTAATAATAATCATAGTAACAATGGGAAATAATAATAATAATAATAATAATAATAATAATAATAATAATAATAATAATAATAACCGTAACAATAACAATAAAAATATGATTAATGATGCTGGTATTAATAATAGTGAAGAAAACAAGATCCAGACTTATAATAGCAATGATAACATTAATAATGCTAACGGTAATAACAATGACAATATTAGAAAAGGGGATAGAATAAAAGAAGGAATGAATTCAGTTTGTTTATTTAAGTAAATAATGGTGGGTGTATTGATGAGTAAGAAAACAACCAAAGAAAATTCTATTTTACTTACTAAGCTTGTAATTAATAAAAACTATCTGAAACTTTACTAACCATAAAATTATACATTTGGAGTAGAAACGAGATTATTTTCATCATTTTCAGGCCGTAAACAAACATTTTATTAAAGGGAGAGAGATTTCTGTTGGAGTATGAGAGTGGGTATTGTCCCACATTGATAAAAAATACAAAGAATATGAAAGTGGGTGTTGTCGCACATTGATAAAATTAAAGGGTTTGAGCATATATATAAGCTTGTGAGTTACACCACCCATGATTAATTGGTTCTTGGTTGGAACTTCATTTGAGCTTATGTGCATAACTCTTTGTCAAAACTTCTCTTAAATCTAAAAATAAATTAGGATTCATAGAAGGCACCATAACAAAATCCTCACCAAAAGATGGTGAAGACACCACCGAATTGCAAGTGTGGGAGATGGCAAATTCGATGGTTTGCTCTTGGATACTCAATGTGATCGAACCTAAACTTCGAACTAGCGTTGCCTACGTTGACACCACCAAGCATATGTGGACCAGTTTGAAAAAATGTTACGTGGTGTCTAACGTACCTAAGATTTACCAACTTAAAACAAAACTTGCTAAATGCAAGCAAGGTGGATCTGAGGTTGTGGATTTTTTCTCGAGACTTACGGGTCTTTGGAGCGAACTAGAAAATCAAGCACGATTTCCATGTTGTAATTATGGAAAGTGCGAATGTAATATCGGTGAGCAACTCACTAAGATGATAGAAGAAGAGAAAGCTTATCAGTTCTTGATGGGCCTTAACGACTGGTTTACGCCAACATCAGAGGACAAATCCTAGCTATTGATCCACTACCGCCTCTTAATAAAATATTTAGCATGGTTCATCAAGAGGAGAGTCATAAACATATGATGATCTCGAGAGAAGAACCAGCTTGACACAGCAGCAGCCTTCGGAGTCAGCCGTAATGGCAGTCGAACCGGGACGGCTAATCGTGACAGAGGCACCTGTGGGCATTGCGGCAAATTCGGGCACGAGGAGACCGGGTGCTTTGAGATTATCGGGCACCCGCCCGGTTGGAACTCACGAAGCCGAGGCCGTGGACGCGGACACAGAGGTGGTCGAGGTGGCCGACAAGGAGGCCTGCATGGCAGAGGTGGTGGGCGCGAGGGTGCCTATGCTACTGCTACCGCCAGTTCATCATCAGCAGCCGACTCCGCCACTGCAGCTCAGCCGGTGATACTAGGCCTTACCACCGAGCAAATCTAGCACTTGATGAGTCTAATTGAGCCGACTAAGACTGAAACCGAGAAACTCACAGGTAACCACAACTGGATGCTTGACAGCAGGGCTTCGGCTCATATGACTGGTGATCCTACCCTTCTCTTCGACACCAAAGCCACGCCACCCATCACGATCGATTTGCCCAATGGAGCACAAACGTTCTCCAACAAACAAGGAAGGGTAGTTCTTCATGATGGGAAACAATTAAGAAATGTGTTATTTATGCTTAAACTCAGTTGTAACCTTGTATCGATTGCTACGATTACGAGAGACCTAAGTTGTAGTGTGACATTTTTTGACGATCATTGTGTTTTACAGGACCGTATTTCGAGGACGCCGATTGGAGCGAGTGAGCAATGAGACGGGGTTTACTACTATGGCAGATCATCGCAAAAAAGTCAGCGCAACGTAGGTCGGTTAGAAGACTTGTGGCACAAGAGATTAGGACATCCATCCAAGGAAATTATGAAGATCTTTGCTAATAATTCTGCCTTTCCAGTTCATATTAGTGCGAATAAAGATGTATGTAATGCATGTTTCCGTGCTAAACAAACTAGGAATCAATTCTCTCTTAGTGATAGTAGGGCTACAGAATTATTCGAAATTATCCATTCTGATATATGGGGGCCATATCGTGTGTCCTCCTCATGTGGAGCCCATTATTTTCTTACTTTAGTTGATGATATGAGTCATGGAGTGTGGTTGTATCTCATGAAAGAGAAAGGAGAGGCAGGATCTCACCTCCGAAACTTTATAGCTTTGGTGAAAAATCAATTTAACAAACGTGTCAAGGTTATCAGAATAGATAATGGAACCGAATTCAACTCCAGGCCCATGCAAGCATTCTATCGAGAAAAGGGGATCTTGCACCAAACTAGCTGTGTGGATACTCCCCAACAGAATGGGCGTGTTGAATGCAAGCATTGGCATATGCTAAACGTAGCTAGGGCACTTCGGTTTCAAGCCTCTCTTCCTTTGGATTTTTGGGGGGAATGTGTACTCATGGCAACTTATTTAATAAATCGCACTCCCAGTAAGTTGTTAGGAGGAAAAACACCCTACGAAATAATTTATCAAATCAAGCCCACTTATGAGCATATTAAAGTCTTTGGGAGTTTGTGTTATGCTAAAACAAAGGGGGGTGATAAATTTGCCTCAAGAAGTAGGCGGTGTGTATTTGTAGGGTACCCTTATGGTAAGAAAGCTTGGAAATTGTATGTTCTAGAAACACACGATTTCTTTGAAAGCCGAGATGTGGTCTTTCATGAAGAAATTTTTCCTTTTCAAAAGGCTGTGCTTGTGACTGAGAATATATAAGAAAGAAGACTTGAAAGCTTCCCGGGTCCATATGCTGAAGTATCAAGCTCAGAGGCACCTGTTGATGATTCTACGGCAACTTGGACTTCGGTTTCATCTAGGCCTGTCGCAAGGGGGAGTGGCCCAGTACAGCAGTTGTAGCCCACAACCCACACTGCCGAAGACAACAACCGTGAGCAGCACACTAAAGCAACGGTTGGGCTTGAATCAAATAGCCCTGAAGCAATCAACTTGGGCCAAGACACCACTCAGACTGGATTGGGCCAAGGCAGAACACTTCTCCTCTCTCCAGCGGCGCATCTATTGAGCCCATATGAGGATCTCAGCCATGTAAGACTCCAGCCCACTTCGACCAATGCATATGCTACACTACTCGGTCCAAGAACCCCATCTCTACTGCTTCACCTCTGCCAATGGGCTCCTCAGGTACACGTTATCCATTAAAACACTATGTCACTTGCACAAAGTTCTCACCCTCTCATCAAGTTTTCTTGGCAGCTATTACTAAGATTGCAGAACCACGATCCTATCATGAGGCTGTACAAAATGAAAATTGACGGAAAGCTATGGCCGAAGAAATACGAGCTCTCGAGAAAAACGACACTTGGACCATTGAAAGTCTTCCACCCGAGAAGAAACCCATTAGTTGCAAATGGATTTAATGGGTTAAATACAAATCTGACGGCACTATTGAACGGTATAAAGCACGTTTGGTCGTCCGAGGCGATCATCAAATAGAGGGCTTTGACTATAATGAGACCTTTGCACCAGTTGCAAAGATGACCAGTGTTCGCTGTTTTTTAGCAGTGGCTGTCGCGAAGGGCTGGGCGTTGCATCAATTGGATGTCAACAACGCTTTTCTTCATGGGGATCTCCAGGAAGAAGTTTACATGAAACTTCCTCCAGGTTTTAAAGGTAATGATGATACCAAAGTCTGTCATCTCAGGAAGTCTCTTTATGGATTGTGACAGGCTCCCCGACAGTGGTTTGCCAAGCTATCTTCCACATTGTGTGAATATGGATTTATACGGTCCTATGCAGATTATTCTCTATTCACCCATCAAAAAGGTGACATCTTTATGAGTGTTTTAGTATATGTCGATGATATTGTGCTTGAAGGAAACAATACTGCCGCATGTATACACTTTAAAGACTATCTAAATACATGCTTCAGTATTAAAGATTTAGGACCTTTGAAATATTTTCTGGGAATTGAGGTAGCTCGAGGTCCGCAAGGACTATTCCTCAGTCAAAAAAAATATTCCCTGGAAATTATTGATGAATGTGGACTTTTGGGTACTAAACCCGTTGATTTTCCCATGGAACAAAATCATCGCCTCGCACAAGCTATGGGCAAGCCGCTAACTGACGTGAACCGATATAGAAGGCTAATCGGACGTCTGATTTACCTCACTATCACCAGTCCTGATCTCACCTATGCTGTTCATATCCTCTCTCAGTTTATGCATGCACCACACGAGGAACACATGACTGCCGCCCGACGAGTGGTTCAATATTTAAAGGGCACTGCAGGCCAAGGAATCTTGCTTCGATCTGACAGCAATCTTCAGCTGATTGGTTTATGTGAGTCAGATTGGGGAGCATGTCCAGTCTCCTGGCAATCTCTCTCAGGCTACTTTATCATGCTAGGGGTTCACCAATTTCTTGGCGCAGCAAGAAACAACCAACTATATCCAGGTCTTCAGATAAAGCAGAATACCGCTCCATGGCATTTACTACAAGTGAACTGGTCTGGTTGCGATCTTTTCTAGCATCCTTAGGGATATTTGCACCTCTTATGAAGCTTTATTGTGACAGTCAGACGGCCTTACATATTACACGCAATCCTATGTTCCATGAGAGAACAAATCATATTGAGATTGACTGCCACTTTGTTCGAGAGAAGCTTGAAGCAGGAGTACTTGTATTGGCACATATAGGGAGCAAACACCAACCAGCCGATATTTTCATAAAAGCTCTTGGCAAGGGACAATTTCAATTTTGAAGGACAAGTTGGGCATTTTGAATCTGCATGCTCCAACTTGAGGGGGAGTATTATGATATCACTAGCTATTACTCCGCATTGATCATATTAGACTTCCACCTTATCCCAAATTAGGTGCTTTATATGTATTCAAATTAGGAAATTTGGTAACTTACCCAACAAGATTAGGGTTTAGCCGTGAAGAGCTAGGGTCTCATGCATGTATATATACCTCTCAAACTTATTCAATGAAAATCATAAAACGTGAATGATTAACTTGCTTCATGGTCACGCCTAACATTCCCAAACACAAAATAACTTTTATTATGGTATCAGAGCGGGTTGCTCGATCCTGATTTGCCATCGTCGCTGTTTGATTAAAAATTATGTGCACGTGTTGGGCCTTGTTAGTAGCCCACATGTGAGGGGTTGTGCTGGAGTATGAGAGTGGATATTGTCCCACATTGATAAAAAATACAAAGAATATGAAAGTGGGTGTTGTCCCACATTGATAAAATTAAAGAGTTTGAGCATGTATATAAGCTTGTAAGTTACACCACCTATGGCCTATTAGTTTTGGGTTGGAACCTCATTTGAACTTATGTGCATGACTTTTTATTAATTGCCAAATTGATATAAAAAATTTAACAATTTCAAAACTATACGTATATTTGTTACCTGTAATCTTTAAAAATTCATATGTTTTCAAAATTATATAAATTTCATGCAATATTCATAAAATGAATCAGTTTGAAACAATGTTTTGACATCTAATTAAGTGGCTTATCAGTTGTCAATCATGAGGCCTTATGCCCCTCAGTTTACCTGTACAGCTTCAACTCAGGCTTCCCGATTGGGCGGGAAGGTGTGCAGCTATCTCAATTACCGCCTTAGCATCAACAAGGGTTCTACTATTAGATAATAACCGGCAAAACAGTTTTACTTATAATCTTTCCCTCTCCTGTTTTTGAGCTAAAATGAGTTGAAATACGGGCGTCCAACTGAATTATTCTAAAAGCTTATTTTATAATATGGGGATATATGTACCAAGGTTCAGCTCATTTTTCAAAATGTTTTCTGCATTTTCGGTTGGATAAGGGATTAGTGAATAGCCATCTTCCTAACAAGTCTGATGGTAGCAAGAAATAACGGAAGTCCATGCCTTTTGCTGGAGGATGACCATAGATGCTCATGGTGTTTTAGGGCTTAGTTTGAGGATTGGGAGTAGCTTAAAAGACATGCGAATATACACTTAGAATAACCATGCCTAATCTAGGGTATTAGAAGACCCCACTAAATTGTGTTTTGGTTTGATTTGGTTTCTTAATGTAAAGTGTGAAGTGTACTAATGCTATAACTAGGTTTTTCTATAAGCATGATATCTAGCATGGACTTGGCCGACTCTGGATGATGGTAATTCCTCCAAACATTAAGACTTTTGCTGCAATTATCAATAATAAATAATTAGATTAAGATAATTACATAATTAAGATTGAGGTTGTCACTATAAATGAAGATAAGAACGCGAAATAACAAAAAGGTTTGAAGGAGAGAACAACTTAATTCAATTTGTGATGATCGGCCCTTAAAGTTAGGGCCTTCTCCTTAGCACCCAATGGACATATCAGAACAATTTAATTGAATATTCTCGAAGTATCTAGTAAACTACAACTATTAAGCATCGACATGCTTTCAGAGTGATAACCTTCTACAAAGATTTCTCAGAGGCGGAAAACCAGCTAAGTTCAAATAAATATTTTACTACAACTTCCCAATTGAGCTGTGAACTTTTGATAATCTTGCACATAGAAACACCAAATTTCTACCAAATCATGAATGTGTTGTGCTCTCTTCTTCTGTTATCTTCACCATGTACAAATGAAGACATGACTCTATCTAGTGCAATGTGCTTAAGATGTGAAATCTTTGATATGAAATTGATGACAACCTTATGCTTTTATATGTAATATTGATAACTGAATGATAGTAAATAGAAATCCAATCCCAAAAAAGAAATACTAACGTCAAATAGAACGAAAATAACTAAAAAAGATCACTTATAACCCTCACTTCCCCTCACCAAGATTGTCACTCATAACGAGCATAATATCAAAGCTTAAATATGAAATAACATGACATAATTAACATAATATAAAAACTATAATTGGAGACTTGAAAGTGAAGTAACAAATGGGAGACAGGGAGCGGACCACTTAATTCAATCTATGATGATAGAGTCCTTAAAGTAGGACTCCTCGGCATGGCATACGATAAATATATCAACCACTTGTTAAACGACAAATTGATTTCCATTTTGATCAATTATCCTAAATAATTCTTTTGGATTCTTCTTGATGTGACTTGAAGGCGGTTACACTATTTCTCGAAGATTCTTCTGAGGGTTGAAAATAAGTAAATTCAGATAAAAATTAGTTACAATTTTCCAATTGAGTTGTGGCCCTTCAATAATCTTCGCATAAAAATCTAGTTTCTATCAAATTGCAAACATATTGCTTTCTTTGTGTTGTTGCCACTCTAGTTACTAATATAAACAAAACTCTAACTAATGTAACATGTCTGTAGTTTTGAATTCTTTGATAACAAATTGTCAATTGCTTTATGCTTTCAAAATGTAATATTGATAATTGAATGAATGTATGTAGAAATTCAATCAAAAGATGAAATATTCTCATCAAATTGAAAGAAAACAATTAAAGTATATTACTCACAACTTTCACCACTCTGTTCCAACATGAACGCTCATATAGAGGATAAAATCAAAAATAAATTGATATAACATAACATAATTAACACAAAATAAAAACTATAATTGAAGACTTGAATGCAAAATAACAAAGGGATGGAGGTACAGAACTGCTTCTTCGCGTGCAATGGACAATATCAAGGGCAGGATCAACCACCACTTGACTTTTGTTTTGGGCAATTATGTTAAATAATTCTTTTGGATTATTCTCGATGTAATCCTAAGGGCGGTTACACTATTCCTCGAGGAATCTTTGGGGGGTGAAAAATTAAGTAATTTTAAATAAATTATTTGTTTCAACTTCGTGACTGAGTAGTGAACTTTCAATAACTTGCACATGGAAAAACTAGTTACTATCTTTTTTCTGAACGTGTTGTTTCCTATCCTCTGTTGTCAGTGTCACTTACTAATATGGATAAAATTCTATCTGGTGTAATCTAGCTATAGCGTTGAACTCTCTGATACCGAACTGCTAACTCCTTTATAGTTTTATATGCAATATTGATCATCGAATGAAAATGAATAGAAAAATTCAATCAAAAACATAAAAATGTTAACATGAAATGGAAATATAAACAACTAAAATCAATTACTTAGAATTGGTTCCACCCCAAACCAAAGTAAACACTCATAAAAACCACTATATCAATGCTTAAATATGAAATGACATAATGTAATTTAGTATAGAATAAAAACAATAGTTGCAGAGAGGAACGTGAAATAATGAAAGGGTTTAAAGGAAAGAACCACCTAATTCAATCAATGACGATTGGTCCTTAAAGTCAAGGTCTTCTTCCTAGCATACAATAGACAAATGAGCAACTAGGACAACCACCACTTGCTCTCCATTTTGATTAATTCTGCTAAATAATTCATCTACAATACTCTTGATGTATCTTTGAGATGGTTACATTCCTCAAAGATTCCTCGAAATGTGGAAAATCAGCCAATTTCAGCTAGTATTTTTGCTACAACTTCCAAATTTAGTGGTAAACTTTCAATAATCTTGCACATACATAATCAAATTTCTATCAAATCGTGAATGTGTTACTTTCTCTCATCTGTTGCCATTGCCACGTACTATTAAAGACAAAACTCTATCTCAAGTAATGTGCCCATGGTGTTGAATTCTTTGATATCAAATTGCTAATAGCTTTATGCTTTATATTTAATATTCATAATTGAATGAAACTAAGTAGAAATTCAATTAAAAATATGAAATATTAACATTAAATAGAATTTAGACAATTAAAAAAGATAGCTTACAATCCTTACTTCTCCTGATCAACCTAGATGCTCATATCAAGCATCATATCAAAGCTTAAAAATGAAATAACATAAACTAACAAACATAAAAGAAAAACCATAATTGAAGATTCAAAAGTGAAATAACAAAAGGAATGTACGGAGCATACCATGTAATTCAATCTATGACGATTGGGTCCTCAAAGTTAGACTATTCCACTTGGCATATGATAAACATATCAATATCTAGTGTAACCTCGAATGGATTTCCATTTTGATCAATTATGCTAAATAATTCTTTTGGATTATTCTCAATGTGACCTTGAGGATGCTTACACTAGTCCTCGAACACTCTTCTTAAGGTGAAAAACAAGGAAATTTAGATAAAACATTCATTGCAACTTCTATATTGAGTAGTGGAATTTCATTATTCTTGCGCATAAAAAACCTAATTACTGTCAATTTGTGAATATGTTGTTTCCTATACTCTATTGTCAGTGCCACTTATTTATATACACAAAACTCTATCTAGTGTAATGTGGTCATATTGTTGAACTCTCCGATACCGAACTGCTAACTCCTTTAGACTTTTATATGCATCGCCCCAAACTAGATTAAACACTCATAAAGATTGTTATATCAATGCTTAAATATGTTATTATAATTAATATAAAATGAAAACAATAATTGCAGATAGGAACATTAAATAATAAAAGGCTTTGAAGAAAAGAACCATTTAGTTTAATATGTGATGATTGGTCCTTAGAGTCAAGGTCTTTTTCCTAGCACACACTAGACATAACAACAGCTGGGAGGACAACCACTTGCTTTAAATTTTGATCAATTCTGCTAAATAATTCATCTGTAATATTCCTGAAGTATCTCTGCTAGTGGTTACATTCCTCAGGGATTCCTGGAAGAGTGGAAAACCAGCTAAATTTAGCTAAAATATTTGCTACAACTTTTTAATTGAGCGGTGAACTTTCAATTATCTCGTGCATAAAAGCCTAAATTTCTATCAAATCATGAACATGTTCCTCTGATCTGTTTACATCACCACATAGACAAAGACAAAACTCTATCTAATGTAATGAACTTATGGTGTTGAATTCTATGATATCAAATTGCTACCACCTTTATTCTTTTTTATGTAATATTGATAATTGAATGAAACTAGATAGAAATTAAGTTGAAAATATGAAATATTAGCATCAAATAGACTGAAAACAATTAATAAAATATCTTTCAACCCTCACTTGTCCTAATCAACATAGACGCTCATATCAAGCATAATATCGAAACTTAAATATGAAATAACATATATAATTAACATAAAATAAAAACCACAATTGAAAATTTGATAGTGAAATAAAAAAGGTATGGAGGGAATGTACCACTTGATTCAATTTATGATGATTGGGTCCTCAAAGTTCGACTCCTCCACTTGGTATACGATAAACATATCAGCAACTGGTATAACCCCTTCTTGATTTCCATATTCATTAATTATGCTTGATGATTCTCAACATGTTCTTGCGATGGTTACACTATTTCCCGAACATTCCTTTGAGAGCAGAACATGAGTAAATTCAGATAAAATATTTGCTACAACTTCTCGATTGAATAGTGGACTTTCAATATTCTTGCGCTTCAAAGACCTAATTACTATCAATTCATGAACATGTTGTTTTGTATCCTCGGTTGTTGCCACCACTTACTGATGTGAACAAAGTTCTATTTGGTGTAACGTGGCCATTATGTTGAACTCCCCAATATCGAACCGCTTACTTCTTTATACTGTTATATGCACTATTGATCATCGAATGAAGGTGAACAAAAATTCAATCAAACATGAAAATGTTAACATCAAATGCAATAAAAAGCAACTAAAGTCAATTACTTAGAAATGTCACCACCACAAACCAAAGTAAACACTCATAAAGACTATTATATATGTTCTTAAATATGAAATAGCTTAATATAATTAATATGAAATAAAAACAATAGTTGAAGAAAGGAACGTGAAACAATAAAAGGGTTTGAATAAACGAACCACGTAACTCAATATGTGATGAGTGATGCTGAAAGTGCTGAAAGTCAAGGTCTTCTTCTCAGCACACAATAGACATTTCAACAGTTAGGATGACTACGACCTGCATTTCATGTTGATCAATTCTGCTAAATAATTCATCTGTAATATTCCCGACATATCTTTGAGTGTGGTTATATTCCTCAAAAAGTAAAAAGGCTAACTAAATTTAGTTAAAGCATTAGCTACAACTTCCTAATTGAGCAGTGAACTTTCAATAATCTTGTGCGTAAAAAATTAAATTTCCATCAAATCTCGAACGTGTTGCTTCCTTCTCTACTGGCATCACCACGTGCTAACAAAGATAAAATTCTATCTAAGATAATGTGCTCATGGTATTGAATTCTTTGATGTCAAATTGCTAACACCTTTTTACATTCATATGTATTATTTATATGAAATACTAACATCAAATAGAATGAAAACAATTAAAAAAGGTAACTTACAGCCTTCGCCTCTCCTAAGCATCATAGATGTTCATATCGAGCATAATTTCAAAGCTCAAATATGAAATAACATAATTATAATTAACATAAAATAAAAACCATAATTGAAGATTTGAACATGAAATAACTAAGGGATGTAGGACGTAACTAATCTATAAGGTTCGGATCCTCAAAGCTAGACTCCTACACCTGGCGTAAGATAAACATATCAACATCTAGTACAACCTCGCTTGAGTTCCATTTTGATAAGTTATGCTAAATAATTCTTTTAAATTATTGTCGATGTGACATTAAGGATGGTTATGCTATTCCCCAAATATTCCGATAAGAGGGGAAGAAGTTATTCAAATAAAGTATTCACTATAACTTCCCAATGTAGTAGTGGATTTTCAATATTCTGGCGCATAAAAAACCTAATTGCAATCGATTTGCAAACATATTGTTTCATATCTCTGTATTTGGTGCCACTTACTGATATGGTCATAGTGTTCGACTCTCTAATACCGAACTCCTAACTCCTTTATACTTTTATATGCAACATTGATCTTCGAATGAAAGTGAATAGACATTCAATCAAAAACATGAAAATGATAGCATCAAATGGATAGAAAAACAACTAGAGTTGATTACTTAGAACCCTCCCCACGCCAAAACCAAAGTAAGCACTCAAAAAGGCCATTATATCAATGCTTAAATATAAAATAACATAATATAACTAATATAAAATAAAAACAATAATTGAAGATAGAAATGTGAAATAATAAAATTGTTTGAAGGAAAGAACCACTTAATTCAATCCGTGATGAATGGTCCTTAAAGTTAAGGTCTTTTTCCTAGCGCACAATAGACATATCAACAGCTGGGACAACAACCACATGATTCATTCCTCCATTTTGTTAAACAATTCATCTATAAATTATTTTTTTTTTTTACAACTTCCTAATTGAGTGGTGAACTTTTAATAATCCTATGCATTAAAAAATCAAATTTCTACCAAATCGCAAACTTATTGCTTCTTCCCCTCTATTGGCATCGCCACATAGTATAAAGAAAAACTCTATCTAATGTAATGTGCTTATGTTGTTGAATTTCTTGATATCAAATTGCTAGCTCTTTTATGCTGTTACAGGTAAGATTGACAATTGAATGAAAATAAATAGAAATTCAATTAACAATATGAAATAATAACATCAAATAGAACGAAAACAATCAAAATAAACGACTTACAACCTTCACTTCCCCTAACCAACCTAGGTGATCATACTGAGCATAATATCAAAGCTTAAATATGAATAACATAATACAATTAACATAAAATAGAAACTATAATTTAAGATTTGAAAGTGAAATAACAAAAATAATGTAGGGAGTGCACCACTTAATTCAATCTACGATGATTAGGTCCTCAAAGTTAGACTCCTCCACTTAGCGTACAATAAACAAATCAATAGCTGGTACAACCCAATTTGAATTCCATTTTGATCAATTAGGCGACATAATTCTTTTGGATTATTCTCGAAGGGACCTTACGGATGGTTACACTATTCCCTGAAGGTTCCTGTGTGGGCAAAAAACAAATAAATTCAGATGAGATGCTCACTAGAACTTCTTGATTGACGACTGGTCTTTCAATATTCTTGCACATAAAAAACATAATTACTATCAATTTGGGAACATGTTGTTTCTTATCCTCTATCGATGTTCCCACTTACTAATATAGTAAAAAACTCTAATTAATTGAATGTGCTCATACTGTTGAATTCTCCGATATAGAATTGCTACTACTTTACACATGTATATGCAATATTGATCATTGAATGAACACAAATAGAAGTTCTATAAACAAACAAGAAATGTTAAGGTTCAAATGGAAGAACAACAACAAATAGTTAGTACCCTCGCCATTCCGAACCAAACTAAACACTCATAACGACCATAATATCAACACTTAAATATGAAATAACATAATATAATTAATATAAATTAAAAAGTAATTGAAGATATGAATGTGCAATAATAAAAGGGTTTGATGGCGAGAACCACTGAATTCAACATGTGATGAGCCATCCTCAATTCAAGATCTTCTTCTTGGTGCATGATAGACATATCAATAGCTGACACAACCACCACCTAGTCTCCATTTTGATGAATTCTACTAAATAATTCTTCTCAGATATTTTCAACATATCTTTGAGAGATGTTACATTCCTTGAAGATTCCTCGAAGGGTGGAAAACTAGCTAAATTTAGCTAAAATACTTGCTATAACTTCCTAATGAAGCAGTGAACTTTCAATAATCTTGTGTAAAAAAAAAAAAAAAAGCTAAATTTCTATCAAATCATGAACGTGTTGCTTCCTCTTCTCTGTTAACAACGCCACATACTAACAAAGACAAAACTCTATCTAATGTAATGTGCTTATGGTGTTGAATTCTTTGATATCGAATTACTAACACCTTTATGCTTTCATATATAATATTGATAATCAAATGAAAGTAAATAGAAATTCAATTAAAAACATGAAATATTAACGCCAAATAGACTGAACAGAATTTAAAAAAAATAACTTACAAGATTCACTTCTCCTAATCAACATAGGCGCTCATATCGAGTATAATATCAAAGCTTAAATATGAATAGCATAATGCAATTAAGATAAAATAAAAACCATAATTGAAGATTTGAAAGTGAAAGAGCAAAAGAGATGTAGGGAGCGCATCACTTAATTTAATATATGACTATTGGGTCTTTAAAGTTAGACTGCTTAATTCTTTTGGATTATTCTCCACATGACCTTGAGGTTGGTTACCCTAGCCCCTGAAGATTCCTCTCAGAATGGAAAACAAATAAACTCAAGTAACGTATTTGCTACAAGTTCTTGATTTAATACAGGACTTTCAATATTCTTGGCACAAAAAATCTAACTACTATCAATTTGCAGACATATTGTTTCCTATCCTATATTGTCTATGCCACATACTAATATGAACAAAACTCTATCTTGTGTAATGTCGTTATAGTGTTAAACTCTTTAATACCCAACGGCTAACCTCCTTTATACTTTTATATGCAACATTGATCATCCAATGAAAGTGAATAGAGATTCAATCATTACGCATGAAGTTAATGAAACCCAAGCAATGAAGCTTTGCAATCTGATTTGTGAGCTTGATTCAAGGAGCTTTAATGGAGTCACACAGAACTCAGAAGATATGCAAGGGATAAAGGCAATGGCACCACCTAAGCTAAGAAAGAATCCACCCTCTGAACTCTAAAGGTTTGGCCACCAAGTTTAGATCAAAGGAGACCACTCATTAAGCAACCCAAAACAGATTCATTAATTGAGATTAAGAGAGTGTTTTGAGTAAAACACGAAATTTTGCTTGACATTCATCTAAGTTTGTCTACAAAACAGCTAAGGGAGGACATTTAAGCTTATCCAAGCCTTTCTGCCAGGTGGAGAGGTTCCTTCATAGATAGGAAACCTTTAAACAAGCTTAGACAAAACAAAACACAATCAACAAGTTTAACTAAACTAATTATGAAAGTGGGTCTAGTCACTACATGAGAAACTATACTAAACTCAACCTTGAACATGTTTAATTATCACAATTGAAGTCCACTTCACATGGAGGAGACAGAAATGGTTTCTGTAGTAGGTTGCTTTTTGGCTATCCAATCAAAATGCTCTTGCTCTTCTTTCTCTTTGTTTATTGGCCAACTTGCTTGCCAAAGCTACAAGTCTTTCATGATGGTATTCATGATCATTGAAGGAGCCAAGGAAGCAAGTAGGCTAGTCATAAAACCCTCCACATGAGAAAAACCCATCGCCAAGTCAAACTATCTATTTAGAGCTTAATTAACCTAGCTAAGCACTAAACTTGATCAAATTGGTTCTTCAACTTACACTTGATTTTTATGCATGGTTGGATACCTTAGAATGTTAACTAACACAAAAAATACAAAAATCATTCCAAAATTAGGTTTTGATAGGGGAACCAACCAGATTCCAAAATAGGTTAAAAAGGAGCCCAAACTGTAAGGGTTAACTAAATGTAGTTGAATCACCATGAAGAACTTGACTTGGCCTTGATTTCTCTGCATGGATTGGCACCTTAAGATGTTGGATAAAATCCTAAACAAAACTATTGGCCATAAATTAGGAATTTGCTAGTGAACCAACCTAAACCTCAAAATTAGGCAGAACTAGACTAGTTATGTGAAGGTTGGTTGCTTGGGCCAAACGAGCAAAATGCGTTGGACTTAGGCCACAATTTTGTGGTCCACGAAAAACTAGAAACCTTAGGGAGTCTAATAGAGTAGGACTTGCCCATAGGACATCTTAGGATCATTGACAAAGATGTTGTTCAAAACTGTGCCTAATTCTAGACTAGATAAAGAGAACAAGGTTTGGATTTGTGTGGCTTGTGCTTGATTGCCTTGTTCTTTCCTCGCATGGACATTACTTTGACCATGATTTGGATTTTGGTAGCTTTATAAGGCACCTTATCTTGTATCAACCTCCCCTTCTTCAAGAGGATTTGCCCTCAAATCTGAAGGGTCTTCAAAGTTATCCTCCACAAATGGACTTAAGTCAACAACATTAAATGTGGCTAAAATAAGATATAGCTCTATCATAAGCAAACTCAGCATGGGGTAGTTTCAAATCCCAATCTTTCAAGTTTTTGCTAACCAAACTTCTAAGCAAAGTGGTGAGAGTTCGATTAGTTACCTTTGTCTGACTATTAGTTTAGGGATGATAAGCCATACTAAACTAGAGTTTGGTGCCAAGTAGCTTTCATAAAATCCTCTAAAAATGGGATAAAAGCTTAGAATCACAATCAGAGACTATGGTTTGAGGCACACCGTAGAGCCTAATGATCTCCCTAAAATAGAGCTCAGTGATGTAGCCATCATCAGTTTTATGGCAAGGAACAAAATGAGCCATCATCAGTTTTATGGCAAGGAACAAAATGAGCCATCTTAGAAAACCTATCCAGCACCACCATGATTGCATCCTTCATATTTAGGTTCTACAGAGTGCCACAATAAAATCCATACTTACACCATCCCAAGGCTTCAGAGGTGTGGGTAATGGAGTATATAAGCCTTGGTAGAATTGGCTCTTAACCTTATGGTAAATAGAATAAGTAGAAGCGCCATTATACACATCTCCCCCTATCTTAGGCCAACAGAAATGTTCTTTAAGGATGTCAAATGTCTTGTTTAGGTTAAAATGGCTAGCTAAAGCGCCTCCATGAGCTTCACAGACTAGTGACTCTCTCAAGGATCCCCTTGGAATACAAAGTTTGTTGTTCTTGAACAAGAACCCTTTTTAGATGATGTATGGACTGTATTTTTGATCTCCTTGTAAGATCCCCTTGAAATTTGGATCCTTCTTCTAAAGTTCTTGGATGGAGTGAAATCTAAGGACTTTAGCCTTTAAAATAGGAAGTAAAGTATACCTTCTTGAAAGAGCATCCACAATCATATTTTTCTTCCTACTTTTGTGCTTGCAAGTAAAGTTGAATTATTATAGAAACTCCACCCATTTGGCCTGCCTTGAGTTATGATGGTCTGAATGCAAGATAAAAGGCCTAGTCTTGAAGTAATGATCATAATGCTTCAAAGCTCTCATAATTGCATAGAACTCTTTGTTATAGGTCTTGTATTTGCATCTAGAACCATTGAGTTTCTCAATGAAGTAAGTAATGGAACTCTTGGACTAGATTAGGATAGCTCTAATCCCTGCTCCACTTGTATCACATTCTAACTCAAATAATTCTTCAAAGGTTTGGAAGGACAAGAACCAGTGCTTAGCATAGCTTCTGTTTGATTTCTTAAAAGGCTCTCTGGGTAGCCTTGGTCCACTTCAACGCTCCCTTCTTCATGCATTCAGTGATTGAATCCATGACAGAATTGAAGTTCTTGATGAATTTCTTGTACAAAGAAGCCAAACTATGAAAACTTCTTTCCTTCCTGATTGTCTTTGGTTGGGGCCAAGTTTGGATGGCTTCTACCTTGCTTTGGTGTACTTGAATTCCTTGGCTAAAACCATATATCCAAGAAAAGGGAGTTATAGAGTGAAAAACTTACACTTTTCTGTCTTGGCATAGTGTTTCTATTGCCTTAGAACTTAGGAAAGTCATCTCAAGTGCTCTTTGTGATCCCTCTTATTTCGGCTGTAAATCAAAACATCATCAAAGTAGGCAATAACAAGTGACCAATGAAGGGTTTAATTACCTCATTCATTAATCTTATGAAAGTACTGGGAACATTAGATAAACCAAATGGCATTACAAGCCATTCATATAACCCTTGCTTGGTCTTCAAGGTTATTTTCCATTCATCTGCATCTCTCATTCTAATTTTGTGGTATCCACTCCTTAATTCAATCCTAGAAAATGCCTTAGCAACATGTAACTCATCAAGCATGTCATTAAGCCTAGGAATGGGGTACCTATACTTGATTGTGATATTGGTAATGGCACAACTATCCACACACATTCTCATGGTTTCATCATTCTTAGGCACAAGCGAAGTTGGGAAAGAACATGGACTCGTAGTCTCTCTAATATAACCCCTATTAATGAGCTCTTGTAGTTGACATTGGAGCTCTTTAGTTTCTATAGGATTACACCTATAAGCTGGCTTATTAGGTAAAGAAGCTCCAGGAAATAGGTCAATTTGATGTTCAATACCTCTAATTGGAGGCAATCCCAGGGTTAGGTCGCTAGGGAAAACACCCTCATACACAAGAGGTAAAGCTAAAGGATCTAAGGGTGTCTCTTCCTCTCCTTTTTCTGACATAAGTAAGGCATAAAGTATGTCACCCTCACTTATTCAATAATCAATCCATGTTTCACTCAGGAACAAGGTCTTCTCACTTGTGTTTCCCTCCCCATTTGTCTTAATGCTAGGTTGGACTTGGCTATAGGGTAAAGGAGCTAAAGTGTAGCTACATCCCTTGACCTTAAAGGAGTAGGTGTTTGTTTTTCCATGGTAAATACCATTCTTATCAAACGACAATGGCCTAGTAAGTAACACATGATAAGCATTCATAGGTAAAATATCACAAAGTACCTTATCTTTAAAATTACCAATGGAATCAGCAACTAGGGGTTGTTCAGTCACGTCAACTTTATTCCCCTTTCTTAGCCATTAGAGTGAATAGTGTTATGGGTATTAGATAGTGGGTAGCTTAAGTTTTTTAATCAAATGGACAGAAGCAGCATTAGTACAACTTCCTCCACCTATAGTCAAACTACATACCTTGTCTTGGATGGTACGACATTAATAAAAGATATGCTCCCTTTGAAGAACAAGGAGTTCCCCCACATCAGGAGCCAAAATAGTAGCTTTCTCTTCCATTTATTCATCTTCCTTACTTGCTTCCAAGGTGATTTGATCAATCTTTTCAATCTTCTTGATGGTGAGTGCTCTTTTGTGTGGACCGCAGCTTAGAAATGGCCATAGCCTTGGCATTTGAAGCACCTTTTTCCATCAATCTTCTTAGGGAACTCTTTGATAATTACCTTGCCCTTGTCCTTTCTTTTGTCCTCCTTTAGGACGGTCTCAAACTTAGGAGTAGCAAAGGGCTTGGTTTGAGTGTTTGGTTGTAAGTGAGAATCAGAGAAGGGTCTCTTGTTCTTTGATGTTTCTCCACATTGATAGCCAGTTTGCATACATCCTCTAATGTCCAATAAGGGTACAAATCAACCTTCTCAGCTATGCTTGTATCAAGGTTTCTTAGGAATCGAGCTAAGGTGTGGTCTTGTTCCTCTTCTAAGCAACTCTGAATCTCAAGTTGCTCAAACTGTCAGATGTATTCCTCCACACTCTTACGTCCTTAGCTTAGAGAGGTTACCCATAGGTAAAGATTGTGATCATAGTTGTCACGAAGAAACCATTTGTGTATTAGCTTCTCAATCTTGGACTGAGTTATGATCTTTGACTTCCCTTCCTTGGCTTTTTACCTTTTGATGTTTTCAAACCAAAGTAAGGCATACTTCTTAAGTTTAAGAATAGCAATTAGGAATGCTTTCTCATATGGGTATTCCTTTATGTCAAAGAATTGATCCAAGGATGGGATCCATTCAAGATAAAGGTCCAAGTTTAAGCTACCCCTAAACTCAGGAGGGTCAAATTTCACGTCCATCAGTCATCTAGTAGTGACCTAGGAGGTCTCTTTCTGCTCATTGGTGACTCACTAGTTTAGGGAGAAGATGAGTGGGATGCAGTGGAGTTTTCCCTTTAAGAACCACGATTCCTCATCCTTCCTCCTCTAGAATCATCACTAAGGCTTGCTAAACCCTCTTCCAATCTGGTTGTCATATTAACAACCTCAGTGGATAAAGTTTGGTAGTTTTGTTGGAGTTGGTAGATGGCACTCCACCTCTCCAACTCATGAGCTTGTTTAAGATTAAGTTCTCTAGGGACCCTTGGCTGGGGAATATTACTTTCTTCCTCCTAGTACATGGATGGGATTTCAGTAAAGGATGTTTTTGAGGAGCTTAGTTCTCTTGTAGCTAGGATTGTGTATAGGAACGGAATGTGAATGAGAATAATTCAGATTACAAACTTAATGAAGTAGTTGGAGAAACACTCACCTGGTTATGCTCTAATTCCACTTTGATGCATGAGCTTAATGAAAATCAAGCAATGGAGTTTTGTAATCTAGTTTGTGAATTTAATTTAAGAAGATTTAATCGAGTCACACACAACCTAACAGATATGCAAGGGATAAAGGAAATGATAGCACCCAAGCTAAGAAAGAATCCACCCTCTAAACTCTAAAGGTTCTACCGCCAAGTTTAGATCAAAGGAGGCCACTCATTGAGCAACCTAAAACAAATTGATTAATTGAGATTTAGAGAGTATTTTGAGTAAAACACGAAACTTTGCTTAACATTCATCCAAATTTGTCTACAAAACATCCAAGGGAGGACTTTTAAGCTTCGTTCAAGCCTTGCTGCTAAGAAAAGAGGTTCCTTCATAGTTAGGAAACCTCTAACCAAGCTTAGGCTAAACAAAACACAATTAGCAAGCTTAACTAAACTAAGTACAAAAGTGAGTCTAGTTAATACATGAGAAATTATACAAAAAAGCGAGCTTGAACATGTTTAATTATCATAAATGAAGTCCACTTGCACATGGAGGAGACAAAAATGGTTGCTGCAATAGGCTGCTCTTCGGCTATCCAATCAGAATGCTCTTGCACTTCTCTCTGTTTGTTTATTAGCCAACTTGTCTTCCAAAGCTACAACTCTTTCATCATGATGTTCATGGTGACTAAAGGAGATAAGAGAGTAAGTAGGCTGATATGATCATCAAACCCTCCACATGCGAAAAACCCATTGCAAAGTCAAAATAGTCTATTTAGAGCCTAATTAACCCAATTAAGCACTAAACTTGACCAGTTGGTTCTTCAACTTGCACTTGATTTTTATGTATGGTTGGATACCTTAGGACGTTAATTAATGCCTCGAATACAAAAATCATCTTCAAATTAGGTTTTGATAGGGGAACCAACCAAAATTCCAAAACAGGTCCAAAAGTACGCCAAACTACAGAGGTCAATAAATGTAGCTGAATCACCATGAAGAACCTAACTCGGCCTTGATTTCTATACATGGATTGGTACCGTAGGATGTTTTCTAAAATTCTACACAAAAACATTGGCCCTAAATTAGCTATTAGGAGGTGAACCAACCTAAACCTCAAAAATAGGCAAAACTACTAGTTCTATGAAAGCTGACTATTTAGGCCAAATGAGCAAAATGCCTTGGACTTAGGCTAAAATTTTATGGTCCACTAAACACTAGACACTTTAGGGAGTCCAATAAAGTGGGAGTTGCCCTTAGGATGTCGTAGGATCACCAAGAAAGATATTGTCCAAAATTGTGCCTAACTCTGGACTAGACAAAGAGAACAAGGTTTGGATTTGTGTGGCTTGTGCTTGATTACCTTGTTCTTCCCTGGCATGGACATTACCTTGATCATGATTTGGATTTTGGGAGCCCTCTAAGGTACCTTGCCCTACATCAAATAAAAAACATGAAAATGTTAACATCAAATGGACAAAAAAACAAAAAAAGTAGATTACTTAGAAACCTCACCACCCCAAACCAAAATAAACACTCAAAAAGACCATTATATCAATGCTTAAATATGAAATAAAATAATATAATTAATGTAAATTAAAAACAATAATTGAAGACAGGCATGTGAAAACAAAATTGTCTGAAGGAAAGAAGCGCTCAATTTAATCTATGACGATTGGTCCTTAAAGTTAAGGTCTTCTTCCTAGGACATAAATGCCACAATAGACATATCAATAGCTGGGACAACCACAATCTGATTTCTATTTTGCTCAATTCTACTAAATAATTCATCTGCATTATTCTCAATGTATCTTTAATAATGGTCACATTCCTTGAAGATTCCTCGAAAGGTGGAAAACCAGCTAAATTCAGCTAAATGATTTACCCCAGCTTCTCGATAATCTTACGCATTTAAAAACCAAGTTTCTATCAAATTGTGAACATGTTTCTTCGTCTCCTTTGTTGACATTGTCAATACAAATAAAGACAAAACTCTATCTAATGTAAAAAACTTATGATGTTGAATCTTTGATATCGAATTCCTACATCCTTTATGTTTTCACATGTAACATTGATAACTAAATGAAAATAAATAGAAGTTTAATTAAAAATATGAAATACTAACATCATGTAGAATGAAAAATATCAAAATAGATGATTCACAACCTCACTTCCCCTAACCAACAAATATGCTCATATCGACCATAACATAAAAGCTTAAATATGAAATAACATAATATAATTAAAGTTAAATAAAACCATAATTGAAGATTTGAAAGTGAAAGAACAAAAGGGATATAGGGAACGTACTACTTAATTCAATCTTGGATGATTAGGTCCTCAAAGTTTGATTCCTTCACTTGGCATATGATAAACTTAGCAACAGCCAGTATAACCTCGATTTGAATTCCATTTTGATCAATTATGCTAAATAATTCTTTTGATTATTCACAAGTGACCTTGAGGATGGTTATAGTATTCATCAAAGATTCCTATGAGGGTGGAAAACAGGTAAATTTCGAAAAAATATTCGCTACAACTTATTGATTAAGTAGTGCACTTTCAATATTCTTACGCACAAAAAACCTAATAACTATCAATTTGCAAACAAGTTGTTCCCTATCCTCTATTGACGTTGCCAATTAATAATATAGAAAAAAACTTTATCAGATGTAATGTGCTTATAGTGTTGAATTCTCCGATACTGAATTTTTGGTACTTTACGATTTTATATCCAATATTGATCATCGAGTGAAAGGAAATGAAAATTTAATTTTAAAAAAAGGAAATGTTAACGTTTGAATGGAAAGAACAACAACTAAACTAGGTTAGTTAGTACCGTCACCAGCCCAAAACAAAGGAAACACTTATAAAGACCATAATATCTACGTTTAAATTTGAACTAACATAATATAATTAGTATAACATAAAAACAATAATTGAAGTTATGAACATGCAATAACAAAAAGGTTTGACGGAGAGAACCATTGAATTCAACGTGTGATGATTGGTCCTTAAAGTTAGGGTCTTCTTCTTGGTGCACGATAGACATACGAAGAGCTGACATAACCATCGCCTGATTTCCATTTTGATGAATTCTGCTAAATAATTCTTCCGGAATATTCTCGATGTACCTTTAAGATTGGTTGCATTCCTTGAAGATTCCTTGAAGGTTGGAAAACCAGTTAAATTTCACTAAATATTTGCTACAACTTCCCGATTGAGCGGTTAACTTTTACTAATCTTATGCATAAAAAGACAAAATTTCTATCAAATTGCTTACGTGTTGCTTTCTCTCCTTTGTTAGCATCACCACGTGCTAATAAAGACAAGACTCTATCTAATGTACTATGCTTATGGTGTTGAATTCTTTGATATTGAATTCCTAACTCTTTCATACTTTTATATATAATATGGATGATTGAAAGAAACTTAATAGAAATTTGATCAAAAATATGAAATACTAACATCAAATAGAATGAAAACAATTAAAAAAGATTACTTACAACCCTCAGTTCCCTCAACCAACATAGACATTCTTAATAAGCATAATATCAAAGCTTAAATATGAAATAACATAGCATAACTAAGATAAAATAAAAACCATAATTGGGTCCTCAAAGTTAGGCTCCTTTCTTGGCACACAATAAACGTATTACCAACTACTTCAACCACCACTTGATTTCCATTTTGATCAATTATGCTAAATAATTCACTTGGATTATTCTTGATGTAACCTTGAGCATGGTTACAATATTCCCGAAGATTCCTCTAAGGGTAGAAAACAAGTAAATTCAGATAAAATATTCACTACAACCTCTCGATTGAGTTGTGGACTTTCAATAAACTTGCCCGTAAAAAATCTAGTTTCTATCAAATTACGAACATATTGCTTGCTATCCTTTGTTGCCTCTCCACTTGGTAATATAAACAAAACTCTCCCTATTGTATCATGTCTATAGTGTTCAATTCTATGATAATGAATTGAAAATTCCTTTATTATTCTAGATTTAATATTGATCATTGAATGAAAGCAGATAGAAATTCAATCAAAAACATGAAATGTTAACATTAGATGGAATGAAAACATTAAAAGTAGATTACTTATGACATTCACTACCCTCTCTAACATTAATGCTCATATAAAGCATAGCATACACAATTAAATATGAAACAACATAAAACAATCAACATAAAATAAAAACTATAATTGAAGATATGAATGTGAATAACGAAAGGGATTGAGCGAGAGGACCACTTAATTATATCCATGACGATTAGGTTCTCAACCTAAAATCATCTTCTTTGCGTGCAATGGATACATCAACTATTGGTTCAGCCACCACCAAATTTTCATTTTGATTAATTCTATTAAATGATTCATTTGGACTATTCTCAAGGTAACCTTAAGCTTGGTTACTGATAGAGCTGCAAGTGCATGGTGGCGTTGTAGTAAATCAAGATTGTCTCCCACAAGGACTAGGCCGATCTATTGAGCTTTATCCCCTTAAGATAGACTAAGCGAATTGATACTTGATATTGAAATTGATGCTAATCAACTATCTAATCTAATGGATACGTAATCAAGGAATTATACAAAAGTAGCAATCTCTCAATTCAAGTATCAATCAAGCATTTCTTTCTCAATAGATTATTTTAAAATCGACAATCGAAGTATCACAACCCTCTTTCAAAGTGAAGTGAAATACACAAATCTAACCAGTTACCACTTCTCAAGGGCTCTCGATTTGTTTAGAATCATTAAGCATACGACTATCATATTTGTGGTTCCACAATTGGTGTGACTTTCTTAAGACTCCACACAATCGAGTCAAATCCTAGGGTTATAGTATTGAATTTCACCATTCAGTTCTTCATCCAATGCCCAAAACACTCAAGAAAGTTATCATATTTCTCATAAGATAAAAAACATCTAGGATCCAATAAAATAATCCAACAATTCCAAAATACTCAAAGAGATTAACACCAGATCAAGAGCATAACTAATATTTGCTTGAATCCAAAATCAAAACAACAAAAGACAATCAAAAATACAAAACAAAAATCCAAAGATAATGAGAAAAGAGAAGGGAAAAGAAATGCTCAGCCAATTAACATGCTTGAATCTATCGATTGCAAACCCAGCATGGAATCCTTGCAAATCTTCGGTTTAATTCTCTCTCTATTCCTCTAATCGATCTAAAATCCTAATCTAGTTAAGTATGGAGATGGAATGATGGGGTTATGAAATGAGATTGAAAACAACCTTTTTATAGTGAAACCGCCTGGAAGTCAAACAGTCGCGAGAAACATAGAATTAAAGCTATCTAAAAGTCGAATAGTCGCGAGAAAACAAATAGCCTCAGGGGAAATGAGGCCACCATGGACCATCCATGCTGGCCATTGGTTGGACATTCTTCTGCTCTTTCTTCCTTCCACAGCATAGTGACTTGTAGGTGTCTATGGGGTGTCAAACTACACTTATTTAGGGGTCAAATCTGGGGTAAAATAGTTCAAAAACCTATAAAACACAGGAAAAAAAAACCATACCTAAGCGTAAACAGAGAAAGAAGTGTACAATATAGCATAAAACACGTAATTCTTCCTACAAATGGTACAGAATAACCTCAAAATAAAGTGCACTTCAAGGATTATCAAACTCCCCCATGCTTAAACCATTGCTTGTCTTCAAGCAAAGACTATATAAAATTGATAAGGGGATATGCATATAGGATTCAAATGCATTACAACATTCTTAAAGTAGGCAAGTCATAGCATATCGCAAACAAGAATAACAATCAATGGCAACCCCAAATAGAGCGCAAGACATTTCAAATTAGGAGGAGAAGAAGGTTTTCGAAAAAGTAGCAGACCACAAAGTCGATATCAAACTTGATCACCCCCAAAGAACCACAAAACACATCATGCAAGCATATTGAATTGAATAGAGCCAAATGAACTGGTAGAACCTCAGTTTTGGAAAATGTAAATCACTCCCACTCATGTGTTTGATATATAGCATAGGTTTACTGAAGACTCATTCCAAAGGTACAATTTACCATATGCTTGCCAAGACTCTCAAATTCTCCACCACTAGAAATGTGATGTGCACAAGACAATTGAATGGACTTTATATGGGTTATATTATGGGCTAAAAGGGTTAAGGGAAAGGAGTGAACAAATACATTTGGGACAATGCAGAGCTACTTAGCCAAGTGAATAGGGAGCAACCAATTAAAGTACCAATTAACAAATCAGTTCGCCAACACTCCAAACCTTAAAATACAATAAACTTACCCCAATAAGTCATATAGGAAATGAGTCGACAAATAATGAACTCAAGGTATTCACATATCCAATGCCAATTACGTAGTTTCTTTTTCTGGTTTTTTTTTTTCCTTTGTCCTTTCTCTTTGTTTTTTCAACATGATTTTTTTCTTCTTTTTTTTCTATTATTCTTCTTTAGGAAATGAAATGAAAATCTCAATTATTGAAAGACATAGGATCATGAACAACCAACTCTCAACCTAATACATATATACACAACCCAAATAAGAGGGAACCAAAGCAAATGCTCGATAACATCAATCCCTCAACAAACTAACATACCAAAGTCACATTAAACTCAATTATCCCTAAAATCACCCACTACATAAATGGAGTGATGCTCCATAGACTTGGCTTAAAGGTAGGAATATATGTTTGACCAAGGACTAATATGAAGTGTGCATAACAAAGATGGATATAAGCTCAAAGGGCCTAACAAAGTGAATAAACATGTAATACAAGGGTAGGCTATTTGACTATGTAGCTAAAATGACGAAAGAAAGAAATACCTCTACCATATCATCAATTATAGAAGATTCACACACATAAAAGAAACATGAGACTCAATATAATGAATTAGTCCAAATAAGACTCAAAATCTTACGAAATATCTACCAAAGTCTCAACTAATTCATTAAAATTACTCCCATGTACCAACATTAGTGCCAATGACTCTAAGGGGTAGCAAAGTTCTCAATCAAGTCAAGGGCCAAAACAAGAAATATTTACAAAACCTTCATAAATTTTCACACCAAAAGGGATTACACATCAAAAGTTACTCAAGCTCATGAAAGTAATTTTACCTTGCAAAAGCATCATTGAAGGTTATCTCAAACCCATCCACACCATCGCTCCATGTAATCCTATATACAAACTCAAATGCAACTAAATGCAACACACTAGTGCAAACAAAAAGGAAACCTAGATCTACATGCTCTAACTAGTATGCAGACTGAAAACAAAATGGAAGACATGAAACTGCACTTCCCCTATGCTTAGATAAAGTATTGTTATTCAAAGGAAAGAAAGTAAAAAAGGGAAAAGAAACAAAAGAGAACAATCTCACCAGGTTAGGTGCTAAGTGCACCTAAGCTAAGGCCTCTCCGCAACCAGGGCAAATGGAGCATTATCCACTCCATCATAAGACTCGACTCATTAAATTAGACACTATCAAAGCCCACAAAAGCTTGCCAAACACCATAGCATGGGGCTCACAAGCTTGGCTATAAGTGAGCATAAAGACGAACATAACAAAGAAAGCTAGTGCTCTCTTTAATAAACCAAACGCCATAGAAAAATCAAGAGAAAAATCAAAGAAAGTATTCCACATGATTTTTCCAGGTGCATCCACTAAGTACATGTAATTTGGGTCAAGGGAGGCATTATACCCACTAAAGTAACCTAGGGGCATAAAATTATCAAGATTCTCACCAAGCATATTGAACATGCTATCCTCATAGCCCAAATCATGATTAGCATCAAAAATCATAGGATTTTCAATAGGCTTGTCAATGTAATACTCAGGGGAAGGAGAGGGTAATGAACAAATAGGTGAAAAATGGGAATGATCAAGGAGATTAGGGAGAACATTATTACAACCAAGGTTAGGAGACTCTTCATGCATAAACAGATCACGTGACCCCTCCAAAGGAGTCTCGTCTAGATCATGCACCTCATCTAAATATCTTCCAACTCAAAACAGTCATCAGCAACATCAAACCTAGCAAAAAACCCAAAAGGCTCGCCCGCCTCGAGCCTTATGTACTGAGCTAAAAGAAAGAATGAAACAGGTAAGGTCCAGACAGCATCAATATTGTCACCGGGTGATGCAAAGTCAGGTTGGGCATAGCATGCATAATAAGGACACGAATTAGTTTCATGGTTAGAAGAATTACACAAATTGCACCAGAAAGGAAAATAATCAGATCTAGCATAAAATACACAAGGATCAAAGCATGAATATCAAGAAACACAACTAGCATTCTCAAATTCAAATGAATCCTAAGCAATCCACTTAAGCGAATACATCCCTCATTAACATTTTGACCATGAAAACCACAATACCCTAAAAGAGCTCGGATGTTACTATTCACACCCTTATCAACAATGTCCAAAATTTTTCATTTACCAACACGATAATCACATTGAATAAGAAAGGCATGCAAAGACATAAAATACCTCCAAAATAATTCATACTTAAATTGGGAAAAATGGAGAATGGCCATTGTTTTTTTTTTTCCCTTCAATTTTTTTTTATTTTTAAAATTTTCAAAAAAATTATTTTTGTTCTTTTTTTCAATGAAAAACAAAATGCTTAGTCAAATCTATTGAGAAAAGCCCAATATTTGACACTAATCAACTATCTAATCTAATTGCGCTAAAAACTTGATTGAGCCGCAAGCGCACGGTGGTGTTCTAGCAAATCAAGGTCGTCTCCCATAAGGATTAGGTTGATCTATCACACCTTATCCCTTTAAGATAGGCTAAGCGAATCAATACTTGATATTGAACTTATACTAATCAACTATATAATTTGATGGATAAATAATCAAGAAATTATACAAAACTAGTAATCTCTCAGTTCATATATCAATCAAGTATTTCTTCCTCAATAGATTATTTTAAAACCGACAATCAAAGTATTACAATCTTCTTTCAAGGTGAACTAAAATACCGAAATCTAACCAATTACCATTTCTCAAAAGCTCTCGAGTTGTTTAGAATCACTAAGCATGCGATTATCATATTTGTAGTTTCTGACTTTCTCAAGATTCCGAATAATCGAGTCAAATCCTAGAGTTTTAGTATTGAATTTCACCTTTCAGTTCTTTATCAATTGCCCAGAATATGCAAGAAAATGATTAAAATAAAACAATTCCATAATTCCAAAATGCTCAAAGAAATTAACACCGGATCAAGAACATAACTAATATTTGCATGAATCCAAAATCAAAACAACAAAATATAATCAAAATTAACGAAACAAAAATCCCAGGATAATTAGGAAAAAGAAGAGAAGAGCAGGAAAAAATGCTCAGTCAATTAGCGTGTTTGAAACCATCGATTGCAAATATGAAATGGAATCCTTACAAATCTTCACTTCAATTCTCTCTTTCTTCCTCCAATCTATCTAAATCCTAATCTAGGTAGAATAGAATGGAATATGGAGATGGAATGATGGGGTTATGAAATGAAGTTGAAAACAACCTTTTTATAGCGAAATCGCCTGGAAGTCGAACAGTCGCCAGAAATATGAAATTCAAACTGCCTGGAAATCAAGAAGTTGCAAGAAAACAAACAGCCTCAGGGGAAACGAGTCCACCATGGACCGTGGGCATGACCACTGACCATCCATGATGGCCACTGGTGTGACATTATTCTGTTCTTTCTTTCTTCCACAGGTATAGTGACTTGGCGGTGTCCATGAGGGTTAAGTTACACTCATTTAGGGGTCAAATCTGGGGTAAAATGTCCAAAAACCTATAAGATACAGAAAAAAACCATACTCGAACATAAAATAGAAAAAGGAGTGCATAATATAATATAAAATACATAATTCTCCCTAAAAATGGTACAAAATGGCCTCAAAGTAGAGTGCACTTCAAGGACTTATCAGTTACATTATTCCTTGAAGGTTACTTGGAGAGTAAAAAACTAGCTAAATTCAAATGATATATTTGATACAACTTCTCGATTGAGTAGTGGACTTTCAATAATATTGTGCATAAACCTAATTTCTATCAAATTGCAAACATGTTGCTTCTTATCCTCTGGTGTTGTTGCCACTTTGAACATGGTGAGGATTCCAACACTCACTCCCAATTCGAAGTAAGCCATAGCCATCACATTGATCTATGTTTGGTCGTGTAGGATTTGACAAGTTTCATTTTTATCTCGAACAACAACAATGGTGTTGGAACACATGTTCATGGTACGTACATTATAGTGTCCTGAATTGTTCAGAATAATGTTTGGATAATAACTATTGTTAGCGCACTTAACCCTAAATGCATGAAGACCTCAAAATGTTAGCCTAATATTGTCTTCCCAGAATGGATACCCAACATCCCCGATTGGCCCACATGAGCAGATTAAAGAACGTTTATCATAGTCTTCATCAGCACCGCGATTAGAGAATGGCATTGTTGATAACATAAGGAATACTATAGATCGAGAGGAAATGTAAATGAAACATAAATAGGGAGCCATATTGGGCTTGTTTTCTAGGAGAATTTGTTGTTCATGGAAGGCTATTTGTACGTGGAGATCGAGTTGAGTGCAAGAAATTAAAAACAAGGTTTCAATGACCAGCAGCAGGCAGTTCGGGCTTGACTTGTCTTTACAAGTCCTTCAAACTGAAAAAGTGTGGGGCAAATGCAATGAAAGTAGCATATGGTTTTTGACAATTTTGGCTAAGAAAGAAAACAAGTCAATTCTTATATGAGGCCATTCGAAAATTATTCTTCAAAAGCTTTAATTGTTTTGCTAAGCCTCTTTTATGATCTAACTATTTTTTTTCTTTATGTCTCATAATTCTTTTATATGAAACAATTCTACCCAAAAAAATGTTGAAGGATATAGTCTAGATTGCACTTATGAGTTGATAATATAGATAAATAAGGTCTATTGTTACATCAAACAACCAGGTGTACAGATGCAATTATACATGCAGGGAGGTGAAACATGCATAATAAGATAAAATTATCACATCAACGAGTCATAAGGAGGCATGTGACTTGTTGGCAATGTGGATGCTTGGTGAGTTGATGGTCCTAAGTCAATTCTAGGTGTGAGCAAGTTGAACATTTGTTTTTGTTTTTCATTTTTTTCTTTTGTGCACTAATAACTTTCTTTCTTTTTTTTTGTGAGATAATTACTCTCCTTTTTTGTGAGATAATTAAATCTGCATTGTCATCCCTCTTTTTTATTTTTCCCTTCTCTTTTCATATTTGAAAAGTTTTTCTAAAAAATTTTTTAGCTATCAATTACTTTCTTTTTTTGAGATAATTACTTTTCCATTTTACTTTTTTTATTTTTCTTTCCTTTCCTTAGGAAGCATATACACATTTTTTAGTGAGGTCATACACATTACAATTCATATTGTGAGATGTGCTTATTTAGTGAGATGTATTGTATCTTTTGGTGAGCCGTGGACAATGTTTAGTGAGATATGTATTATTTAATCTTCTGAACTATTATGGTATATCTTTCGTTGAACTCAAATTTAAGAATGGATACTTAAAAAGTTTTAGTGAGTTACATAGTGTCTTTTTGGTGAACTTTTATATAATTTTTTTGTGACTTGTGATACACATTTAGTGAGCAAAAACTTGAAAAGATTATTTGCTAGTGTTCCGTACCTTTTTTTTTCATGAGTTGCGATAAATGTTCAATGTGCTACGAAATATATTTGATGATCAATATGATTTATTGAGCAATACGAACTATTTATACTAAAAATGTGTGAGCAAACAATATAATAGTATGTCCTTTTGATGAGGTTTCATATAAAATTTTAGGTGAGCTATGATATATATTTAGTGAGTACAAACTTGAAAAAATTATTTACTAGTGATATTTACTGTTTTTTTAGGGAAGTATACTATTTATTTAGTGAGTTATGATAAATATCTAGTGATTTATCATATATATTTGATTATCAATATGATTTATTAAGCAAACCTCAAAAATGAGTGAGCAAACAATATAACGCTATGTCTCTTTGTAGAGTTTTTATATAATGGTTTAATGAGCTATAATATATATTTACTGGAAAAAAAAACTTGAAAAAATTATTTGCTAGTGATACGTACTATTTTTGCTGTTAGTGAGCTATGCCATTTATTTAGTAAGTTGTGATAAATATTTAGTGGGCTATAAAATATATTTGATGATCAATATGATTTATTAAGTGATGCTAACTTTTTGCACTGAGAAATAAGTGAGCAAACAATATAATACTATGTCTTTTGGTAAGCTTTTATTTAGTGTTTTGATGAGCTATGATATACATTTAGTGAGCAAAAATTTAAAAAAAAATTATTTGCCAGTGATCTGTACTGTTATTTTTAGTGAGCTATGCCTACTTATTTAGTGAGCAGCGATAAATTTTTAGTGAGTTATAAAATATACTTGGCAATCAATATGATTTGTTGAGCAATATTAGTCATCTATACTTAAAAATGAGTGAGCAAATAACATAATATACAATTTTAGTAAACATGTATATTCTTAAAACTTGTTATGTGAGTTTATTGGAATCGATCTTTTTATAGGCAGTCATGCCCATAGAGGTAAGAATATGTAGATCTAGATCTCCCCAGTCCTACAAAAGTAGGACCCATACTGAGAGGAGTTATTGTTATTGTTGTTGTTATTGTTGTTGTTGTTTTCTTGTTATTGTCGTTGTTGTTGTTGTAGTTGTTGTTGTTGTATACATTCTTGTTCATATTTTGATGTATGATATTTGGTTAGTGAGCTGCATTATAACTTTTGGTGACTTATGATACATGTTTAGCGAACAATATCTCATATTCACCTTCTAATGTGCTATGATATATCTTTTGGTTAATTTAAATATAAGATTCTTTAAATGTTCAAAAATGACATGCTTAAAAGTCTTATATTTCAATGTTTTTGTACTATGTTTTTTAGTGAGCTATGACATACATTCAGTGAGTTATGATATATATTTAGTGAGTTGGACTATATTTAGTATAGTCACTAAATATAATACAAATGTTCTTATGTCATGATAAAAACTAAGTGAGTTATGACATAACTTAAAAACTTGAAGCATTTTTTCCAGTGATTAGTAATTTTTTTTAGCAAGTTATCTTATTTATTTAGTGAGCAGTAATAGATATTTAGTGAACTATGAAATATTTTGGTGATCAATATGATTTAATGAATAATACTAACTATTCATGACAAAAAACGAGTAAGCGAATAATATACCACAACTACTAGTGAGCATATATACATTCTTCTTCATATTTTGAGGTATGATATTTTCTTAATGAGTTACACCATAACTTTTGGTGGATTATAGTATATGTTTAGTGAGTAATAACTTATAATAAACAATTTCAGTGAGCACATACACATTCTTATTCATATTTTGAGGTATGATTTCTTAGTGAGTTGCATTATGACTTTTTGTGAACTATAGTATATGTTTATTGAGCAATACTTTATATTTACATTATGATGTGATATGATATCTCTTTTGGTTAACTAGAAATACAAGATTCTTTAAATACACAAGAATAACATACTTGAAAAGTTTCAGTCCTTATATTATTACTATTTTTTTTAGTGAGTTATGATATTTATTTAATGAGCTATAATAGATATTTAGTGAGTTATAAAATATATTTGGTAATCAGGATGATTCGGTGAGCAATATTAACAATTTTTAATCAAAATGAGCGAGCAAACAATATAATAGACAATTGCACATTCTTGTTCATATTTTGAGGTATAATATTTTTTTAGTGAGCCGCGTTATAACTTTTGGTGAGCTGTTGTATATGTTTAGTAAGCAATACTTTATACTTATCTTCTTTAATGTACTATGATATATCTTTTGATTAACTCCTATATAAGATTCTTTAAATAAACCAGAATGACATACTTGAATAGTTTCAATAACTTGTACTCTTACTATTACTTTTAATGATCTATGATATTTATCTTGTGAGTTATGATAGATATTTAGTGAGTAATAAAATATATTTAATCATCAATATGATTCCGTGAGTAATACTAACTATTCCTAATCAAAATGAGCGAGCAATCAATGTAATACATGATTAGATATTTTTATTTATATTTTGAGGTATAATACTTTCTTAGTGAATTGCACTATAATTTTTGGCGCGTTATGCTATATATTTAGTGAGCAGTACTTTATATTTATTTTCTAATGTGTTATAATGTATTTTTTTTATTGACTTAGATATAAGATTTCTTTAAATGTGCAAGAATGACATACTTGAAAATTTTTAATTATTTATACTATGACTTTTTAGTGAGCTATTTTATTTAATTTTGCTGAGATATAATATACCTTTAGTTAGCAAATAGTTAAAAGATCTATTTCATTGATCTATAATATGTTTTTTAGTAAGTTATAACTTATATTTAATGCTGCATACGCATATATGCAATAAAAAAGACAAGTTTGGTTGTATACTTGTATTGGATAAGTATATTAAAAAATTTAAGTAAATGAAGCATTAATCAATTAATAGCATAATTGATTTTTTTTAAAAAAAAAATAAACACCAGGATGAGAAGGCAAAGCATTTAAAAGCTCCCAATCTTGTATTTCATTGAATTCGAAATCGTGATCCACTTAAAAAGGCCCGAGGTGCACCTAAGCACCTGCGCAACCCTTACACATTAAATCTCCATGCTAAATAAAATAGTTAAGGACAAACCGGGCCGACGAAACATGCTATCCACCTAACCGTACATCATAATTCGCGAAACAAGGTGGACAATTTTTTGGTCCACAAATTATTTGAATGGGTCAAATGCAAATGGTCATAAACTCTAGAGGAATAATGCGATCACCATTCTAGGCTGTCCATGAAGTCGTGCTGTCCTTAGCTTCCACCAATTTTGATGTGGTAATAATTGTGGAGAGATTAACCTCCTTCAAATTTCAAAGCAGGAATTTGTCTTGATTTGCTCATGCATTCTCCCTGATATAAAATCAGGTCAAGTTCGCGTCCCATTTCCACGTGCAACCAGTGACTCTATTACTCCTCATTTCAACACTAGATGGTCCAGAGCTATCATTTCATCAGTAGATGCTCCAAAGCAATCGCAGCGATTTCCAACTTAACCAAACATTTAAAAGATTGGTTTAGTCATTAAGATATGATCAGCCACGCCCGTCTAATAATTTCCCTCGCAAATGTCCAGCATTACCCTTTTTTCAGATATATATCATTTTTGCATCCAAGATTAACTTGGCAATGAATTAGAAGCACACTATTTAATAACGCTGCGTACATTACTCTGTCACTCATGAGGCTACAAAACAATGTAACAACACACAAGTAAACATGTGAGACCGTCTCACATGAAAACAGGCGAGTAGGAGGTCCTGAGTTCATTCATTACACGAACGCCCAATGCCTCCAGAAGTTGTACCAAAAGAGTTCCCAGCTTCAATATGTCATTCAAGGTGAGCTGAGCACAGTTATAGTGCAACAGCAAATGTCATCTAGCAAGAACATGACAGGTACCAATAGAAAATTAGAACCTTACAAGCAATTTTCCGTAAAAAGCTGATTGGACTAAGAAAACAGAACCGTCCAAGACAATGAACACTGAGAACATTTGTTGCACTGATTCCCAAATAGATTTGTCCCAACATGAAAATTCCAAGTTCCAGATGGACACAAAACCACGACCAAAATTGAACAATATACACTCATGAAGTTGATGCCAGCTGCTTTAACTTAGCCTGCAATACAACTCCTGCTTCATCTGCTATAATTTTCTTCTTAGACGCAACCTGCAGTTTGTAATGCAATATCAAGGTGATCAACTCCAAAGCCAGATCCATATCCCATTGACTTTGCTTCCAATGCTACATATGTTTCTTCAATTTGGAGAACGGCAGAGTTACATAAACAAGGAGTTCCCATGATGATTAGATTTAATTTCCAAGCTTGTTAGACGATATATAGCAAAGTAAAGGTTTCATTATACATCATCAGCCATGGCTTCCAGATTTTGTTGAAGACCCATGGACTACAGCTAGAATGAAATGTCAGAAAGACAAACAGTACCTGGGGAGATTTGCCAGATTTATACTCTAGATTTGTCCATATAAACTCAAATTTCAGATTCCAGACTGTAGATTCCAGATCTTAATTTATACAGAAAACAGAAAGTTATTATACTCAAATTGCTGTTAAATCTTCCAAATTTTTGATTACACATTTCAGACATATCTATACAGATTAATCAATATTCTTGTTGATTTATTCAGACTGCAATTTCCTAGATAGCAGTGCCTGGAGATTCATTTTTATTATTATTAAAATTTTTTTTTTTACAGAGGGGTAATGCTTGCCTGAAGATTTAACAAAACAAAACGAAATAGGAGATCTAGATAAAAAGAACAAGCACTCAATACACTAGACTACACAGCATCCCTCAACCCATGTTTCTAGCTTGGTGTTGAGTTCCATTATTCAATCATTTTTCTGCAACTAAATCAACTGTGTTACCTCAGCTGTTTTAGTCAAGGGGCCTCCAGAGGCCTTACATGCAAAACAAATCCACAGCTCAGGGTCGTAAACCACATTGTTGAGAGAACAATGCTCTACATCCTCAGCAACCTAATTCCAGTATCTATCAATGCACATCTCTAATCCAAATACAACCATTGGCACCACCTTTTTTCATCACCTTTTTCCTAACTATGTTAGATGGACTCAGGCTTTGGGTGTTGGGTGTCGGACACCGGTATGGGATCCAAGCATCGGACACGTCGAAACTCCGAAGTCAGGACACAGGGACACACTGACACACTGACACTGTCGAAAGTTTGGACACAGATATGAGGACCCTTCATTTTACAAGCGGAATTTGCAATTTCAAAATCAATCATTCAAGAACATCCCATTAATTAAAAGCTTGTCTGCTTAGTTAAAAGACCTATTCAAAAGCATGAATGGAGTAGAAAAAAGAACATCATTCCTAAGTTTTTTTTCATCCCACTGCTTTAGAGTTTGGATACATGTCCGACACGTATGACGTATCCCATGCCCTATTGGCAGCGTATTGGGTATGGCATGGGTATGGTGGGACAAAATGAAGAGTCTGGGTATCATAGCTTGCTAGCAAAAGTCATCTCAAATATTGTAGAGGAAATTAAACAACTCTAAATCCATATGCTCTCTTGAGATCATTCGTCTCTTGTATAGGTATGGTTCTGACATGCTTCCAGTTCTTTCAAGACATGGGTTTCAAAGTTTCAATTAGTTAATCTGCAATTTTTATTTTTTTTTAACTGGTCATGCGATTTATAAAACACCACAGATATTAAAATCTACCCCTGTGTATTAGGTTTCTTATACAACAAAAATAATGAAAGAGGACTCAATCTGACCATGATTTAAGATGCATATAGCCTCAATCCCCCGCCCCCTTTTTTTCTAAGGTAGCCCAACTAAGTTGCCCATTTTGCATTAAGACAGCATAGAGGGAAGAGGCATGGGAGAGGCGAACGAGGATTAAAAAAAAAAAAAAAAAAAAAAAAAGCGGGTGCTCTCCACGAGGATTTTTTTTTTTAAAAAAAATGCGGGCGCTCTCCCATGCAAGTTAGTAGGATCTGAATTTCCTGCCTTGTAAATGGAAAGCGGAGGACCCACTACGGCTGTCCTTGGCCTCCTTTGCATTAGGTCCACAAAAATCTGAATATCATAGAAAGTGGTCAGCAATTGGTCACTTCCTATTAGATATTGTGTAGCTGCTCCAGAGAAGAAATAGGCAACTAGCAATCCAAGTAACAAAACTTGGGTATGGATTAAAGGCAGATCAATTGCAACGGGAAAAGAAAATAAAAGCGAGGCCAAACTACACTTTGCATATTATTGAATTCGAGCATCTAGATAGCTAGGGAAACAAAAGGCACTTCACAATAAATGGACAGATCAAGACATCACCAAAAAAAGTACCTCAAGGAGTTGATCATAATTAGATTTAAGAAGGTTGATTTTGCGTTGACAGTAGTCTTTCCCCTCAGCCATGGTTTTCTGATTCATATGAAAAACAGAAGCAAATCAAACTTTAGTGCACATGCAAAATAGACACATCCAAGCGAAACAAGACAACCAGAGAAGATAGATATTGCATCAAGTTTTTAAGGATGAACAAGCACAGAGAACAAGCAGCAACAGCATACAACAATAGAAGAGAACATGATAAAGAAATTTGCTACAAAAATGAGCAAATGCATGCGTAATATTGACATTTTCTCAAATCGGTGCAATTTGCTAAAGCAAAAGCAACCTGTTTAACTAGCAAAACTAGAGATGCTTCTTAGAAAGTGCTGACAAAACAGATCAACTAAGCAATCCTATGCCACCTTTCATTAGGGTATCAGGGATTCAGATAAGAAGATGAAAGTAAACATTACAATAGCAGATGGAAACCAAACAGTACCTAAAACTTAAAAAAAAAAAAAAAAAAAAACACTATTAGTCCTGCAATTGCACTTCTCAAAGTAGTCGACTTCCAAGTTTCATCCAATCGAATATAGTCAATTCCCAGTGGAAATTCTAGCTTCTACCAACATCGTACATTAGCCGCAATTACAAGCAAATCAAACAATTCAATTGAATATCAGACTCCTGAATCAATCAACCATACCACAAAGATCGAAACAACAGACAGACCTCAATGAAATAACCAGTGCCAACATCAACGAGAACCTTGTCGGCATCATCTAGGGTTCCAGGGACGTAAAGCGAGGCTGTAAGTGGCACCAACATCTTCTTACCTGTTGTTCATAGTCAAAATAATGAAATTAAAGAGTTGTTTTTGGGGGAAGAGATACAAGGAGAGAGAAAGAGAAGGACCTTGAGGGCGAAGGGAGAGATCATGGAGAGCATTGGAAGCGAGGTCGAGGCGAGAAGTAGCAGTGCGAATGTTGTTGAGACTGTCTTGAAGAAGGTTAACTTCAAGATCGGTCTGCTCCTTCAACATTTTCAGCTGCTCCACGCTCATCTTCTCCATCTCCGCCGCTCTTACCACCGCCCCCGACGCCATTGCCGTTGTTGCTGCTGCTACTGCCTCTATTCTCTCTCTAGTCTCTCTGCTCCAACCACGGTCCCTCGCTTTCTCTCGCTGTACTGAGGCTTTGTAGTTTCGTACCAAAATTCAACACTACATAAAAAAGTTTGAAGGAGACAGACATGAATTGCCCCTATAGCTCAGTGGTAGAGCGTCAGTCTTGTAAACTGAAGGCCTGTAGTTCGATCCTGCATGGGGGCATTTAGCATTTTTGACTCAAGGACATTTATTTATTTACATGGACGCAGTGATTACTTTATTTATTTATTTTATTTATTTACATGGACGCAGTGATTCCTTTATTTATTTATTTATTTATTAGGATTTAAACCCATACTATTACTACCTGCAAACTGGTGTAAAATATTTGTTCAAAATTTAAATAGTATCATATAATTCCTTCATATTTCTTATTAAGGTTGTTAAATAATACATGTGTTATTTAATTTTGTATCTATTTAATCAATAAATTAAATCAAAATTAAAACAATGCATGGAATTCTTTATATGTGAAATTTTAAATAAAAACTCATGCATCAAATCAATCTGTTATCTTTAATCATTTTTCCACTTTTTGAATTGTGGAAAGTGAAATAATAAGGGATTCAAAAGTATCACAATTTTTGATAAGAAAATGAAAAGCTTGTAGAAGATTCATGTGCATACTACTTATATAGACTAAAATAAATTTTTTAATTCTCCCTTATAAATTCCTCTCACTCAGTGCATGTTGAGATCACACCTTCAAATCCCAAAAATATATTCAAGATGACAGATGATGATATGACATGATATGATTACTATCGTGTGTGTATGTGTATGTATGTATGTGTGTCTATATATATATATATATATATATATATATATAATATATATATATATATATATATATATATATATATAGATATATATATAGAGACACACACATATATATATACACACACACACACACACACATATATATATATATATATATATATATATATATATATATATATATATACTCCTTATACTTTTTTCAAGTGTTACAACTCTATTGGTTATGATATTTACTGCATTTAGTTCATCTAGTCGTTTAGCATGCACACAACTCTCTCTCTCTTTTTTTTTTTTTTTTGGTGGTTGTTGGTATTTGGAAGGGCACCCATTAGACCTTTTCTCTTCTCCCAAATCAATTATTTGAAAATGTCATTAATAGACGTTTACTATCATATAGAAAAATGGCACATACATAAACCTTAAAATAAAATCAATAGACACAAATAGTATTTAACTAATAAAATAAGCCATAATAAGGAGAACATTGTCATTGACATATATCAACGATCATATGGCAAGCACAATTCTTACTATCTTTATACGTACGACTGACGCAAAAGTCTTTTTGAAATCGATTCCTAGTTGCTATGAATACTTTTCAACAACCAAACGAGCGCTCTACTTTTGAATGGAGTCATCTTCGTTGTATTGAATCTTGTAAAGCCACTGACGGCATTGACATCCTTGTCTCAAGGCTTATCCACTAATTCTCGTGCATGATTTCAATATGTGTGTGTGTCAATAGAGAGAGCAGGAGAGAGAGACACATACATATATATTTATTTATTTAGTTAGTTAGTTATATACATATACAGACACACAAACACACATATATATTATCTTCGTGCACTAAACAATTGGAAATTCTAAAAGGGATAGTTCAACTTCTCTCCTCCATAGACCATGACGTCATGTTCGTGCATGAATTGCTCATAGTACTCCTTGCTTAAATCCACTTCCCATTCCTTACGTTTATGAAACCAATTCTCATTGTTTGAAATTCATAGAAAAAATTCCATTGACACTTTGCCTTAGTTTGAAGCCCCTGAAAAAGTATTTTAGACATTCCATCACCTATCGCAAACCAGTTGGCCTTACTTCATTGTGTCAAGTATTCTTCGTGCTCATTAAATGATTTCTACACATCTCTTTGAGCTTGCCTAAATTTTATCAGAGCTGAATTAGATAATTTAACTTTGTCAAATTCCTCTGATACCTGTACTAGACCATCCTAGGAAGCAGGAATTGTCTCCTCTGTAGCATCTTTCCATTTCAAGATCTAGTATAAAAATGTTCGTTGCATTGACTAATTGATTGACTGTCTTAAACATTGTATTCCCTGATATACTAATTCTATAATTGTCTGCCACTTGCTATCGCATGCCTTCTGAATTAAGTGTCTGAGCTTTGACTGGACGATTCCTCTTTATTGACAAAGTTTTCTCATTAATCATTGGTAAGATTGGTCTATGATCTCTGAGTACCTAATAGGCGTGTTGAACAATGAAGCACTAGTGGAAATTTTATTCTGGTCATTCAATGCATAGGCTCTGTTTAGTCATTCAAAGACTATGCGATGGTAGCTTTTGTTATTGGTCCGAGTGTTTCTTCCCCCAGTAAAAGATAGCTCTATGAGACCATGTCTAGGGAGCCATCCTTAAAATGTGGGTGAATCTTTAATCACTTAAGATCCCCCTAGTTTGTCACTGTAGTATTCCAGCTAACTGAAGCCACCCATTATAGTAAAAGGGGCACTAAGTGTTAGGAAAAATTAAATAATAAAATTCAAGCGACGTATATGGGGAAGCGTAAAAAGGATGTGGACATTCGAGAATATTAAAACAAGAACAAAAAGATAATAGTAGGTACAAAATTTTTTCGTGGAAACCCAAATCGGGAGAAAATTACGGGTGGCAACAACGTGGAAAGATCCACTATGATAGGAGTGAGTACAAAACGATCTCAAAAGTGAGTCAAAAGGGATCGATACAAAATAGAGATAAAGATCTTAAATCGGTAACAGGATCAAAAGAACAAAATATCTGAAACTCTCACTCAAGAAATATGTATAGTAGAAGAGGCTACAATGACTCACGAACGCTTCATAAAATGGCCATGAGAGGGGCGTGTCTAGAGACACTCTCGAATGCTAAAACGCCTTAAAATGCCCACAACGGTAGAACAATAGTCACATATGGTGGGATTATAGCCACACCAAATACCTTAACCAAATGTCCAATTTATACGCAGAAACCTGGTTGTAACTCTTACTTTAGGGAAGAGGATAATGGCATATAATGCTCATAAAACCCCATAATGAAGATTAATGCTCCAAGTAACAACTCTACAATAATCAACCATAAAATCTTGCATTAAGCATTGTATTAATCCATAAAAACTGCACAAAATGAGAGTAGCCCAAGGGTCCTTATAGGCCACGGACCGTGGGCTGACCCATGAACCATCTGTGGAGCCCACTGGGTGTAAACAAGCTGAAGTCAACGCTAAAGTCAGTGCGTAGGAGAAGCAAAGCTTGGACAAGAGCTAACATTAACATTTGGCTAATGCTGCAAAGCGCACTCTGCTAGAGGAGAAACTTGGGCCTCGGTGGAAATTGACCCCAAACACTAGAAGACAAGGATCATTGCAAAGCACTTCACCAATATGGGCTAATCACAAAAGACATTTGAACTCACTTGAGCAAACAAATAATTTTGGACCACTTTTCACCTAACACTATGATTATCTAATTTCAAAGAAATGAAGTCCCATATACTTTTTCTTTTAGTATGTCTTAGCTCCCCATACACAAAACAAGCATACCACAAAAACACTTACATTTGAAGCCACTGAAATCTCCAAATGAAGCTTCCATGAAATAACAATACCCCCTAACTTTCCTTCTGAATTGACATAATTAACAGAAACCCCTAAAACTGTTAGCAACATCATGCAAACTCGTCATAGTTTCAAAGACGCAGAGAACATTAGGACTGTGACAGCAAACTATCCATTTAACATAGAGAACTACAAAGGTGCTTTTCCTTTTCCCTTCCTCTGCAATTCTAGGCAATCATCCTTGTTGGTTACTTGAAGGTGTTTTTAGGGCCACCTTTAGAACTCTTTGAATCATATTCTAAAAAGCGATATCACTTCCCCTACTTCCTTGTTCATGTTGCTCTCGCTGCATACTTGGATCTCCACTAACTTTCGCTAAGGTCATCTTCCTCTTTATTCACGCGATACTTCTCACTATTAAGGCTAGCTTTAACCCCATTCCAACCTCTCTGCAAAAGGTCCTACCGGCACACAGCCTCCAATTTTGGCATTGAAATCACCTTCCTTTAAATCGATTTGGTAAAGCGAGATTGAACCCTTAGTTGATTTAGCTGCAAGATAACTTAGCTTCTTTTTTGCATGCCTTTCTCTGTCTCTGTGACTTCCTCTTTTTCATTATTCTCACTTCTCTCTACTTACTTAGGTATCGAGCGTAAGTTGAGAAGTGAAAGCATTAACTACATCTTTATGTCCGCTATTTCAATTTCCTTTCTCATCCATTGAAAATATTATAATTGGATAACTTTATCGTTCCTCTAATTTACAATCTCGATTTCAAGTACGTTAAAGTCATCTACCATATAAGTAACCTTTTTGTCTTGATAATGAGTTCCCTCTCTCCTTGAAACCCTTGATTTTGAGGACCATATACTCTAATCAATGAATGCACACAAACTTCAGGCCATGGCCCTGTACAAGATCATAATAATATTTCTATGACATTTTGATGTAACCGCATGGTTAACGAACACTTAAGAAAGTAATTCTATCATCATTATACATAATTGCTCCAAATATCATCATCATACATAATTGCTGCAAATTATATCATCATACATAATTGCGCAGATATGCCCAGCAATGGCTTCAGATAAGCCACTACCTACTCCATTAATGGCCCCAATGTTACTCAGTTGATCAATTTCTTAGAAAAGAAAGGTTAGAGAGAGAGAGAGAGAGAGTCTCATTTTAACATGTGTATTATTTTTATAGTGGTTCTCCTATGCGGTACTTAGTCTTTAATTCTCCTGTTCATAATTTGATGTTGTTTGACATTCATATAGTGTGTTTATTATAGAATGTGTTTCAATCAACTCAATAACATGGCTTTATGATAATTTCTATATGATCTCTTGGAATCGGACTCTATGCAGGCAGTAATACTTGTACGGATAAGATTGTCTACATATAAATCTCATCAAACCTTATGAAAATAGGATCTGCATTAAGAAGAGTTGTTATTATATTGGCGAAATAGTCCATTAGGAGCTCATACTCATAAGAACAATGTAGCAGTCAATGGCATAGAAAAGGCATAAGGCTGATAAGAAAAGGGACTCTTTATGCTCCTAGTCACATCGAGCATTAGTACCATTGTTAGTAGGTGATGGTAACCTCTAATAGAACTCACCCCCTACTTTGTGTGCATAAAATGAATATAGAGAATGAACTGTGGCAATATGTAAACCCAACCAATGTTATTAGCTCGACTGAAAAATAGCCCCAATCAGGCTAAACTGGCATGTGGCCAAAGTAGAACGTACTTGTTTCTAGCTTTTGAGTTTGTTCTACTTCAATCATCTCCCGTATTGCCTTACTTTAAAAATAAAGTTGTTAATCGACCCTAGAATGCTAGGGCCAGAAAACCACTTCCCCCCCCCTAATTGGTGGATGGGTAGTGGACTCTAAACCTATTTAAGCAGGATTAACCTAGTGTTTAATCACACAATTGAGAAGCATACCTCTTAGAAAATACTGCCCACCTCTTCTCTCTCACACGGCTACTCTAGCATCAATGGGATAGCGTGTGGGACATGAAAACCTCAGTGACTCGAGTAACCACCTTTGATTTTGTCTGATCAATCTTATGGACAATTCCCAGGCAATCAGATTCCTTGTTTATGTACTTAAGGTAAGTTCTACTTCTCCAATAGTGGCATTAGAGCCTAAATTTCTCGATGCTACCCTAATTGAGTTGATCATAATATGCTTTGCGAATTGGTCATTCAATCTTTCTTTCTTTTGTGCTAATTCGTCCATTAAAGCATGATTTTTATTGCTGTGTGTTTTTATTTCTTCGTAGACCCTTACCCTAGAACCTTAATACTGACCTACTGACTGAACCTTGGACTTGCCTCACCCCACCCCCTCTAGGATATGATTCTTACGACCAACCCAAGCCCACCTTTCCCTATGCAGTTGTAGTGGGGATGACGATGGCCACAACAAGGTCTTAGTGGCCTATAAAACTAAACCATGAACACCTCTAGTGCTCAAAATATATATTTTTTCTTGAGAATGGGGCAGGAATGAAGCTAGAAGGCCAAAAGTAGTGTGCCCATCAGAAACCACCGCAGAGGAGTGGTGCATATGTCACATGTCACCAACGAAGGGACTTTTTGGCTTTCTTCTTCCTCCTCCACCCTTCAAACACACAGATATGTCCAAATCCATCAAATAAGCCGTGAAAATGCTCCAATCAAAAGGCACCTGTAAGCCATGTGTCGTTGCATAATAGGTGCATAGGGTGTGTAGTTGGCCTTTTTGTGCTCCTTGGTGGCCAATCTACACGTTGGCAGAGTTCATTTTAGTCATGAAGGTTGGAACAGAGGCTTGTAGGCCTTCAATTCATGGAGAAAATAGGTGGTCTTTCATCCCTTAGGGATTTGTCAGGTGGCACCAAGGCTTCTTGGCAGCATGTTGGTTTAGAAGTGAAAAAACCATTGCAAATTCATAGGAGGGTCAAGCATTAACAACCCTCTAACTGACCCCTTTTTTTACAACAAATGGGTGTTGGTTTTGAATGGAAAGGCAAGTGGGTGAAAAAGCAAAAGGCAGCTGAATGACCAAAATACCTTTAACGAGTAATTACTCCTTCCCTCTCTATCTGATGCTTGTCACTTACTCTCTCCACCAAAACCTGGAAGCAAAATGAGAGGCCATCATGTGTAATGGTCCTGTTCGCACCAAAAATGAGTTATTTTTAAGGTACTTTTACACTAATTTTATGTTCGTCATAATCGTATTTTTAAGGTTTTTATCTTACTTTATTTTATTTTGCAGGTTTTGAATAATTTCAGAAAAATGGCCAAAAATGCGAGAAAAATGGTGAATAATGTCGGGAATTGAGAATTGCACTGAACCGGCCCAGTTAAAAAACCGGACCAGCTCACGCTGAACCGAACCCGGTTCACTTAAAGCATTTCCCCCTCCCCTTCACTCTCTCTCTTCGCGTCCCTCTTCTTTCCCCAGAACCCAGAGCTTCGAACTCCATCTTGCTTACCATCCCCATCTCCTTCCTCTCTCTACCTTGCCTCTCTCTCTCTTCCACGTCACCACCATTGCTGTCCCCCTCTACCGCTCTTCACACTAACGGTGGTAGCCCAACACCTCACCAACGCCATCTACACCATCCACGAAGACACGAATCAAAGGGTCGAAGTTGAAGCAGCGTTCGAGTATAAATGGACAGCGACGCCATTAAAAAAGGAAGTTAGGTAATTTTGAGGGTTCTAGTTTAGGTTTAAATTTGGTTTTAGGTTTAGTTTAGTTTTGATTTCATTTTCATTGAAGTTATTCGAATTTTAGGGCAAATTTCGGTTTAGGGTTGACGTTAGATGGCTTTTGTTTTGCAAATTCCATGTAATCAAGTTACAATTTGGTTAATTGGCAATTTTCAGTTTTCTTTTGTGAGATTTGGAGTTAGTTCGTTTAATTTTGTTCACCCCCTCCCCTGTTCGAATTCTTCCTGCATTTGTCAATGGCGATTCCGCCATTGTTGGTGGTTGTTTAAGCTTCATATACAGAGTTGCTAAAGTCTGGCCGAGCTGAAAGGCAAGGACGCCTTGAATCCTATCTTCTTTCTCCCCATTCGGGCTGTTCACATCAGAAATCCTCTTCCCCTGTTGCGGTCTCCCCTGTTTCAGACCTGAGCAGGTTCGATTTTGTCTGGTTTGATTTCGATTTATAATAGGCTTGATTATCATGAGTTCTGGACTGTTGATTCTCCCTTTCCCCGATTTAGCTTGGTCTGATTAGTTTGAGTTGCTATTTCGTTGATTAGCTTAGTTTGAGTTAGTTTTATTATCAATTGCATTAGGTTCGATTATTAGGTTTGTTTAATGGTTGAGTTTTCTGGTTGGTTGAGCTAGGTTTGAACATGATGATGGGTTGTTTAGTTGCTTTGATTGTAGGCTATTTTAGGTTGTTCCAGATTTAGTAGCTTGATGATAATAATGCTGATGATAATGGTGATTATTAGCTTACCAGTTAGCTGAATGATATTGGAGTATGGTATCTTGATTTTGGCTAGCTTTGTTCAATTAAATGATGTTCTTTAATGATGTTGAATGATGTTGTTAGCTCAATGATTCATTAATCTGAGTTGCTTGCTTTGTTCAATTGAGAGTTTGGATGATCGAGTAGTTAAATTAGGATGTTAGATTGATGTTAGATTGCTTTAAATAATTTCATTTAGTCTAGTGTAGCTAATTAGTTAATCCTCACTTTTTATGACCTAAAACTCTTCCATCGTCCCCGAGGACACGACCCTCAAGTACTACAGCGAGAGCTGTACGCTTGCGGCACTTTTATTTAAACTCTTAATTTTTCCCAATAGGTCCAAATTGAGGTTTTGTGCGAAGTACATACATACATACTCTCTCTCTCTCTCTCTCTCTCTCTCTCTCTCTCTCTCCCCCCCCATAGTTGAATCTAATCCTAAAAGTATGTGGCAGTGAGCAATTGTGCTTCATAATTGAGGGAAATCTTGCCCCAATTTCTTTAATGAACCATGATTGTGGGAGAAGAAGTAGGTGATGCAAGGTCTGTAACTGTAGGTTAGAGAAAGTGTAGAGGGAGACTGGACTTGAACTTAGAGTATTTGGTGATGGTGGATACCTGACAATGGAGGTCAGCCGTGAACTCAGATGTGGAAGGGTTGGAACCTTTGACGTTGATAGACAACTGCAAGCAGAGTAGTAACCAACATATATGTGAAATATAGTTTTAAATTTAAGAGTTTGGTAATGTGGAATAATGTTCTGGTGAGTGGTTCAGGCTGTAGGAAGGGTAAAAGTTTGGGGTTTAATGTATGCCATGTTACTGGTCACCATTTACCAAGCTATCATAAGCATAGTTGTTGTGTGAATCCAATTGTATGGGTGGCTCGGGGGATGTAAGAGGGTGGGATAGGGGGTTATTCTCCTCCAAGAAGATGATATTGTTAAAACCCACATTGACTAAGAACAGAGCATTGGTAAACCAGGGTACCTATCCAGTACACCATGGTAGACATAGTTTACTGAATAAGTACACCTAGAACAGTGGTGTTAGGGACTGTTATTATGTACTTTTGTGTAGTAATTGGTGCATTATTTGTTGTGATGGCAAAAAACTATTATTGCATGATGTACAGGGTAATTGGGAAAATAGTTGACCGATTGACTAGTATGGTAGTCTTTGTTTTGACATCTGGTACAAATGCATTGAGATGGTGTTATTGTGAGAGGCAGTGGTGGCGGGAGAGAGGTAGTTGTTTATGTCTTATGAGGGGTGAGTTGGAGGATGGTGAAGATGGAAAAGTAACATATATAGGGAGTTTGAGAAAATGCATTATGCTGAAAGAGGGGACGAGGATGGAGGAGGTGCGAAGAATGGTGATAGAGATTACTGGGAATAGTTTGTTTAAGCAAAAATTGTGGTATAGTTTGAAGTACGACTGGAGAATGGTAATGGCAGTCGAGGGGGATGCTGATGTGAGGATGTTTTTCAAGGGTGTTGTGATTTTCCGCGAGTATACGGTTGTCGCCGTAATACTAACGGGTGTCGATCCTCAGGGATGGTTGTGAAATTCGATTCGTAAAAATTTTAAGCTAAATTAAAACTAGATGCCAAATTTAACAAACTAATGCCAAATTGTTCCACCAAACAAATCAGTAGACTAAATAAACAAGATTGATTCAAGAATCACGCACAATTCTCTAGTTGGCAAAGAATCGTAAAGTAAAGTTGAAGCATCAATTTGCAAATAAATCAACTCACCAACACCCTGCTGTAATTATTCCTAATTAACCAGAATTCACGATTGATGTTCATTTTTACTGAAGCAGAGCAACGCAAGCAATTCACACCAAAGTTTTTCTCCCAGTTGAGCACGATTTTGCTCAGGTGTATTACAGATTCAGAAACTTAGATTGTCAATCTAAAAGTTGAGAAAAATGGTACGATGAATCAAATTGCAAAGGGCCAAACTGAAGAAAATTAAATTGGAAAACTCAAAGAACTGAAATTGAAATATTACAAATTTTAACTCGAATTGAGCAACCCAGAATCAAATTACACTAATTCTTGCCCAAAACTTAAATCTGAAAGCCAAAACCAGAAAATTGAATTAAAACTGAGGTTCCCCTTTTTCTCTGTTCTTCGGCCTCAATTTGAAGACTTCGCCCCTGCCCCTAATCAATTGCTTCATTTACTCCTCCATAACCTGCTGATTGATGATGGGGATGATGAATGGTCGTTGATGATATTGGGACTTTGAATGTCGATTATTGAAGGAGGAGAGAGAGCGAGGGAGTAATGTCAATAGCGGAGGAAGCTGAAGCAATAGCAACGTCTGGCTTTTCGGTTTCTCTGTGTCGAGCAATGAAGAAGAAGGAGACTGAAGGGCCTCGGGAATCTGGGTTAATGAGGAACAAAGAAGAAAAGATGAAGAGGCTGGGAATGGGGAACACCGTGCTCTATTCTGCCACCCCTGTTCTCAGTTTGCTGTGTGGGATGAGGAAGAAGAAGAAGGATAGGGGATGGAAGAGATCACGTGCCCAGCACGTGCTAATTAAATGAAGAAGAGAGGCTGGACAGTCACCTAGTGCTGGGCAACGGACAGAACTAGCTTTGGGCCGACCCAGCGAGATAGAGAGAGAGGGGGGGAGAGGGAGAGAGAAGGAAATCTGAAAAAAAAAAAAAAGAAAAGAATGGGGTAGCAGATTGGGCCACGAACAGGGCTTCGGGGAACCGATCTAGGCAAGCCTAAAAGGGAGAAAGGAGGACACGAAGGGGGGAGGCCATGCCATGCCATGGACTGGGCCTCACTTGCAAAACAGGCTGAGACTCTGGGTTGATCCTTCTTTTCCTTTTCACCATTGCTCACCTTGGTCTAATACTTCTCTGCAGCATTATTTATTATTTTTCTCAAACTATTTTCAATTCCTACAAAATGAACAAAAATATTATTAAAATTCTAATTAACCAATTCATTTCGAGCAATTATTAGATAATTTGAGGGTATAAAATATCATAATTTCAGATTGAACAAATACCCCTACACCTAAGTTTTGCTCGTCCTCGAGTAAAACAAAAGCTAAAAATCCTAGAGAAAGGAAAAAAAATATTCTAACTCACTTTCGTAGGAATCACGGTTGCACTTAGCACGTGCAACAAGCCCTTTAAACCTCTAGGTTACCCCTAGTGGACGAGTAAGGTCTCGTGAGGGTTTGCAGAAGATATACCCACAAATTCTATAAAAGAAAACATAAACAGAAACTCGAAAATCTTTTTAGTTTTTTTTCCGTACAAAACTGGAGAAAGATATATACATATTCTAATCAACTAAATCACCCATGTAGCAAAGATATTGGCATGCATATAAACAAAATGTACTCATCAAGACTCTCTACCTCATGAATGTCATCAAAGCACTAACATTTCACCTCGCTGAATATCAAGACTTGGAATCCATCCCAGTGCTTATGTGCAAGTGCATCATCATCCTAGGGCTCAGGTTTACTAGAATCAAACTCAATCCCACTTGATTGACACAAATTGCATTATTGACTTATTAACTTAGGAGGCAAGCTTTTCTAGTAGCAGTATTGCCTCAAAGGGTAACACCCAGTAGCATGTGCCTCAAAGGGTAACGCCCAGTAGCCCATGCCTCAAAGGGATACTTATCATTTCTAATTTCATTCAATTTTTTTTCCTTTTGTTTTCCCCTTTTTTTTTCATTTTCATTTTTTTTGTTTTACTTTTATTTTTTCAGAAAGCAAACGAAAAATCTAAAGTAATCGTGTCAAATACAAGTGGGGAGCCAATATTAGAAAACTAAGACCTGAAGACAACGAGGATGATATAAATAGGGATTAAATTACACAGCGATAATGAACAAATGGAGTTAGAATTAGGGCTTAGAATGACACATTGAGGTCAAAGACCTAACATGCACATCAGTTCACATGCAAGCTAAAAATCAAAGCACAGGGAATTTAAGCTAGTCAAAATAGTACGAAACTTTCCCAGAAACAAAACAAAATCTTTTTGGATTTTTCAAAATTTTCAATTTTTTTTTCAATTTTTTTCAAAAATTTTCCCAAAGTTTCCCCACCCCCACACCTAAATCTCATAATGTCCTCATTGGGAGTGAAAAAAAATAGAAGGGAAAAAAAAAAGAAAAGAAAAAAACTAAAAAGAAAAACGAATATACAAAAAGAAGACTAAGACTCAAAAAGAAAGAACAAGGACATGACTCTAAAACTCAAAAAAAAAAAAACAATAAAAATAAAACAAAGCAACAAATATATACAAACGAAAACAAAATAAAAAAAAGAGATAAAGAGGAACGTTTATACCAGGTCAGGTGCAGACTTACAACTAAGCTATAGCCTCCAGAAATGCGCTCAAATGAAGGCATATGGAGCATCAGCCACTCCATATCGAATGCAACATTGTTACTTAAATCAAAACTTATTAGAGCACGTAGCAGTTTATCAAACACAGAAGACCAACTCTCTATAAAATTAAGACAATGAACATGTGAGAGTTGGTACCAAATAGAGTACATCTACCACAATAATGCAGCACAAGTGAGGGCCCTCTTCAATTTGTCAAACTATTGGGCCCAATCAAGAAATGGATAGACGTGAAAAGTAGCTAGCAAGTGGGTCATTGGCCTAGAAAGTATATCATCATGAATGAATGGTCTAGGCAAATTAGTGAGTCCTAAATTCACAAGTTCTTTAAGTTCAATGTGCGTAGGAGTCTGGTCTAAATCAAAATGTTCAATGACAATGGCCTCATACTTAACAAAATTTAGACTTGTGAGATTCAAAAAGAAAGTCAGGGTGGATGGGGTCAAAAGAAAAAGATTTGTATTCAGCACATAGATTCACATCCAAACCCACATTGGCGTCAAACCCACATAAAAAAGATTTATATTCTATAGAAAGAATATCAATCATTAAATTCCAATTTAGTGGGTGTAGCTTCCTCCTCACATGACTCCTGTGAATTAGTATCATCTGACTCATCTAACTCATGATGCCCAAAGTCAGTTGTGACGCTCAAATCTAACTCACTAGCAGTGTCAAATTATTCACCCACCTCAAACTCACATGAATCACACAAAGTGGTGTGTGGACGGCAGAAACAAGGATATCATCAGTGATGTCATTAGGTGAGCTAATATAAGGTGCAAGGTCAGATGATAGAGAATTAGGGAAGTCCTCCTCTTGCTCTACACTAGGCAAAGGCATGTCATTATTCAAATCGGGCCGAGCGAGATAAGATGGCTCAAAATTATTATAGAGACTAACTTCAGGTTTAGGAGATCCTAAACTATAGTCAGGCTCATTACAATTTTCCCTACTTTGATTAAAATATTAAGAATATTTAGCAATTCTCACTTTCATATTCTCTATCATTTGATCAGTCAATTCATTTATCTTCTTGTCCACACTTGCACATGTAGCATCAATATAAGTACGAAAAGGGCAAGTAAGAACAGCATGGTCAGAAGATTCACAATAATCGCACAACACAGGGGACATATAAGAATAAGAGGGTCATATGAGTTTATAAAATGATCCTGGGGGGGAAGGATTAGCAGGAAAAACAGACTCATCAGAAATTGGGTATCCAAAATTATTTTTAGCTTGTTCAAACACATAGGTATTCTAAGCTAGCTTTTCAAAGAAATCCTATACCTCATCTTGAGTTTGAGATAACAATCCTAATATACCTCCAGGATAAATGACCTCAATATAACCCTAAGATTCAGAACTTAGACCCACAGTAATGACCTTACAAAATTTTCATTTTTGAAAATTTTGATGCAATTGAGCATGATAATCATTAAGTCTCGAAAGATAACTCCAAAAAGATTCATGCTCATATTGTAGGAAATTAAACACTGGCATTCTTGAAACTAGTGCTTTTTTTTTTTTTTTCAATTTTAAGAATTTTTCAATTCTTTTGGATTTTCAAGTTTTAAATTTTTTTTAAGGAAAGAAAATGTATCTAGGATACTATTTACAAACTAATGACTAAAACAAAAAGAAGACTCAAATAATTAAGTAAACAAAACAAAACAAACTAATAAAAATAAAACTATGCTACCAAAATAAAAGAAAAACCAAAAATACTCAAACATCGCACAAAATATAAAATGAACACAAATACAAAAGGCGAGCATTTTTTAATTTTTTTTCTTTGTTGCTACTGCTTCTGTGCCTGTTTCCTGCGCAATAACCAAATTGTTAGTCTCTTCTTTTTTTTTTCCTTTTTTCTTTCAAGTAGCAAAATCACGCGAAATAGCAAAATTAAATTGACCCAAAGTTAAAACTGCAACTCAAATCAAAAATCAAAAATAATCTAAGTTAAAACTAAACTAACACAAAGAAAATCGAAAATCAAAAATATGAAATGAAAACGAAAACGAAATCGACGAAAACAACTAAACTACGACTCGACTATGCAACCTAATTTCACAACGCCATCCTCGACAATGGCGTCAAAAACTTGTTGTAATTTTCCGCAAGTATACAGTTATCGCTGTAATACTGTCGATCCTCAGGGATGGTTGTGAAATTCGATTCGCAAAAATTTTAAGCTAAATTAAAACTAGATGCCAAATTTAACAAACTAAGGCCAAATTGTTCCACCAAACAAATCAGTAGACTAAATAAACAAGATTGATTCAAGAATCATGTACAATTCTCTAGCTGGTAAAGAATCCAAAAGTAAAGCTGAGGCACCAATTTGCAAATAAATCAACTCACCAACACTCTGCCATGATTGTTCCTAATTAACCAGAATTCACGATTGATGTTCAATTTTACTGAAGCAGAGCAACGCAAGCAATTCACACCAAAGCTTTTTTCCCAGTTGAGCATGATTTTGCTCAGGTGTATTACAGATTCAGAAACTTAGATTGTCAATCTAAAAGTTCAGAAAAATGGTACAATGATTCGAATTGCAAAGGGCCAAACCGAAAAAAATTAAATTTGAAAACTCAAAGAACTGAAATTGAAATATTACAAATTTTAACTCGAATTGAGCAACCCAGAATCGAATTACACTAATTCTTGTCCAAAACTTAAATCTGAAAGCCAAAACCGGAAAATTGAATTAAAACTAAGGTTCCCCTTTTTCTCTGTTCTTCGGCCTCAATTTGAAGACTTCGCCCCCGCCCCTAATCAATTGCTTCATTTACTCCTCCATAACCTTCTGATTGATGATGGGGATGATGAATGGTCGTTGATGATATTGGGACTTTGAATGTCGATTATTGAAGGAGGAGAGAGAGTGAGGGAGTGATGTCCATGGCGGAGGAAGCTGAAGCAATAGCAACGTCTGGCTTTTCCGTTTCTCTATGTCGAGCAATGAAGAAGAAGGAGACCGAAGGGCCTCGGGAATCTGGGTTAATGAGGAACAAAGAAGAGAAGATGAAGAGGCTGGGAATGGGGAACGCCGTGCTCTATTCTGCCACCGCTGTTCTCGGTCTACTGTGTGGGATGAGGAAGAAGAAGAAGGACAGGGGATGGAAGAGATCACGTGCCCAGCATGTGCTAATTAAATGAAGAAGAGAGGCTGGACAGTCACCTGGTGCTGGGCAACGGACAGAACTAGCTTTGGGCCGGCCCAGCAAGATAGAGAGAGAGAGAGAGAGAAAGAAAAAGAAGGAAATCTGGAAAAGAAAAAAAAGAATGGGGTAGCAGATTGGGCCACGAACTGGGCTTCGGGGAACCGATCTAGGCATGCCCAAAGAGGGAGAAAGGAGGACACGAAGAGGGGAGGCCATGCCATGGACTGGGCCTCACTTAAAAAGCGGGCTGAGACTCTGGGTTGATCCTTCTTTTCCTTTTCATCATTGCTCACCTTGATCCAATACTTCTCTTCAGCATTATTTATTATTTTTCTCAAACTATTTCCAATTGCTACAAAATGAACAAAAATATTATTAAAATTCTAGTTAACCAATTTATTTCGAGAAATTATTAGATAATTTAATAGTATAAAATATCATAATTTCAGGTTGAACAGAGGGGAATGAGGAGCATGAGTATTTTTATGTGGGTAAGAGTGATGGGTCGAAGAGGCGAGCACAGAAGGTAGGTGCATCATGTGAAGGAAGAGTGCGGAGTTGTGATCATGGTGTGGTTTTTGCGAGAAGCAGGAGGGATAGGGACGCTGTGGTGTAATAGGGTCGTAAGAGAGATGGAAGATAACTAGGACTGAAAAGGTGGGTCATGTGTAAAGCCTGATTTGATGATGTAAATTACTAAATGTGGTTTGTGAGAATGAGTACCTTATTTGCTATTTTTGTTTAAATTGTAGGGAGCTGATGACTAAAAGGGGCGGATGCATTGGTGATCACCTGCAAAGCAAGCTGAGACTTGGGGGGAAATAATTGAACTATCTGATGATGATAAGATCTCCGTGGCGTCAGACGATGTGGGTGATGAGGAGACACAGGCGGAAGGAGGTGAAGAAGGGAGCAAAGGCGGCAGGGGTGATGAACAAAATAACGAGAATGAGAGTGTGTGGCCACAATCAGGTCTGCAAGCGCAAAGCTACTACTGTAAGTTGAGCATATGGAAGAAGTTAATTAGGCGAGTCGTGCAGATCTTTCAATCAGCAGAAGCTTTTTGACAAGTGATCTGCAAGTTTGCAATCACAAATCATTTCGCGTATAGGTTTGAGCGGAACTGCAAGGAAAAAACTGTGGTGAGTGCGATGCAACTAACTGTCCTTTGTACATATGTGTCAGAGGTGGGATGAACACGCAGGCGATGTCCATAAAAGAGTTTAGAGGGCAGCATAAACATAGTGTTGGGGAGCTGTGTTAGATGGGTGATTGGGGCAAATGACGTGTTAGAGCTGATTTTTTTGCACACCTCATTGAAGGTAAAGTGAGGTTGTGTCTTGATTATTCATAGAGGGACATTATGCAGGAACTGGAGTTGGAGTTGGGGATTCGGCTAATGTACATGCAGTCATGGAGGTCAAGGGAGTTCGTGCGCACGATGGTGCTTAGGAGGCCAGTTAATCATTACAAACTTCTCCCATGGATGCATACGGCCATCATCAGAGCTAACCCGGTGTCTGTTACATTCTGTGAGGTGGAGGGTCCCAGGTTTAGGAGGATGTTTGTTGCATACACTGCTAATGTGAACAGGTTCAAACTTGGGTACAGGATGGTACTGTTTGTGGACAGCACCCATCTGAGCGGACCTTACAAAGAGACCTTGGTTGTTGGCTGTGCCTTGGATGTGGACAACCACCTCTTCAATTTTGCCTGTGGGATAGTGTCTGCTGAGAAAATTGAAGAGTGGGTTTGGTTCTTAGAAATGATTGTGGAGTGCTTGGAGGGTCTGAAGTTGGTGATCATGTCGGATAAGAACCCTGCCGTAATCGCTGCCGTGGCACAAGTATTTGGTGAGGAGTATCACAGTTACTACCTATGTCAACTGACGGAGAATTTTTTAAAAGAGGCAGCGAAGCATGGTATTCGGAAACAAGCAACAAAGCAGATAGTGAAGAAAATGTTATACAGAGTTGCGTACGCTCCAACAGCTTTAGAGTACAATGCTACAAGAGAAGAATTGAGGTGCTACAAGTCAAAGTTTGTTGCTTTGGTAGAGGAGAATTGAGCCACAATAGTGGGATGCTTCCAAGTTGGGGAAGGAAAGGTGGGGCAGAATGAACAATAATGTAATAGAAAACTGGAACAACTAGATGAGACGACTACGTCCTATGCTCATGCCTTGGCTTGTGAATGGCCACTTAAGAAACTTGGGAAGAAGATGGAGAAGCACAAACAGGAAATTGTGAAGTGGAAGAGTAGGGTGGGGGAGAGAATAGAGCAAAAGTTACCTAATACTTACAAGAAGATGGGTTGTATTGCAGCTATAGAGTGCTATTGACACGTCCGCAAATGCATGAGTGTCGTAGTATAGATTAAAATATCGTCCTCAGGGGCTAAAGTAATCTATCGAGTTAATAGCCTACAGGAATTTGCTAAGCGATCAATCCTTTAAAATGGTCGATTTAAATTAACTAATTAACTATTTGGAATTTCAATAATGGAAAAACATTTAGGAATTTGATTCACCAAGTAAAGAGTCTGGTCATAGATTTAAGCATGCACTTTTCATAGAAAGAATGATTCAAGGAATTACAATCAAATTGAATTTAATCCTTTCTCTCAAAGTAGACTAAATTGTCTAAACAAATTCAACTAACACTCTCTAAGGTGTATTTGAATTAGTCTAGGTTAGAGATCTATGAATTCTAAGTCTCCTCTTAACAAGCAATTCTCTCTCAAGTTTTGATAAATTAAGTTATATCAAGATGATCGAGTAGAGAGTTTCAACCTTCAATACTTCACCCTACCACCTAATATAAGTAAGCAAAATTGGCCAAATTTAAAGGGGGCATTCTGATTTCAAGATAGACATGATTCATTCCAAACATGAAACAAGCGCAAGAATTCAAGGATAAAGGATCCAACAACAATTCTATAGCTAACAAATCCCTATATTAGATAAAACTACTCACTCATGTTTCTAAATTCAACTAAAATAAGAGTTTAAAAGCAAATTTAATAGAATGAAGGAAAACTTTACAAAAATGGCAGCCTCTGAATTGTGCAACAATCTTCAAGCTTTCAAGCGCAAGCTTCTCCCTTCTAATCTCAATGAACACTACACTAAAACTAAGCTAAACTAAAAGAGATGTGAAAGTGAGATTATGGTTGCTGAATAAGAAGTTATTTTCTACTCTGGAACACACCCTTTTAAGTAGCAATCAGATTAACTTCAGATGCACAACAAAAGAAAATGAGAAGGCTAGTAGTTACAAGCTTACCACGATCCGTGGTAGACACCATGGTTGGACCGTGGTCTTCACTGAAACCGAACTTTTCTGCTCTTCTCATACTACACGGGCACGGGATCTTAGGGGCATCCATGGGGGGTCAACATATACTTAAATGGGATCAAATGTCAGGTTAAATGGTCTAAAATCCTACAAATATCATCAAAAAACCACATCCAAGCATAAAACGAGAATAGGAATATAAATTATAACATAAAGCACACAATTCCGTCGGAAAATATAGCAAAATGACCCTAAAATGATATACACTTAAAGCACTTATCAAACTCTCCCATGCTTGAATCATTGCTTGTCCCCAAGTAACACTAAGACCAAAAATTATTCAAAACCTCCTCAGGATAGACAGTAGGAGCATCTCAATGGCAAGGCCGACCCAAAGTTAGCCCAAAAGATGCGAACAGTCAGACTATGTAATGAATTTTTCGAAACCACTTGATATACCATAGTGTCAAATTTGAATAAATTCCCCCGAAATCATCAAATACAATCATTTTAACATATGAAACAAACGGAGCTAGCAATGCCGGTAGAACATCACTATAATCATGTGGCACTCATCACACATGTGTTTGAAAATATATTAAGGTTCCCTTAATTTTCATTCCAAGGACTCAAATCTACCATTAGCTTGACAAGACTCTCTAATTCGCTATCACTAAAATGCAATATACATTAGACAATCATGAGGACTTTTGTAAGGTTGTAATGGGGCCATGGGTAAAGGTAAGAGAGGAACAAATATTTTGGAAATGTGGAGCTAAAAGCCATAGACTAAGAGCTAAACGTTTCCAATGCACTTAGTCTCCCTAAACCAATACAATGCATCGACCAAATACATCCCTAATTGAACAGTTAAAGAGTTCAAAGTCATAAATACTTTTTGCAATCAAAACAAGGCTAACACTCTTTTTATTATTTCTTCTCTTTTTTTTGGGGTTTTTTTCTCCTGCTGTTTTTTTTTTTTTTTTTTGGGGACATGGAGTTAGCCTAGGGAAATCTTATATCAATGGAGAATTTCAACTCTTCTCTAATCTTTGGACAACAAGACAAGAGATTTTTTATATAACACAAGAACACAAATCCCTTCACTTCACCAAACAACCAAATCCACCAAAAAGATCTCGATACACCCTACTGGCTCCCAATTAAACTCGATGCACAAGAATGAAATGCTCCTCTAGTCCTGGCTTAAGGGTTAGATAATTGTTTGGCCAAAGCCTATGGTAGGAGGTTCAAATCAATAAAAACATATTTAAGGCAAAGGGGCTAGCAAGAGATATAATACATAACAAGGGCAGCTATTTGGTCTTTTGGGTTAACAAGTCAAAGAATGCCTCAATCATATTGCCTAAGTGCATATGTGAAATGTGATCTTGAATGAGAATCAAAGCAAGTTTTAGAGAAATGATGTCAAGGAAGAGTTACACATGAATTGACAAGATACTAAATCGATCAATTAGTCTTTAAAAGCTTAAAGCCTTGCGGGACATCTACCATGATCATAACTAGCTCATTAGTAGACATATGCCAAAATTCATGTAAAGAGTCATGGGGTAATCAACTCGTACTCAACATATGGTCAAAACATGAAGCTTATTTTCGCAAACTCATTCTCAAACTTTTTTATAGACAATTGGGAAAATCAAAGGGTTAATTTAAACCAAAGAAGTCTACTTAGTCTACAAAGATCATCATCGAAGAATTTTTTTTCTTATTCTTTCAATTTTTTAAGGATCTTTTTATGCATGCTCCTAATAACAATACCAAGAAAAATGCAAAAACTATAAAAAGAAACTATAAAAACCTAAAATGCAAACTAGAATGAAAAGAAACCTAAATATATTTCTAACATGCTTTAAACCACATAAGATCAAAACCTACAATGCAACTCCAAATGCAATCATGAATAATATATAAAATACATATAGAAGTACACAGCAAACCAAATCAGGCATCAGATGCCATCAAATACCGACTAACTCCCCCATACTTGAACAAAACATTGTCCCCAATGTGCACACATATTCGAAAAGGGAGGGTCGAGTAGCAAGAATCAATCAGAAAGGAGGAGGGGAGGGAGGATGGGCTGGTTGGCCATAAGAGATATGCCAATCTCGCCAGGTTTCTAAACAAGCCTTATAGTCCTGGAAGTATTGAGTCTGGGTAACAAGCATCCCACAGAGCTCGTCATGGCGCTTTTGGACAAAGTAATGAAGAGCAGCATTCTCAGAAGCAAAATAGCCTCAAAGAGATACTTGCTCCTCCTGGATGGACCTAAGGGTAGCTTGGAGGTCGATATAGTCAGTGGGGGTGATTGGGGTGAAGAACTAGGTCCGACTTGAGTAGTAAAGGGAGGTGGAGGGGGTGCGGGTTGAACAACCTCAACATCGCCAGGTACCTAACAAAGGTTAGCCCGGTGAAGTAAGGTAGTTCGATCAACATTGGGAAGCAACAGAAGCCGATCCCCGAGATAAATCCAGCACAAGCGTCCAGCCTCTACTTTGTAAAAGTTCATTAACTCAAAAGCGGCTTGATCAAGCCGCTCGGACCCAGATACTCTATCCTGAGGGTTGGGCTCAACACTCAAAAATCTAGCAATAGTTGTGACGATACCACCAATGACTATCCTACCCTTAGTGCTAACTGCAGCACTATATAATTGTCTGGCCAAGAATACCCCAAGGTCAACTTGAACATCATCAAGCATACAAGACAGAAAATATAATTCAGACAATCTTGGGACATTCAAACTATCATTTCGAGTAAAGAAACAACAAACTAGGATACGCTGAGCTACCTAAGTATATCTTGGAAGAACTAGTACTGTACCTAACACTCCTCGAAAGCTCACCCCAAAATGTATTCGGATTGAATTCGCAAGGGACTTGTCGATTTGGTAAATCCATGGTAGGTGGAAAACTAAATATGCTATTAAAGGTACCTAAGTTCAACTCATAAAATTACCTTTGCAAATAAAATGAAATGTACCCTACTTGACATTGAGCCCCTTTAGTGACCTCAACATGTGGTGTACTCAGGAATTATAAGATAAGGTCCCAATATGTACACTCCTTAATCTCAATGAAATATCCCATATCCCCCGTGCAAACAACCACTATATGTCATGTAACAATCCTAAGTGGCCTAATAATTCCTCATCATAGTAACAAGTTGCCACCATGCGTTCATTCAAGCAAGTATATCTAACTATATGGTCAGGGTTGGTTCAACCAAGAGGATGAGGAATATTACCTTGAGCTCGTGCGTTGGTGGAAGTTTAGGAGGTCCGTTGAGGCCAGGATGGTGCTTGGCTAGATGTTCCTGCCTCCTTGATACTCCTTTGTCTCTTGCCATGGTTGCAAAATGGAAGAGGAATTGAAACTAAAACCTAAAAAAATAAAATTTAAGAAAGAAAAATGAAAAATTTAAGTGAAAAAGAAGAAAAATAAGACAGGGAAGAAGATGGTTATGGAGGATGGGTGAAGGTGAGATGAACTTGAAGAAGAAATGGTGGGAAAAGATGAAATTTGTGAGAAAAAAAAGAGGATTAAGTGAAATGGAGGATTTTGAGTGAAAATGGAGTGAAAATGAGAAGAAATGACAGAGAAATGAAGGTGTAGCAATGGTGGATTTTAGAGGGAGAAAGAGGAGGTAGAGAAAGAGAGAGAGTCGCAGATGAAGAAGAAGATAGGTGAGAATGAAGGGTCACTACGGTCAAAACCCTTGACCGTGGCCCATAGTAGCCCACCATGGTCCAACCATGGTGTCTGTTAGAGACACTGATTTTTTTTCTCTTCTTCTTTTCTTTTTCTTTATTTTTTCTTTATTTTTTTTAGTTTTATTTTTTTATTCTCTTTTTTTTTTTTTTGCTTTGTACTAAAAAACTGCAAGAAAAATGAAAAATCAAAGCTACACAAAGGGCTTGGGTTGCCTCCTAAGAAATGCTCTTTTAAGGTCAAGAGCTTGACCATGCTTCTATGTTTGGTTTGGATCGGTAAGTGTATGGGCAGTGGGCTTCTCAATAGCGGGTTTTACAAGATAGGATTTTAGCCATCGTCCATTAACTGTGAACACATTGGCAGACTCACTCCATACTTCAACCGCTCTACTAGGTTTAACTTTGGTGACTTGAAATGGTCCCAACCATCGGGACCTCAACTTACCCGGAAATAATCTCAATCTCAAGCTGAACAATAGGACCATGTCACCTTTTTCAAATCTCTTCTTCATGATGTGTTTGTCATGCCATCTCTTAGTTCACTCTTTGTAGATGCGTGAACTCTCATAGGCCTCCAACCGTAGTTCATCTAGCTCATTCCATTACAAGAATCTCCATTTTCCAGCTGCTTTAAGATCAAAATTCAGTATCTTTATAGCCCAATATTCTTATGTTCTAACTCTACTAGTAAGTGATAAGGCTTCCCGAACACCAACCAGTATAGAGTGGTGCCTAGAGGAGTTTTATATGTGATGCGATAAGCCCAAAGAGTATCATTAAGCCTGAGTAACCAATCTTTGCGGGACTGATCCTTGGTTTTCTCTAATATACTCTTCGACTCTCGATTCGAGAGCTCTACTTTCCCACTTGTTTAGGGATGGTAAGGCATAACAACCTTATGAAACACCCCATATTTCATCAATAGTGACTCAAGAGGCTTGTTGTAAAAGTGTGTTCCATTGTCACTTAGGAGAGCTCTTGGTGTGCCAAACTTTGTGAAAATATTCTTCTTGAGGAACTTAATGACAACTTTAGAATCATTATTCGGGGCGGCAACAGCTTCAACCTATTTAGAAACATAGTCAACCGCCACAAGGATATAAAGGTTGTTATGGGAAGAAGGAAAAGGACCCATGAAGTCAGTCCTCCATACATCGAACAACTCAACCTCAAGTGTGCCACTTTGCAGCATCCCATGCCTCTTGGTGATGTTCCCTATTCTCTGGCATCTATCACGAATCACGATAAATTTTCTTGCATCCTTGAAAAACGTGTGTAACGCCCTGCCCGAAAGGGGCAGATGTGTCACCATCGTGGATGCCCGATTAGGAACATCCACATGGCTCTCTAAATTTCTTAGACTTAATTATCCTTTTAATGGGCAAGCGCAGCGAAAGCTCTTAACAAAACCTAACTAAGGTTTGGGAGGGTAATTTTAAAACATGCATTACATACATACTTAAACCATATCCATAATGTTCTTACATATATGCGAACCAAAAATACATTCAAAACTGTATTTACTAAACATAATCATAGCATAAACATACAACGAGGCCTGCATTCCCAACTAGGTTCTTCAAAAGTGTTTCACAACTGACTAGCTTTCTTAATGCCCTTATGATCCCTTTTTGCTTCCAAACCTGAAAAATGGTGAGGTCATGAGCTCCCTGAGCCCAGTGAATAACCCTTACTTTCCCCGTTGTTACACTTTGCACATTAACCGGTTCACACATAATTACACAGTGCACGTAACTTATGACATATAGATAGAACATATCATATAGCATATAGAAGGCGATAAGAGAACATGCTTATGCTCTAGAAATCGAAATAAACTCATACCTTCCATATCTAATATGTTCACAAATATCACAAACACACACATACATATTTATGTCATGGAATGAGCAATTAGAATAGCTTAGTCGTATCTGTCCTATATCAGGTACGATTTAAGGACCATCGTTTTCACTTAAGTCCCAAAACAAACTCTGCTATTAGTCTATTCACTAAACTAACCATGATTGTCCCATACCAATCATGTCCTTTGGGCTCATAGTTCTCACTGGAGTCCAAAAGAAATCCAAATCTACTAAGCAACCTAACGGCCTGCCCATAACCATAATTAGCGCATACATCAAAGCAACTTTCTCATAAAAGTTCACGTATTTGCCATAAACACATCATATGTTTCAAGATCAACCACAAGCTAGCTTATAGATATCCTGAATGATTGTTCAAATCCAAACCAAATCCAAAATTCAAATCCAAATCCAAGCGAAACTGCTTTCATAACATATCCGAAGTCCAAATCAAAGCAAAAACCAATTTTACAATACATCACATATCCTTAACTGAATGCAAAACTTTTCGTTTAGGGGAAATCAACTCATGACTCACATAAGGAACCATCACAACACAAGGGTGACAAACACATTCTGGTGGCCCAGCTACGGCTCATTCATATGGTACCAACCAATGGTGGACCAGCCGCAACTCATTCATATGGTACCAACCAGGCACCCAATGCTTTAATGTACGTAGAGGTCCTCAAATCATAAACTGATGAGTCACATTCACATCCTAGAATATGAGAGACCCATATAGCTCCTACATAACACAAACTGAAGAGTCCATTAGCGGACTGGGCCGTGCCACTCAAGGTACCAACCAATGACTCACACAACTCCAAACACAAAGACAACTACTTCTATGACCATAGCTCTAGAACACTCTGTAATAGCCTCAGTCAAGACATGAACTTTTTTCCCCAAAAACATAACTTATTATCTTCAAAGAAACTTTTATTCATATCATATACCCAAATATACCCAAGATATAATCCAACATCGAAATAGTTTTCACAAACTTCCTATACTTCATCACACAATTGAAATATTTAGGAAGCTCAACAATTGTCTTTCCATATCTAATTTACGGACTAAACATATAAATAATCTATCATTACACTAAACAAGATAGTTTAGTTCAAAAATTCATAACTTAAATAATACACATCCAATCTTCACAAAATTTTGCAGGAAATTGACAAGTAATATATATATATTCTAACATAAAAATTTCAAGAATTTTCTCCATACTAGTAATTTTCAAAAATGCAAATAGTAAGATGAAATTATCAAAAATCTGAGAATTAAGCTCAAAAATTCATAACTTATGGCATATACAACCAAAATTCACGCAAAATTTACAAGAAATCACCCAATCTCATGAGAAATCTACAGTAATATTTTCATAATGTTTCTCTAAGTAAATCTTCAAAACAAATTAAAACCGTTATTGAAACTATACACCAAAATAGGGCAGTTTCAACCAAAAATTCATAACTAATGAAAAAAATATCCAAAATTCATGACACTTTACCAGAAATATCCAAATAACATCTATATTCCATAGTAAAATTTTCACGATTTTTATCCAACCCAATGATTCAAAGTAATTTAAACATTGTCTAAATTTTTACACCACATAAGAGGGCAGCTTCAATCAAAAATTCATAACTTCCAAGCCACATATCAAAAATTCACCAAAACTTACAGGAAATTGCCCAATATCATGATTGCCCTACAGTTAAAATTTTAGGGATTTTTGTCCATCCAATAATTCACAAAAAAACCAAATAGTAGCAGGCTATGGGCAAAATCTGAAAATTCAACCTCTAATTTTCTACTTTCTTGTTTATCCAATATAAGTAATCAATTCAAAAATTCTTAATTTATAATATATTTGGATGAATTCACAGCATAACCATCAATTCACAACATTCATATAACCCTAAAATCACAAATCACCATGAAAATTTTGGTGGTGGGTTTCTAACAAATGAAATTAAGGTTTTAATCTATTAAACTTTAAAATATCAAATTCATAACTTCAATTCTCAATTGATTTCTCAATTTCAATCATAAATAATCAAATTCATCTTGCTCTAATCAATTTTAGGTTAAGGAAAATAAGAATTACTCACCTTAGTTTGCAATCAAAACCAAAATCCAATTCTTCTTCTTCTTCTTCTTCTTCTTCTTCTTCTTCCTCCTCCTCCTCCTCCTCCTCCTCCTTCTTCTTCTCTTTCTCTCTCCTCTCCTCTCTCTGTTTTAGTGGGTTGGGGTTTAGGGGAATAACGCAGAGAAACCCCCTCCCCTTTGATGAATCTCACGTAAATAAACACCCCCTTCCCCCTTTTCTTTTTCTTTTTTTTTTGGGGGTGAAGCCCCCTTTTTTGACTCAACTTTCCATTCCTTTTTTTTTTTTGGGCCAAATACTACTAAGTGATACATATTTTCTAATCATTCCCTAAAACATAATAATAATAATAACGTAAAATATATACATGTGCCTAAAATAAAATACAACACATACATAATTCAAAATAAGTAACAAAAATTTCAGGGTGTTACAACGTGGGCCAATAGAAACCTACTTGGAGTACTTTTGCAATCATCTTATCCGGTCCAAAGTGTCCGTCATAGGTTGAAGCATGGCAATAGTGGACACTATGGACTTCATCTTCTGGAAAGCATCTTCTATAGACCCCATCTCCACACAGCTTGTAAAGAAGAGGCACTTCCCACACATAGTATTTGGTACCGGAAAGGAATTTCTTTCTTTGTTAGTTAGACAATCCTTAAGGGAGCACCCTGCACACTTTGAAGTTGATCAAATTAGCATACTATGGGGTGACTTGGTGAGAAATGACGAAGAGTTGCTCATCGGGGAAGGAGTCATTAATGGGAAGCTCTTTACTAGGAGTAGCCTTGGGCCTAGGCGAGATAAATGATCGGTAACCACATTTGCCAACCCAGCCTTGTCTTTGATTTCCAAATCAAACTCTTAAAGAAGGAGGACCAAGCGGATGAGTCGAAGCTTGGAGTTGGATTTCTTCCTTAAGTGCTTCAATGCGGCATGATTGGTGAAGACAATGACCTTGGAATTAACCAAGTAAGATCGACATTTTTCTAGGGCGAAGATAACTGCTAAGAATTCTTTCTCCTTTATGGCATAATTCACTTGAGCCTCATCAAGAGTACGGGTTGCACAGTATATGGCATATGGCTTATTGTCCTTCTGATGGCCAAGAATGACACCCATTGTGCAGTCACTTGCATCACACATCACCTCAAAAGGTAGCTCCCAATCTGGGGCTTGCACCACTGGAGCCGTGGTTAATGCCTCTTTCAACATGAGAAAAACACTCATATATTCTTCATTAAACTCAAAAGGCACATCCTTGACAAGCAATTGGGTGAGAGGTTTTGTAATTTTCAAAAAATCCTTTATAAATCACCAATAAAAATGGACATGTCCAAGAAAACTCCTCACACCTTTTATAGAAGTTGGTGAAGGCAATTTTTCAATTACCTCCACCTTTGCTTTGTCAACTTCAGTGCCTTTGTTAGAGACAATGTGACCAAGGACAACGCCCTCTTGTACTATAAAATGACACTTCTTCTAATTCAAAACCAAATTTACATGCTCACATCTTTGCAAGACCTTAGATAGATTATTTAAGTGATGGTCATAAGTTGTACTATACATAGAAAAATCATTCATAAAGACTTCCACCATGTCCTCAATAAAATAAGAGAAAACAACCATCATATAACGTTGAAATGTAATAGGGGCATTGCACAACCCAAATGGCATTCTCCTATAAGCATATGTACTATAAGGACAAGTAAAAATAGTCTTTTCCTGGTCATTAGGATGAATAGGGATTTGAAAGAAACCAGTATACCCATCAAAGTAGCAAAAATATGAGTTCTTAGCCAATCTTTCAAGCATTTGGTCAATGAAGGGAAGGGGAAAGTGATCTTTACAGGTGGCTTTATTCAATTTTCAATAATCAATGCACATACGCCATCCCATAACAGTCGTCGTGAGAATTAGCTCATTATTTTCATGTTTGACAATAGTCATCCCCTCTTTCTTAGGGACAACATGGATCGGGCTTACCCACGTACTATCGGAGATAGGGTAGATAATGTCAGCTTTAAGCAATTTCAAAAAATCTTCTTGACCATCTCTTCCATGTTAGGGTTCAACCTTCTTTGGTGTTCAATTGAGAGGTAATAGTCATCTTCCATTAAGATTCGATGCATACATAGAGAAGGATGAATTCCTTTTAAGTCATCAAGAGTATATCCTATGGCTTTATGATGCTCTCTAAGTACTCCATGCAAAGAGTCAATTCGAGATGCATTCAAACTTGCATTCACAATCACAGGATATGTAGAGTTAGGTACAAGAAATTCATACCTCAAGGAGGAAGGGAGAAGTTTCAGTGCTACTTGGGAGCTTACGCCGCATCAGACGAGCGCTTATTTCAACCTTTAATGGTTCCACCTTGGCAAGGGAAGGTGGAATTGGTGGCGAGGCTTCCCAAAGTTGAGCACACATGGCTACTTCAGGATTTTCATCCTTAGTGGTGCTATCATTCAACATCAAGTGCTCAGGAAGATCATTAGAATCAAGGTTAGACACGATTTCCTGTATCAAACCATCAACCACATCAATCTTGTTGCACTCATCAAAAATGGAAGGGAATTGAGAATCTTTAAACAAGTTAAACTCCACATGATAATCCCCGACATCAAAAGATAGCTTACCCTTTTTCATGTCAATACGGCACCCAGCGATGGCCAAGAATGGTCTCCCAATAATGAATGGGGTGCGCGTATCCTCTTCTATTTCTAAAATCACAAAGTCTACTGGCATATATAAATCTCCTACTTTTATTTGAACATCCTCTAAAACACCCACAGGGTATTTCACAGAACGGTCTGTTAATCGTGAAGAGATAGTATTCGGTCTCATCTCTCTTAGTTTCAATTTCTCACACATAAAAAGGGGTATAAAGCTCACACTTGACCCTAAATCATACAAAGCATGGTTAATAGACATATTCCCTATCAGGCAAGGAATTAACAAATTACCGAGATCCTCAAACTTAGCAGGAAGCTTGTTTTAGATCGCGGCACTGCACTCTTCAATCAAAGCTACAGTCTCATGTTCTTCTAACTTTCTTTTGTTAGACAGAATGTCTTTCAAAAATTTAGCACATGAAGGCATTTACGACAAAGTATCAGTAAATGGGAAGTTTATGTAGAGTTTCTCAAGAAGCTCTAAAAACTTCCCAAATTGCAAATGAAGTTTTGCTTGAGCCATCCTTTGAGGAAATGGTAAAGGTAGGGCATAGGGTTTCAGGAAAGTGATCTTAGAGCCTTTAGGAACCTCATTAGACTTATGCACAACATCATCAATCACCTCATTAGAGAGTGTAGACACCTCTTTCTTAATATTCTTAACATGCACTTTCTTGTCATGCAAAGACTCATCATTGGTAATCCCCTTAAGTTCTTCTAGTTGTTCCCCCCCTCAAAATCATAGCATTAAATTGCTCCCTAGGGTTAGGCTCGGGCCTACTAGGAAGTCTACCAAGGGGTGTAAATGAAAAGCTAGCTTGTTGGGAGATTTGGGCCTCCAATATCTTATTGTGAGTTGTAAGCACATCAGCCTTAGAGGCTAATTGCTTTACATACTCATCTTCTTTTTGTTGTGCCAAAAGTATATTCTTAATTCTAGCCTCTAGGCTAGACTTTTGGGGTACTTGTGGAGGGAAAGGTGGTCTTTGAAAACAAGGGGGTGGCCTAGCATTCATTGGGGGCATAGTCGAAGGGTTTGGATTAGACCTATATGAGAAATTTAGATGATTTCTCCAACCTGGATTGTAGGTACTAGACTAAAAGTCATTGGCCAGTCTCGAGTTGAAGTTTTCGACATAATTGACTATACTAGAGTCTTGGAAAAAAGGACTCCAAACTTGGCAATTCAAAGTCAGATGTTCAATAGTCACAAATTTCACATGGGGGAGGGGCACTAGAATTCACAGCATTTACATTCAAATGGTCCTTTGAGTCATAGTCTCAACTTTAGTAGAAAGCAAAGTAAGTGCATCAACTTTAAGCTTACCTCCAGCCCGCTTAGGTAGGCCTCGCTCGGTGGACCATTGAAAATTGTTAAGCGCCATCTCCTCAATCAAATTATAAGCCTCGTCTTCAGTCTTATTCATCAAAGTTCCTCCTGCCGCCGCATCAATAGTGGACCTTACAGGTTTGTAAAAACTCGAATAATCATCCGTCATGGAATGCCATGGTGAGGGCATAACCGCAGCAAATCCTTGAATCGTTGCCAAGCCTCCTAAAGCGTCTCGTCATCCCTTTGAGTAAAGTTGGTGATTTGATTCCTCAAACTTGCCGTTTTGCTAGGTGGGAAGAATTTGACGAGAAAATCTCTAGTAAGCTTATCTCATGTGGTGATACATCCCGAAGGCAAAGAATGCAGCCATGCTCTTGCCTTATCCCTAAGTAAAAAGGGAAATAGCCGTAGTCGAATGGCATTGGTGGAGACTCCATTAAGCTTCAACGTGTCACACACCTCTATGAAGAGTGAGAGGTGTAAGTTCGGGTCTTCTAAAGCGTTACCTCCAAACTGGGATTGTGGCACCATGGAAATGAGGGCCGACTTAAGCTCAAAATTATTTGCGTCAACATTAGGGCGAGAGATGCTTGAGGCGACGCCTTGGACTCCAGGGGTAACAAAATCCTAAGCGTCCTTCTTTGGTCACCTCCTCCTCCTGCCATATTTGGTAAAGCTCTTATAGCCTCGTATCTTTGTTCCTCAAGTTTTTGCATCTTCCTCCTTAAACGAGAAGTCCTCTTGATCTTAGGATTGGTTTTGCATAGAAATGGACTTCGCATAAATCGGGAGGATTCCTACAAACACAATCACCAACACTACCGACGCAATCAAACAAGAAATAGGTAAAAAAAATAAAACACTTAGTCAATTTCGTAAGACTAACACAATAGTTAACAATTCGGTCCCCAGCAACGACGCCAAAAACTTGACACGTCCACAAGCACGTGGGTGTCATAGTATAAATTAAAAGATCGTCCTTAGGGATTAAAGTAATCTATCGAGTCAATAGCCTACTGGAATTTGCTAAGCAATCAATCTGTTAAAATGGTCGATTTAAATTAACTAATTAACTATTTAGAATTTCAATAACGAAAAAACATCTAGGAATTTGATTCACCAAGTAAAGAGTTGGATCATGGATTTAAGCATGCATTTTTCATAAAAAGAATGATTCAATGAATTGCAATCAAATTCAATTTAATCCTTTCATTCGAAACAGACTAAATTGCCTAAACAAATTCAACTAACACTCTCTCAAGTGTATTTGATTTAGTCTAGTTTAGAGACCTATAAATGCTAGGTCTCCTCTTAACAAGCAATTCTCTTGCGAGTTTTGCTAAATTAAGTCCTATCAAGATGATCAAGTAGAGAGTTTTATTTTTCAATACTTTACCCTACTACCTAATATAAGTAAGCAAAATTGGCCAAATTTGAAGGGGGCAATCCAATTTCAAGATAGACATGAGTCATTCCAAACATCAAATACACACAAGAATTTCAAGGATAAGGGATCCAACAACAATTCTATGGCTAACAAATCCCCAGACTAGATAAAACTACTCACTCATGCTTCTAAATTCAATTAAAACAAGAGTTTAAAAGCAAATTCAATAGAAGAAAGGAAAACTTTACAACAATGACAACCCTTGAATTGTGCAACAATCTTCAAGCTTCCAAGAGAAAGCTTCTCCCTTGTAATCTCAACGAAATCTACACTAAAAATAAGCTAAACTAAAAAAAATATGAAAGTAGGATTACGATTACGGAGCAAGAAGTCCTTTTCTGCTCTGGAACACGCCCTTTTAAGCAGCAACTGGATTAACCTCAGCCGCACAATGAAGGAAAACGAAGAGGTTAGTAGTTACGAGCTTACCACGGTCTATGGTAGACACCACGATTGGACCGTGGTCTTGGCTGGAACCGAACTTTTCTGCTCTTCTCATACTCCACGAGTATGGCATCTTAGGGACATCCGTGAGGGGTCAACAAGCACTCAAATGAGGGTCAAATGCCAGGTTAAATGGTCTAAAATCTTGCAAATATCATCAAAGAGCTATACCCAATTATAAACGAGAATAGGAGTATAAATTATAACATAAGGCACACAATTCTCACTAAAAATGCATCAAAATGGCCCTAAAACGATATACACTTTAAATAGTTATTAGCTACAGTTCGATGTTAAGGGTGTAAAGTGTGGAGCTAACCAACAGCCGAAAGTTAGTGGTGCAGCTAGGTCAGCAGACTTGCACTTACAGACAGTGGCAAATTCGAGGTCTTCCGTACTGTCATGCCTTGGCTGTGATAGCTAAGGCAAACTTATGGGTGTATGACTACATGTATCTAATTTACAAGATTGTGACCTAGCAACTTATATACACTTAGCTAGTGCACCTAATGGAAACACACGATATGGGAATAGTTGATGGGAAGATGGGCAGGGTAGTTGGTGGAGATGAGCTTGATAACAGGTATGACTGCTGCATATTACTGCCGAACAATGGGAGACAGCCCGATAGGCCTCCATCGAACCAGAGGGAGTCATAAATGCAGGGCACGAAGAGTCAGAGGTGCTCAAATTGCAGCAAAGTTGCACATACGAGGCGCACATGTCGCAATCTCGGAGCCAATTTGGATGCAACCTATAAAGGCGATCTTGTGCATGTTGAAGACTTGTTGGATGGTTCGTACATTCCAGGCTCAAGCAAACATGAGGTTACATTATACAGTCTTCATCAATACACGGACAAGTTGTTCCCCGTAACATATAACCGATGTAGTCGTCGTTGGTGTTTGTGGTGTGCGCTATGTATTGTGGTTGTTCTGGGAGGTGAGATGTTACGACACTCCCAACCCTTTTTTGTTTCATATTGAAGTCAATTTTTGCATGGTGAATGCCTACACTTCACCTTCCATGTTTACCGACCACAAGACACATGTTCACCGTGGTAAACCGTGCTATGCAACGGGTAAAGCCATTGGCACCTGAGAAACATGCAGTCGTGATTATTGCACAATATTTGAATAATCTGATGGACCACCACCCAATTACGATGGTGGTAAATTAGGTTGTCCTTAACTATTGCTGTACCCCAACCCTCGTTTACCATTGTGCAAGCCACGGTTTACGAACCTAAATAGTGCCCGCCCGTTGGCATACGGAAGGGTGGCCCCACCATGTTTCCTGCATTTGTGTGTCCATGACTTACATATAGGTAACACTATGGGGTCGACTTGTACATGGTTAGGTAATAGGTGAATAGCGTAGTTTACCTATTTTGACGTATGTGTTACCTGGGTAAA
>JAKOGI010001047.1:0-110000 GCA_029747015.1 Carnegiea gigantea
TGTGTGTGTGCATATGTATGTTTGTGCACACACGTGTATGTGTATATTATATATGTATATATATTTGTATTTGCCCCTTTTGTAAATGGGTGACATCCCCTTGGTGTCTTTTTAGTATACCTCTTGATTACTTACGAAAAAATATGTATGTATGTATGTAAGTGTATGTGTATATATGTGTGTATCTGTGTGTGTGTGTGTGTGTGTGTGTGTGTGTGTGTGTGATGTATATATGTTTTTGTCGTGTGTGGTGTGGTGTGTGTGTGTGGGGGGGTCTATATATATATATAATATATATATATAATATATATATTATATATATATATCTGTGTGTGTGTGTGTGCGCGCGCGTGCGCTTGTGTGTACAGACACACACACACACACGCACGTATATATATATGTATATATACGCACAAACACACACATAGAGATTAGGTGTAAAGTGTGCATCAATTCAACTGGTAATCTTTCTTGAAATTGCTATTGAAAATGCGAGATACATCCCTTAGAACATAAAGCAACCTTAACAATAAATTTTGGAAAGTGGAAAATAAAAACATGGGAAAATGTTTTCGAAGTGACTAAGAGAGAGTTTAGATAGAACAGATCAAAGAGATGAAGGAAACAGAACCTGTGAAATTGGTATGTAATTGGGACCCTGGGAGGTGGGGTGGGGAGATAGAAGCTTAGGATATTGGAAGTAAATATTAATATCAGTGTCATGGGAGCTTTCTTTCTTGCAGCAATAATGAAGGACAAATCTTGTTGTAAAGCACCATTTTCTTACCTTGAGAATAGCCCCGCAGTTAATGTTGAGATTTGCACAAAGTTCCATTGCTAGAAGTTTGGGCAATCCGACTAAATTGCTGAACTCAACAAAATTTTTGGTTCGGTGATTTAGCCCTTTTTCATTTGCAGAAGATAACATATTGCTTTAGTCATTTGGGATGGAGGGTAAAATGGGGAGAGGAACCTAGGGAAATGTTGTTGTTACAGAAATTATAGTGTTCTCTTTTGTCTGTTATTAATATTAATGACTCTCTTGGCTCTGCTTGCAGATTATATGGAATTCTTCAACGCGAGCTGAACTATTAAAGTTTGTGGAAGAGCAGCGTTCAGGCCATGGTGCAGATGGTTCATGTGATCTTAAGGATTCACATGCATTTGCATATGACTCTCTCTCGAAGGAGCTTCGTGTTGGGAATGTTTACTTGAGGGTCTATAATGACCAACCAGACTTTGATATCAGTGAACCAGAAGCTTTCTGTGTTGCCCTAGTGGATTTTATTTCTGCCTTAATACATGAACAGGGCATGACAGATGCATCAATTTCTAGCACCGACAATAATGGCTGTAGGACTGCGGAATCTGTACCAGCCACTGAAATGGATGATGAATCACAAAGTCGGCAGACTAGTCCTAATGATAGTTCAGTTTGCTCCGATGAGAAAACAACAAAGCAAAACGATTTGGAACGGATTAAGAACCTTTGCTTTGGGTTGACTTCACTTAAGGTACAATGAATTGTAATTGGGCATCAACTTTCAGTTTAACTAAATTTATTAACAATATGTTGTTGTGTTGCAGAACCTGTTGACTAGTAATCCAAATTTGGCTTCTGTATTTTCTACCAAAGAAAGGATTTTGCCCATATTTGAATGCTTTTCGGTTCCTGTTGCATCTGATAGTGGCATTTCTCAGCTTTGCTTAAATGTGCTCTCTCTCTTGACTGCCTATGCTCCCTGTTTGGAAGCTATGGTTGCGGATGGTTCTAGTCTTCTACTTTTACTACAAATGCTTCATACTTCACCCAGTTGTCGGGAAGGGGTTCTTCATGTTCTTTCAGCCTTGGCTAGCACACCAGAACTTGCATGGGCAGCTGCTAAGCATGGAGGAGTAGTTTATATTCTTGAACTACTATTACCTTTGCAAGGTAAGTTCTAGTTTCTTTTTCTTGTAGTTCCTTCTCCTAATTCCTGTGGCTGGCTGATTAATGACATCCTCTGCAGACGAAATACCCTTACAGCAGAGAGCAGCGGCTGCCTCTTTGTTAGGACGGCTTGTTGGACAGCCCATGCATGGCCCTCGTGTTGCTATAACTTTAGCAAGATTCTTTCCTGATGGATTGGTGTCAGCCATCAGAGATGGTCCTGGTGAAGCTGTGGTTGCTGCCCTTGATCAGACTACAGAGACGCCAGAACTTGTCTGGACACTGGCAATGGCATCTTCCTTATCTGCACAATTAGGAACTATGGCTTCGGACTTGTATCAAGAGCAGATAAAGGGTCGTGTTGTTGATTGGGATGTACCTGAACAGGCTTCCGGTCAGCAGGAGATGAGAGATGAGCCACAGGTTAGTCATTCCATTTGGTTTATTAAAATTTATTTCAGTGGTCTTTCTTGTCATTGAAGTCAACATTTCGATGCAGGTAGGGGGAATATATGTTAGGCTGTTCTTGAAGGATCCCAGGTTCCCTCTTAGAAATCCGAAAAGATTCTTAGAAGGGCTTCTTGACCAATACGTTTCATCTGTTGCTGCTACACATTATGATACTCAAGCTGCTGATCCTGAACTCCCTCTGCTTCTCTCCGCTGCACTTGTGTCACTGCTGCGAGTACATCCTGCCCTTGCAGATCATGTGGGATACCTTGGATATGTGCCAAAATTAGTTGCTGCTATGGCTTATGAAGGAAGGAGGGAGACAATGGCTTCTATTGATGTTAAAAATGGAAGTTATGATGAAGATGGAAGCTGTGATACCGAAGTTGAATCATCACAACCTACTAAACAAACGCCAAGGGAACGCATTCGTCTTAGCTGCCTTCGTGTGTTGCATCAGCTTGCAGCTAGCACAACATGTGCGGAAGCTATGGCTGCGACTAGCGTTGGAACTCCTCAGGTATATACGCATTAATGTATTCCCATCTTGACTACTTAAAGTGCTAATGAGCTGCGTTGATGTAATTGATCTCTTATCCAGCAGATAACATGATGTGAGGCTGTATGGCTGTTTGTACTCCTTTTGTGCCACTGGATCTTCATCATTTAAATGATGCATGTTTTGGTGGATTTAGGTTCACGACTTGAAAAATTCAGCCAATGACTGTGGGAAACAACTTAAAATAGATCAACGTAAGATTTGAGTTCAACTTTTAACAGCAAATCTGCTGGTTTTGTGATGGTGTAGCTGGGGGGGGGGGGCGTATTTTGAGTGTGGAAAAAAGAAAACAAGGAGCAGAAATGGGATGTTATAGACCTAGGGAGGGACTTAGGATAAATACAGCACCACCCCAACAGCACCCTAACAATGGACTTTTAAGTTGTCTGTGGTTTGAATTACTCCAATACAAAGATTAATTACTGTGAAAGTGGGGATCTCTTGCTTGAGGACAAACCAAGAAGTACCTCCTACTATTGGCTCAGACCTAGGTCTCCTGATTACTAAATGGACTCGTAAGCCCTCTTTGGTTTGAATGACTCCAATACAAAGATTAGTCACTGTGAAACTGGAGATTTCTTGCTTGAAGACAAACCAAGAAATACCTCCTACTATTGGCACAGACTTGAGCTTCCTGATTACTAAATGGTGACACAGATTTAAAAGAGAATGGGTGATCTCTCTCTGCGTCTATGCACATTCCATTCACCTATTGCAACCTGCTGTTGAGATACGTGGTTGCTATATTTACAGAGGGATTTTCTGTTACTGCTAAGCATATATAAAACAAGTAAATGGAGGCTATGGTGGCTGACCGTTACAAAGATAAGATCAGGTTGTAAAGCTACCTGTGTAAAGCTTCAAATTCAACTGCACTTATAAACCATTGGGTAGTGGCTGGTTTTCTTTCTCTTCTGTGAGGAAATAAAACCATTAGAGGCGAATTAGCTGCTTGCACGTGCAAGGGCATTCCCCCTCTGTATTATCTAGCTACAGAGCTAGAACATACCCCTCTTCTTTTGTGTAATTTGAGTATGCCTGAACTTCTTAGGTTTCTTTTGTGATGATCCTGCCTCCTTGCTTGCTCGCCCCTTCCAATTTAATTGAAAACACCCTAATATAATTCTCATTGAGAGGTAATTCAAGGCATTAGCGTCAATTGTCAACAAAACTCTTTTTAATTGATCATTAGGTTTCAACAAAGCTTAAACTTGAAATAGGTGGCTGTTACACTCTATTCTTTGGGGTGTTTTTTTTGGGGGGGGGGGTTATTTGAATCTTCATAAGCTTAATCTCAGTAGTTCATGTGATAATTAACTCAAGTATACAATTGGTCATAATTTACCTTTGTTTAACAAGAGACGTTATTGAATTGGAGACCAAATGAGAGTGAGTCTGAAGTGTGCATCCTGCCAAAAAGCTAATTATATCACATTAGAAGACTCAGTGGAATTCATGGCTTTGAATGAAGAACAACGAAATTCCTTGTTCCAAAGGTATGAAGTCCCTTATGTGCTGGAGGGATGTTTTGAAAACCATCAAGAATTTGATATAATGTTTAAGGTGGTCAATAATCAAAATCGTGTTTTGATGAGAACTTTTGCTATTCTTCATTTGATGCTACTGAGTTTGTGTAGGTATCCATCTGTAGGATGGTTGCTCTGCATATGTCTCTTTTGATCCGATTACATATATTATATCTGAAAATTTTCTTGTTAAAAGAAGAATCAATTCTTCAATGAGTAATTGATGAAAACTAGCAACGCCAAGCTGTGAAGCTGCCTCCCTGAAGTTCATCTGCTTGGTTGATGTGCTTGCATCTTTCCCTTGTATTCTTCATGCTTTCGGATTGTAGAGAACCAGTGATAAAGACCAAAGTAGCCTGGAGACTCACTCAGCTACTAAATGCTAGTTAACATGTTTTGATTTCCCTTCTTTTCTTTGCGCTATGCTATGTTTCTGACATTGGAGCTAGTTTTGGCCTTCCATGTCTTGGATGTGATTTTCTTAGGATTTCGAAGATGATATCCTTATAACCTGGACCCTGAAGCCATGATTATGCTCGGATCATGAACTGCATATCCTGTTAATACACGATCCCATAATGTTGTACATTAATGGTGGGCTTCTTTTTCACTTCTACTGACAAAAAAACCTCAAGTGATTATCATCTCATGTTGTTAGATTTTGATGAATGACATAGTGATTGCTTAAAATTCATTTTATCAAGCACTCTCTAAAGTGATTGTCATCATTGGCCTTTTGAGGTCAAATTAAGGAAACACTCATATGTTTTTTTTTAAAAAAAGAAGTTAAAATGGATTAAACCACTGGAAACTTGTGACTCAAATGCATATGTGAAACTTTCAATTTGCTATTAGGTTTGTTTCAAAGAAATCATATTCAAACTAATGACATCTACTGTGAGATGGAGTATGAATGATTTTTCTATAATTCTTCGGAGTTTAGTGGCCCATAGCATGCAACAATATATGAAGATCTTAGGCTATGAATGACGTGGATCTTGGAATGCCATTGCTTGTATCATGCTGCCAGAAGCACATATTCCCCGAAGTCACATAGGTGAGCTTGTGTTTTTTTTTTTTAAAAAACAGATATATGACAAATACACCAAGGGAAAAAATATATGTAGCTTGTGGGAGCGTGTGTTGTTAGGTACACATAATATCTTGCATTGGAACAGAGATTCTAATCTTGACAAAAGAGCTTTGAAACCAACGCTTGCACTAGCACCATGACTGCTGCACAAATCTCCTTTTTTGAGGCCAAAATTCCTGTGAGATACATGAGAGGGGGCCTCTCTTTGAGAGCTTTGGAGTAAGGTAGACTGGCTGCCTCGTTTTATATTGCACCATCTTCCTTTTTTTCCTTTATTGAGGGAGCTGATACACTTTTCAAAGCACAAAGAGGTTTTAGGGGGATTTCCCAGTTCACAACCTCTAAATATGAGACTGGCAACGGTTTAGTGATATATGGTGGACTGGTTGTGGGATCTCTGTGTTTGTAGATCAACGAGAAATTTGAAAGGAAATGACACCTTCAGCTACCTTCTCTGCTAAAAAGTAATGGTGCACATCTTCTTCCGAAACAGCATTCAGGCAAATATGGGTTTTTTTTAATTAAACAACAGTTACAACCTATGACTATGAGAATGGCAATATTTGGGTGATATCTGATGGACAGGTTGTGGAATCTCTTTGTTAGTAGGTTGATGAGAAATGCAAGGCAATAATGTTTTTAGTACATTCTGTGTAAGATAGTAAGGATGCACATCTTTGAGGCTGATGATATAATTCTTAAAAATAGCATGGGCTGAAGGAGCATATCCAATGACTGTGCAAGGGACTTAGATAGAATTTCTTCTATATGAATATTCAATATTCATACAAGATGAAAAGTGGTTATGCCATATGTTACCGAATAATACTCCCTCAGTCTCAGCCCCGTGTTTGTCAAATAAGGAACCCAGTGGCTACGTGTGAGAAATAGTTGTAGATTCAGGTGTTTATGAGCATTGGAAGAGTGAGAAATTGTGTCAATCTTAGGTCATTCATCAGATACCAACCAACAACCTTCTTTGTCCGTACCTAGGGTGTTGGTTGCTGTGCCTGTTACACACATTGGCAGGCAATGTAGCATCTTTTGGTGAACTGTGGAACTTCGTAAAAAACCAAGGTAATCATTCTAAGAGAAGGAGGTGATGCCCCGTGTGAGTAACAAGACCTATTTATGCTATTCTAGGTAGTTGGTTATGCTCTTTAAGGTAGTTGATTAATTTTTGAGAAAGGAAATTAAGATATGTTGGAAATGTGCTGTGTGGGCTGGTATTTGGTGGTATAGGTTGAAAAGCTTTCCAACTCCTTCCCCCCTCCCCAAACCTTGTGGCAGAAATCTGCGTAAATTTTTACTTCAATGGGGAAATTTGTGTGTCAAAAGAAAACTTCAGATATGGTATTACTGGTTGCCGGAGTAATTTTCGTTTCATCCATTTTCTTTTGCTTGGATCTGTTTTAATTGGTAATGTTGCTAAGTCATAGATCGATTCATATTCATCCATATTGCCCAGCTCTGGATGTGTACTGAAGGTTCATATTGCTAGCTTTGATGGTGAATGCTATACAGATAGATGCTAAATGTATTCCATCTCCTCATTATGATTTGTTTCCAGGTGGTTCCACTTCTCATGAAAGCTATTGGGTGGCAAGGTGGGAGCATACTAGCCCTTGAGACACTCAAACGTGTTGTGGTCGCTGGAAATCGTGCCCGGGATGCACTCGTGGCACAGGGGCTTAAGTAAGTCTTCTCAGATGACATCCTCCTTGATTCCATTGTTTTGTTGTTATTGTTTATTCTTAGTTCGTTGTCTCTCTAATTATATAATTGTACTTATCAGATGAATTGAAATGCGGTTTCCGTCTTTTAATGTAAATATGTTGATGTTTTTTGGCTATGACTAAACCAAACCAATGACTTAGTTTAGTTTTTGGTGCGTATATTGTAAAATTTGCTTAGGTGGAAGACGTTTCTTTTCTTTTTCCTTTTATTCCTCCCTAAAATTGCTAAAAAAGGTCATGTTAACCTTTCTAATTTCCAGTAGTTGTGATGTGGTTTTACATGAATTTTTTAATCATTGACATCGTGCTTGAAACCATTTGTCCAATATGTTCCCGGAGAACATTATTTGATAGATACTTCTTTTTTTTTCCTTTCATTGCGTTTTTTGTTTTTGGGCAATCGTTATTTTTTGCTTTATTTTATTGCAATGAATCATTGATTGGGGGGGGGGGGCAAAGGTATGTTCTTAGACTAGGTTAGTACTTGCTGTGGCATTGGAAGATCAGAAAAGTCTTTGGCATTACATTGGAGAAATATAGGTTTGGTGGCTTTCCACAACTTTACTTGCATTATAGGCGCTTATCTATTTTTTTAGGTGGTTTTCTATCAACAACCCTTGATTTCTATTTATTTTTCTTTTTTGGGGAAAAGGAGGGGTTGGGGGGGGGGTGTTCTGGACGGAGTTGTTCAGTTTGTTGAACCAAAGGATTATCAGATTAGAGAAATCTGGACAGCAATGTTGCGAGCACTGATTCTGGAAATAACTAGGGATATTCTTTGTTTTATTCTGTTTCCTAATAAAATCGTCTGTTTCCCACTTAGATTTGGTTATGTTTGTTGTGCTAGTTATTCTAAGATATCTTTCTATAATTCTGATTTTTCATCTTGGCAAGCAAATATAGATTTGTGAGAATTAGTAGTTCTAATATAAATATAGGCATGCCTTTAGTCATCAATTTTTTAACCAAATCTTTTGGCAGTTTTCTCTGAATTCTGATGGATTTTAGAAGTTTAACGTCCTTTTCTGGTGAATTCTAGTTCTTATTCCTCTATTACATTGAGCTGTAGTCTGACTCACTCACTTTCTATGTCAATCTCCTTTCTATTTCCTATTCTGGCACTACAACATGATGTTTTATTTACTCTGCTGCTATGTGCTTGCTTATGCATCTCATTGGGCTAGTACAAGATCCATCTCTTGCCATCATGAGGAAGACATTACAATGTTACCTGGCTATTGTTTGATATTTTTCTTATTGATGCTGCTGTTCTGAAATTTGAATTTTGATCTGAAAACTGGTGGTTTAGTCACCGAATTAATGTCGGGGGAGGAAATTCTGATGGTAAGAAAAGAGAGCAGCAGAGACAAAGGGACTGGTGCTGTCTTCTAGCCAACACCATCATGTCATCTATTTGACAATAGTCTTGTCATAATTTCTACTGTTTGTGATTCATTACCAGAAAGTACTTGCCTTTATAATAATATTGGGTTGGGTACCTGGACCAAAATCATCAGTTGAATACTAACCTAGTGTAGCTAGCGAGTAGAGAGTCAGATACTAGTCTAATATAGCTAGAGTTTAAAACAGAGCTCTTTGAATTATGTGCATCCGGAGCTGGTTTCTTTCCTTTAAGCCATTAGTTTTGTGTGCTAAGCTGGGTGGAAGTAGCAGTAGTTTGCCTCCTCGTCCCTCACATTCTATTGGGTGAAAGTGCGTTTAAAATGGGCTGAATTCATGGTATTCTCTTATATTGCATTCATTTACTAGATTCTGGCATGCATCATTGACAATGATGGGAAAGCAATTGGTGATTTAAGAGGTGATTGATTTTTACGTTGAAAGTTTGACTTTCCCCCTTTGCACTGTCTCAATGAAGGCCTAATCTAGCAATTATGCTTGCTAGAATGCCTGGTTCTCATACTAATGTGTTTTGTGCACAGATCCTTACACATTGTCCTGATCATGTATGACTTCTCAATTCTTTCATAGATAATGTGTTGACTTATTATGTTTGATATTACAAGGGTTGGACTTGTTGAAGTTCTTCTTGGACTTCTTGATTGGAGAGCTGGAGGAAGGGGGGGACTTTGCTCCCAAATGAAGTGGAATGAATCTGAAGCATCAATTGGCCGTGTGCTTGCTGTTGAGGTTAGTGTTTCTATGTGCCATTTGATGTTTACAATATCTTCCATCCCCTTCCCTTAAAGGACTTGATCTTCAATGTGGTAAGCATCGAATGTCATTGGGCCACACATGCTTGTGTTGTGGCACTAGTAATAGGTGAATCAACTGTAAATGTCTAATTCATATAGCAGAGACATTGTTGGGTCACTTTTTTTTTTTTTTGGGGGGGGGGGGGGAACTTTGTTGATAATGACACTCTTGTTAGCTTTTTAAGCAAGCTTAATGAAGCCAAACTAGGACTCTTCATGTGATGCCGTGCGATGGGCTATGAGATCTTATTATTTGAAACTCCTGCATTGGGTGGAAAATCCATCACTGCAGTCCAATTTTGAAGGAGGTTTCCCTTGCAAGCTCCTTTGGAAGTCTTTGGGGCACTTTAATAGTTTCTTTCTTTGTTTGGTGCATGGGAATAATCTGACTCCTGATAACTTACAAAATATGGTTAAAATCTGGGTGAATAGGTGCTTTATGTGCAGCAGGGTTTTGATTCAACTGATCACCCATTGCTTCATTGTCAGTCCTCTAGGGCACTCTAGAAGCTTGCTTTCAAGTTGCTTGGACATTTCTGGGGTTGCTTCTGATTCCGTTAGGACTTAGGAGCCATATTTTGGCTTGGGGAGGTCTCTTTGGTATGCAAGTGAAAAATAAGGAGGTCGTGACATACCTCGTGAGTTTTTAGAGCATTTGGAGAGAGAAACCAAAGAGTCTGAGGTTTTCTTTAGTGCTTAAAAAACAATTTCATCAGCACCCTCTATCATTGGGATGATGGGAACTTCGGCTCCTCTAATGATGTGGCAGAATGTGTGGATAGTTTGTACTTTTTTAAATATATTTATTAATATATTATTCTTATCAAAGATATAATGAGGAACTCAACCGAGACGATATGCTTAGTTACCCCAAGGAGGGTTGTTTATGCATCCTTATAAAGAAGATGGTACAAAGGTTCTGTACAATTAAATGTTGTATGGCCATGGGAAATTAGATAGGTTGCATGGTCTCTGTCTGGAGCAGATTTGTGCTATCAACAGTCACCATTTTAGGAAGTCACGACTCGTGTGTTCCCTTAAATTAAAGGTTTCGAAGGGAGGATGAATGTGCCAGCACAACTTGCTTCTAAGGTTGAAGCTGACCAACGTATCTTTGGGAATGCAAGCATGTACTAATGTCTGGTAATCGCTTCTGCTGAGTGTCTAATTTATTCCAGTGTTGTATTTCATTGCATAGAACTCCTCTGCGGAGCCTCTTTCCGACAAAACAAAAACCAGTTTGTTCGGTCTTCATGAGTTCACTGCCTAATATTCCCATGCGATGTTTAAAGGGTCAACTCAAGTTGATTTTCCAACTTAGGCAACTTGGAAGTCTAAAGCTCCCACCAAAGCATGCTTTCGTGCTTGTGTGGCCACCGACAGAAAGATTACAACGGACGATATATGTAAAAGGGGAGCCTTTAAGTTGGCTAATAGGCATCCATTGTGTTTTGGGCAGGAAGAGTCAGTAGACCACCTTTTTGTCCATTGTCGATGGGTCCATTTGCCATTATAGTTAATGGGAATTAGTTGGGTGCAACCGCAAACTATAAGAGATGTTTCAGTGACATGGAGAAGGTGGTTAAAGTAGAGTGGGTCCTAAGAGTTTGGCACTTGATGAAATTGGCCATTTGGTGCTGCACTTAGGAGGAGGAATTGCAGGAATTTTTTGGCAATCCATGATTTTAAACTTTAACTTCTTGAGAACATTGTATAGTTGGAGTCAAGTTCTCATCATGGCACAAAGCTCACCTTTTTGGATTTTGTTGACATGATCATCGCAGAAAGCTTGAGGGCATGTTGTTATTTTGTGATTGCCTTCTTTTGTACGTGGTGACATTTCCTTGGTGTCTTTTAGTACAACTTTTTTTGATTACAAAAATCTTTCATTTTAGGTTTCGCATATTTTTCCTATTTTGCACTTCACTTTGTCTGTAGGGTCTTCTATTCGTGGTATCATTCAGAAAATCAAATTGAAAAACATATTAAAGTGTATTCAGAAGAAAACTTTAGAAATCCATAGGGCTCTCACATGGCAAGCCATCTTCCAACTGCATTCCTGATTGGCACGGATCCAAATTTGCATGTAGAATCCTCATTATGGATGGTTTCAACTTTGGCTATACTGTTTCATTATGTACTAGGGTGGGATGATTGTAATTGACCTGTTCTTCGTCATTCATAAAATGCTCAAATGTCTCATCAAATTAAATGATGATTATGTAATATGACCACCAGAGAGGAAAATGCCGTACTTGAGGTAGGAGAGCTATAGTGCTTGTACAATGTATTTTGCATGTATATTGTATTCACCGTTCATTGTATGATGATTTCATCTTTTGGTTGGTGCTGATGTAGGTGCTGCATGCATTTGCCACAGAAGGTGCCTACTGCAGTAGAGTGCGTGAGATATTGGATGCCTCTGATGTAAGTTTGAATCCCAGACAGGCATCTTTTCCATTGTTCATTAAAAGAGGGCTTCAGATGGTCCATCCCCTCGTATTCCTTACTATCACTACCAGGGTTGGGGGTAGGAAAAGGAACTCAATTGAAGCACACCTCTGTGTGTGTGTGTGTGTTTTTTTGTTTTTTGTTTTTTTTGGGGGGAGGGGGGGCTGCTTGCTTTGTTTAATTCTGCATATCTGCACCGAATTTCATTGGCCTTATGTTATTGTCAACATCATCGTCCTTTGTCTTTTCTAGGAGAAAGTCATACCAATTAGCAAATCTACTGTGTCCCCTAGGCCCTATCCTCTAGTACCCACAGCCCCCACAGAGACAAAGAACAAAATAGTATTTGAACGAACAAATTGTCAAATTAATTTATATGATGTCACTACTGGGCAGAGGCAAACCCATTCTGGCTGACACGTGATTGAGGAAGTGATATGGACAAGAAAGAGGTTAATCACAGTGACATTATCATTTCGATGTTCATACTCAACTAAATGGAATCAAAAGGAGCCAAAATTTAAGCTTTTCAGTTAGAAAAGTTCAAGACGTTTACCAGTTGCAATGCCTTTTCTTCTTATGGTGATAGGAAAGTTGTATGTCCATCATTAAGCCATAACTATGCTAGATTTGAGCAGTCATGATGCCTTGTGTCTGTCTCCAATATCCTCTTTAGCATGTCAATTAAACATCTATGACATAGTTGGTTCTATCATATTTTATTGTATTGGTTACTTTAATTCCTTGCAGGTATGGAATGCTTACAAGGATCAGAGGCATGACCTCTTTCTTCCTTCAAATGCCCAATCTGCTGCTGCTGGTGTGGCTGGTCTGATTGAGAGCAATTCATCAAGGTTGACAAATGCGCTCACTGCCCCACCTTCTCAATCTGGTACAACAGGATCCCCTCAGTCCGCATCGAATGGAACGCAGGACCTTTACCGATAGTGCAGAGATCATTGATGAGTTTTTGAGTTTTTTAGAAGCCATCAGTTTTATTTGTATAGAGCACTGTACAGTTTAGTTACATTTTTCCTGGTTTCACCTGATGTTTTTTGATTTGGCGGTATTTGAGTGAGGTTTTGAGCAAAGATCGGAGGTCATTTTGTACAGCTAAACGTTGTATATTACATGCTCATTAGGTTTGATTTTCTGAAGTGAATATCAATTATCTGCCGAGGTTGCCAGATTTGTGGAGTGCTTTCTTTTATACTTCGCAATTGTTTCTCCAAAAAGAATGGCCTATCCAGCCCATCATGCCCGTGACATGGAGCCTAGGTGGTGGGCGTGCTAGTTTTAAATTTCTACTATTGTACCTGAACAAACTTAAGTTGCGTAACGTGAAATGCAAGATTGGGGAACCTGAATTTATTTGATTTTTAGATTGGCTTGATCTAAATTGGATGTGGAGTTAAAGTCAGGGTTCTTTATTTTGACTCAAATTTTTTTTTCTCCCCTTTGCCTTGAGCCAATCTTCTGTCAATAAAGATCTCTTGTACTTCGGAGCAAAACTGTTGGAGGGATATCTATTCGGTGTATAAGTTAAGCATAAGCCTAATGTTCTCCATGAATCATGACATAATGATCCATTTGTGCCTTGTGACGTTCAATTGTAATCCAAGAGTTTTCTGAAAATGTTAATACAGAAACATATCAATATACATTGAACATATCGAGTGTTGACCATTGTTAAGAGAGTGGAACCGTTCATCAGTCCGGTTGGGAAAGTGGATCAATAGTTCGACCAGGCAGATTGGTAGGATTAGTTTAAGCCGTTTGATTTGGTCTACCATTGAATTGGATTAAACTGGCTAGATCTGATCGATCCATCATTAATTTTTCCAAGTGTTTTCTTTCTTTTAATGTATGAAAATCTTAAAAATAAATGAGAAAATAAGACACAAACAGTACAATTCACGCAGAACGAGATGAGAACAGTAGGCCAGGAAAAAATTGATTTCACCTTGGCCTATTAAATACTGAAATTGGCTTTGCTAAAAGTTTTTTTTAAAAAAAAAACGTTTTGCGTACAATCAAAGTCATAAAATCATACAATTTTTCACGGGAATAGGACATATCGTATTTATATATCAGTTTATTGAAAGTACAATAAATTTGAAATGATAGTGTACCGGCTGGTATTTGACAGGAAATATCAATATCGTCCAGTTTGGCGGTACAGACTGCTATTGACCGGTACAAATTGATACAGTAACTTGTAGCATTTCTTGACGTGTATGGTGCACTCCGGTTGGTGCCGGTTGGTACAGTGTGATATTTAACATTGGGTATAACTGTATTGAACTATTGCTGCCACTTTAGTAAGCATCAAACGGTTGGGTTAAATCTTTTAGGCATCTATTGATTCTCTGCCGCCTCCTCTTTTCGCTGATTCCCTCCTATCTCCTCCTTTTCTCTCCATTTGTGTCAAACAACAAACTAGTTTGATAGTGAGGCCAAGCCCTGCCAACACTGAATGGCGTTCATAGTACAAGTAAGGATGGCAACGGGACGGATTCGAATCGGATGTATAGACAATCAAATCCGATCCAATTAATAATCGGATTTCAAAATCCGATCCAAATCCGACTCTGTCGGATTGGATGTTAAATCGGATTCGGATTGGTTCCGGATCGGATTAAATCCGGATATAATCGGATATAATTCGATTATATATTCTTATTCAATATTTGCATAATTTTTTATTTTCAATCTTATTTTTGCTCACTTGTAAATGTAATATTAAATACCTCTTTAATGTCAAATAACTTTTAATATTAAATATTTCAGTTTGTTAAAGTAAAAAAGTATTGGAAAAAGAGAATGCAAATACACTTTAGAGTAAAAGGGATAGACAATAGTACAACATCTGGAAGGAAAGGGAAAAAGTACGACTTTGACTAACAACGATGAGAAAGCGAGAAAAAGATCCGAAGAGGAGGGGAAATTAGCTAAGAAAGAAGAGCGTACTGCACATAGAGTGCAGACCTTATATGGATTTTTTGAGGGTTATCATATTAGGGATTTTCTATTTTCAAAAAAAGTTGAAATTATTAAAAAAGATATCGAATCGGATGTTAATTGGATCGGATGGACTCTCCCCCAAATCCGCTCGGATCGGAGTCGGATTTAGATTATTTTTATCGGATTCCGAATCGGATGATTTTTATCGGATTCGAATCGAATAATTTTGCCTCGGATCGGATCGGATCGGATTTGCATCGAATTCGGACTATACTGCCATCCCTAAGTACAAGACAAGAGCAATGGTATTGGATGCAACATTCGTGGTTGCTGTAGGCGTTGGTTCAGTGTCTGGCCATGAATCGTCCAAGTTAAGTGGGTTAGCTAGACTAGCCTGTTATGAGCGAATCTCTCAAGTTCAATGGCCTAAGTGGTTAAGTGTCTAGCCGACCGTTGAGTGTATCGATTCTTGGTTCCACCGACTAGTCTGGTCTAGTTTCTACCTAACACCATGATGGCATTTGGGTAGTAGTCGACAGACTAACAAAAGCTGCTCATTTTCTTCCTATCAAGATTACTCTCACTTCAGAGCAACTTGTTGATCTCTCTATCCAAGAGATGGTCAGATTGCATGGTGTACCCCTCAAATTGTGTCAAATCAAGGTACTAAGTTCACTTGTAAATTTTGGAATGGATTCTAAGCATCAATGGGTACCAAACTGCAGTTAAGTATAACTTTTCGTCATTAGATAGATGGGCAGTCAGATAGAACAATCCAAACCTTGGAGGATATGTTAAGGGCTTATGCACTAGAGTATACTGGGATCATGATTTGCTTCTATTATAGTTTGCCTACAACAATAGCTATCTCCCTACCAATGGTATAGCTCCATTTGAATTATTGCATGAATGGTGATGTAGGATGCCTATATGTTCATAAGAAATAGGGGAAAGAGAACCATCTAAAGTAGAGTTGATTGACCAAACCATTGAGGCGGCCAAAACCATTAAGAAAATACTTTAGGCAGCTCAAAGTAGACAAAACAATTATATGGTCACCACAAGAAGGCCGTTGGAGTTTGAAGTAGGTAACCATGTATTTCTAAAGGTTTCATCCCTTAAGGGGAGTCTAAGATTTGGGAAAAAAAGGCAAACTTAACCTTAGGTTTATTGGGTCGTTTGTAATCCTACAAAGAGTGGGACCAGTAGCATACTAATTGCCCTTACCACCCTCCCTTCAAGGCATACATGAGATATTTCATGTTTCCAACCCCCGCAAGTATGTGTAAGACTCGAAACACATAATCCTCTATGAATCCCTTCAAATCAAGGAGATTCTTACTTTTGTGGAGAAACTCATACGCATCTTGGAAAGGAGAGAAAGGAAGCTAAGAAACAAAACTATATGTTATGTCAAGGTTCTGTAGAAGCATCATAGGTTAAAGCAACCTAGGAGCCTAAACTTGAGATGCGGGAGAAGTATCCCATCTTTTTGCTACAGGTATCTAAAATTTCGACGACAAAATTTCATAAACTGGGGGGAGAGTGTAAGGATTATGAAATTCTATTTAAGTTAATTACATGAGTCAGATTAATTTAGTGGGTTTATTCGTTAAATTTCATGGTTTTGTGACGTATTACTTTTCATAAAATAATTGTTTGTAATTGTAACGCCCTCTAATTAGGCATGTTTCATTGTTTGGAATCACCATTCTGATTCCCTCAATTATGACTGATAAAGCAATGATCAGGGCATTACCGCCTTTCCAAAAGGACAAGGCTTGCTGCAAGTGTACTAGAGATAATATAGTTAGAAATAACTTCAACCATATACATTCACTCATTAACCAACATAAGGTTTATACACTACAGTAAAGCAATTCACCACAGAGCTTACACCTCCATACACTAAAGATTACAAAATACGGCTCCAAAATATGCATGGTCTATATCACTGTTGATTCATCCAAGTTTCCCTCGCTTATTTATTCTCTTCGGCTGACTCGCTAGCATGATCTTTAGGTGACTTATTAGCATGAGGGCGATTCACTGAGCGTTTGCCTAAAACAAAACATGAAAGCATTTCAAACTGTGAGCCAAAGCTCAGTACATGCATTCCTGTATCGTTACATGATCATTGCATAAATTAGTTGGGCGCCCGCTTTGCAATTCATTTTAAGTTGAAACAGTGAATTAGATGAATGTAAAACCGCATTGCTAGTTATTATCTGATAGTGAACCTCTTGATACTATTATGATCTATGGATAGGTGTGCACCTGTTAAGCCGATCGGGGACCTGGCCTGAAGTCGGCGGGTAACTGAAGGGCGAATGACTATAGATGATAACTGGCGAGTTCACTAATTAAGTGATAAGTTACTGTGTAAATTGATTCATTGATATACTTACCAAAATATTATAATTTTGATAAATATATGTCGATTTCTAAAGATACAGGCAATGAACGTACCTGAAATCTTTAAAATACAATCTCACTTGATAATACTTATACACAATGGGAAATGATAGACTAGGCCCGGTTCCGCTTGAAAAATGTAATTGTAGATATATGAAGTTAGTAAACTGCATTCGTTTCCATAATTTGTAACTTTAATAGAAATTTGATAAAAGGCATTTTTAACACAAGTAATTCAATATAAGATGAGTTACACTAACACGATTCGAAAACCAAATAAATTAACGCAATTTAACTCAAGGTAAAATAGTGTGGAGCAAAACTGATCAAAATAGAATAATTGGGATTATAAATAGAAGGCTTTGATGGTTACAAATGGAATATGGGTTTTTGATATTTCTGAGATAGCTAATAAAGGTTTATGGCCAAGTGGAATGTAATGAATCACACCAACTAGGCTTGATAACCACTGTTCTTGAGTCTTAATTCTCCCCATTTCTCAAATTTCATTCTCATACCCATTTAACTCATTGAACTCTCTAAACTTTGCATTTTCTTCTCAATAACCACAAGTATTTAGAAACTTTTGATTAAACTCCCACATTACTAGTTCACCGTTTCGTGATATTTTAATACTCTTTCAAGGTCCACTTTAGAAAATTGATATCTTTCGTTCTCGACATCAAATTGAGATCTAAAATCCCAATATGAAAAGCTTAAGAAGTCCTGCAACACTTTAATTTATGGTGCAAAACCCAACTACCACAACACGGTTCTTAAAATTGGGCTTAATCACAACTGTGCACAGCTCGGGTCTATCCTGCACAATCTTCGCAAAATAGCCATAACGTTTTTCACAGAACTTAGAATGAGATGATTTGAAGGGAATTTAGAAGATAACGCATTGATCTATCTACCCACCAAAAATCACAATTTTTTGACTACCCAAACAGTACCAGTTTGCTCGTAAACATACCCCTATTTTGGGTCTATTCATAGCCTACTGTCCATGTTTTCACTCCTTGTTTTCCACATAATTTCCCTCTGAAATCATTCTTACGATCAGTAAACAATACTTGATTCTTCGCATCATCTTACATAACTATTTTACCTCAAAATACTACATAATTATCTTTACAAATGTCCTTGAATTCCTTTCTTTACAACATCACTCCAAACACACCCATAATCACCTTTGCTTGCATAAATGAGCAAGTGAACCACTTTTAAATCAATTGGGAAATTTCCATAATTCACCACTTTATGCAAAAATCTTAGCAAGCCATTTTGTGTTTCAAGTTAAAACACATCCAAGGTTCATTTTACACAAAGGTTTATACAAATAACATGCTTGATGCGAATAATAATCCAAACCATGCATAATCACCAAAACCCTAGCTTACGTCCAGCATAAAACATCTGTATCTCATCCCAAGATCACCAAACACACCATCATCATCATCAATAGGTTTAAAGATTACCAAATCAAAGATAGGACAATCAAAATCCAACACTTTAACTTAAGCTTGCATGATCATGGCCACCCCTAAACCCTAGCATGCTTCAAGCTTATCCAATCAATTAAAAGCATCAAAATAACCCTTGATTCTACCAATCCAATATGATCAACAACTAAAACCAACACAAACAAGAATCAAAACCAAAATACAAAACAAAATCAATAAGATAGGGTTAGATTTACTCACTTTGGTGCTTGGAAGCAAGAGGTGTATGTGGTGTGAGGTGTGGGGGATGGCTGGTGGTGGTTGTGGTGGGGACTGGCGGCTGCCCGGTGGCCAGAAGGTGGTAGTAGGTGGCTAGAAATCAACAAAAACAGTAGTAGAAGGAGGGGGGCCATGTAGGGTGGTGGAGAGGGAGAGAGCAAGTCTTGATATTTAGTGAGTTTTGCTTAGTGGAAAATGACTTAGCTAATACTTGGCTGAGTTTTTAACCACCAGAAAGCCCTTTTTTATTAATGATAATTAAGCTTAATTGATAGTAATTAGCTAAACAAGTGGGTAGGAGCTTGTGGGGCCAAGAATTTGGCCCTAAATGAATTTAAGCCTGAAGGAAATTGCACTAGATGCGATTAAATTTTTCCATAGCTCGAGATCAAATTTTTTTGAGTCATCATTAAAAATAATTTCTTCTTTTAAAACATATTTACTAGGGTCGGCTATCGATTCAACTGAACTTTTATGATAATAAAAACCCAAATTGCAAAGCAAGGCCCAAATAGAATTTTCCCCATCGGGATGTTTAAATGTGATATTTAAATGGGAGAATAATAATAATCATGACTTAATTAAATAAATAAACATGATTTAGAATCGGGCCGTTATAGTAATTAATTGTGATTTACATGGATGTTTTAATTTTAAAATTTAGATTCTATAATATTGCTAAATCTAGGTCATGCCAGTCAATACTAGCTGAATTGAGTCAAACCCCAATTCTTTTTATTTTCTAACTCAATTATTGAGTCAAAAACATATATATATATATATATATATATATATATATATATATATATATATTTGGTGTGTGAATAGGGGCTTTCCATGCAGTAGGAAAGGAGAAAGAATAAAAAAAAATATAGGGGAGGGAGTTTCGTTCTCAGCAAAAGGCACAAGGAGGGGTTTGTTCTTCAAAGCAAAACACACACAGTCATGGGAGGAGAGGAAGAAAGACTGGAAGGAGAAGAGGAGAAGGAGAAGGGGAGGAGGAGGAAGAAGAAGAAGAAGAAGAAGAAGAAGAAGAAGAAGAAGAAGAGGAAGGGCTTGGGAAGGAAGAAGGGAACTGCACCCAGTCCTTGGACTGCAAATTGGTCATTTTCATCCAAAATCTCACATGCGTAACTCTCTCTCTAAACTACATAGTTTGAAACTAAATTGTTTCTTTTTTTTGGGGTTTATGGAGAATATATGTGTTTTTGAGTAGTAACTAGAGTTTATTTGTTAGATTCAGCAAATGCAAGTGGAAAGTTGACGGGATGTTTATAGTTAGGGCTTATGGTGGAAGTTAAGGAATTGGTGGTGGTAACAGTGTTTGAATGGGAATTTAGGACTAAGTGAGTAAAATTATATCCTACTTGAACAACCATAAACTTTATATAGCCAAATTGTTGGAACTATATGAATAATGTTGGGATCACAATTTTCCTAGTTTATGGCATAAAGTATGTGGAAAATTTGAATGAAGTAGTAGGAAGCTAACTTAGAAGGGGGAAAGAAAGAGAAAGGAGAAATTTTGATGGGGAATAAATAAAAAGAAAATTTTGTGTATTAAGAACTCATTTAGCTAGCTTGGGTTTGAAGGTAAGTATGACAAGGCAAAGGTAAACTTTGGCTCACTACAACAGATTAGGATTGTAGTGGCATTTATCTTGCGGCGATTATGACAAACGCTACCCAAGTAATCAGCCAGGTTAGAATTCGTGGGCTTTGGTAGCGTTTATAAAAATGCTGCTATAGCCCATTATACATTAGTGTGCCCAGCCCAATCAATTGCATGCTGAAAATTAAAAAATGCGGGACACACACAACTTCATTCTCATGCTCTCCAAAAATAAACCCTTGAAGTCCTTCAGTCATTCTGCAGCTGGCACACACACATCTCGCTCAAACCACCACCCAAATTAGGGTTTCTCAGGCGAAATCCAGCAATTTCTCCAACTCCGGCTATTTCTCCTGTAAAATTGCTCATTTCAGTCAGGCGTAACCCTTTCGTGTTCTCATACCACTACGGAGAAGTATAGCTTCAAGGATTCTCGCACACAATTTCTTGCTCCGGCTATTTCCCCGGCGAAGAGGTCAAGAAAGTGCCGGAATTTCTCAATGGATGTGCTATCTAGGCAGGTCTCTCTCTCTCTCTCTCTCTCTCTCTCTCTCTCTCTCCCCCTCGTTGTGGTTGGCTCTTTGTGTCGCCATAGCCTCTGACTCTCTGCTAATATGGCTAATTGCACTTCTAGTCTCAATCTGGGCTAATTACATTTATCTTCCATCTTAGGCCTAGGTTAATCATTAATCATTCTTCCCCCTTTCCTTACTGTTTGCCGTCACTAGAGTCAATTTCTGGTGGGTGGATTATGATCTTGTAGAGAAACTCAAATCTATTTGGTATGTCTCTTTGTAAGATATGTTTGGTATGCCTTTTTGTAAGATGTATAGATTACTTTTCTTTATTGGCACATAAAAGTGTATACTATTGACTTGAACCAGTTAATGTGGTGCAAGATAGCATACATTGGGTTTATTTTGCAAAGATGTGACTTTTTGTTCTGATGCACACTCTGGAATTCTGGATTTGTGGTAAACTAACTTGAACCAGTCCACTTGGGTGCCATGCTTCTTATCCAATCATAGCCATACTTGCAATACTTTTACTCCGTACATAAGTACATGAAACTCACTACACTGACCTGATCATGACATGCATCTTACATCTTGGTGACAGAGCTAAATAGAGTTTAGCGTGCTTAGATGGGAAATTAACTATGAAATCACCTGTGTTATGTCTAGTTAAGTATTTTTCTATTTTCCTTGGGTTCCTTTTGGGGGGGTGTTTGTTTGTAGCTGAGATTCCTTTGTTTTTAATGGGGAAACAAATGGGGTTTTTTAGAGCGAGAAACTCAATTATGTAATTCCAACACTTTGACCAGTAAATCGATGAAGTGTTCATGGCCTTTTGTAGTTTGATGTTATATATTATGATATGTGATGTAAGTCTCAAGGGAATGAAGCAACCCAAGTTAACTCACATCAAGGATACTAGAAAACAAGCAAACACTCACGGCCAGGGCGGCACGGTCGTGCTTAATGGCACGGGGGGACCGTGCTAAATTGCTGCCTAGCTTGCCTAGGAAGTGCCTTCTTCACGGTTTGAGATAGCTTTGAGGTCTAATGGAAGTCTGATGCATTTAGCTTTGTTTTGGTCTTGATTTTGTGTGGAAATGAGTAAACAAAGGAGTAGGGAAGTGAGGAAAGAAAGGAGGATTAAGAACACCAAGAAGATCACTAAAGGAGCTCATGGTTTAAGAGGAGAGAAACCAAGAGCTAGCTTATGAACTTCAAGTGTGTTTAATGAATCTAGGATAGTTCTAAGCTAGATGATTAGATAAGATACACCACTAATCACTTAGTTTAGGGCCCTTAATCTTGGGTTAGGATAAGATACACCACCTAACCAAAGATCAAGACTCACTTGGTCACCACCTTAATCGGCCACAATTAAGGATAAGCGAGTTAAGCGTTTAAGGAAGTCACAAGACACAAAGTCTTTGCTCTCAACTGAATATTCAACTCTATTCCTTAAAATGAACATACAAGGCTTTTATATGGCCTTGAGAATACATGAGAGAGCTTTCCTTCCAAGGTAGGAAAGTCATTAAGCATGCCTAAGACTACTTAGTACACGGTTTGGTCCTAAAACAAACACAAGCTGAAAGTTTAAGTTACAAAGCACTATTTTATCTTCCTAAGCTCTTTCCTATGCATTAAGGAATGTCAATGACTCAATTTCCCAGCTAGGAAGGTAAGGATACACGGCTGGCCACCTCAAAAGAGCTGAAGAATGCATGGTTGCCATGTCATGCTTGAGCGACCGTGTGAGTGCTTGCCAAATGAAGGCTTTTCCCTTGCTCCACGTGTCTCTCTCATGGGTGGCTGGGTGGCAGCTTACCAAGCAGCTCAATTTGACCTGGTCAGCAAGCTTACACCTTAAGCAAACCCCTTGAAGGAGGAAAACTACTAGGCTAAGCAACCGGGTGTTAATCAGCCGGTTTCTGCCTCAGATTGTCATGCAGGTTTGACACATCAAATGCTGACTAATTGCTACGTTTCTTGCATGGATGGAGACCTCAAGATGTCTAGTTTACCCTCCAACTTAAATTGCAGCAATTGGACTTCATTTTCCCCCTGAACAAACCAGAATTCCAAAATCGTGTAGTTTGTAGTGCAATCCGGAGAACTCCAAATAATATGAAACCAATTGGACTTAAAAGCTAAGATCTTGAGCTTGAAAATTCCCCAAAAAACGAGCACCAAAACGTGCCTTAATCCTATGTAATTAGATAACAAAAACCGGGTGAAAATCTGGATGAGAACCCGAGTGCATCACCTTGTGTTTTCTCCATCAAGTGACTTATGGCCGTGACTTTGGACTTGATTTCTAGATTGTTCTGGATCATTGAAACATTATTAGACCTTGAGGATGGACCTCCATCATTCTCCCCTTGTTGGAAAGATTTGATCCTCAAATCAGAAAGGTAACCATCTGCTTCATAAGGGCTTAAATCAGCAACGTTAAATGTAGCTGATACTCTATAATCTCCTGGTAACTCCACCTTATAAGCATTATCATTAATCTTCTCCAAAATCTTGAATGGACCATCTGCTCGTGGCATCAGCTTAGTTTTTCTTTTGGAAGGAAAACGTTCTTTGCGTAGATGTATCCAGACCAAATCACCTGGCTTAAAAAGCTTCTCTTTTTTATGCTTGTTAGCTTGGGCCATGTATGAGAGTGTAGTTTTCTCAATCTTGGCCTTTACTAACTCATGCAACTTCTGGATTTCTTCCACTCTAGCTGATGCATCCACACTTGGCTTTTGATCTAACGGTCGAGGAATAAGGTCAAGTGGACTTAGGGGATCAGTCCCATAGACCACCTTAAAGGGTGATAGACCAGTAGCTTTGCTTGGAGTCTTGTTATATACGAAATCAGCGTGTGGAAGTAACAGATCCCATGCTTTAGCTTGGTGCTTAATCAAAACTCTTAATAAGGTACCAAGAGTTCGATTGGTGACCTCTATTTGCCCGTCTGTTTGTGGATGACAAGTGGTACTGTATTTGAGTTTGGTACCCAACTTCTTCCACAAAGTAATCCAAAAGTGACTTAAGAACTTGGTATCTCAATCTGAGATGATGGAACGAGGAATTCCATGTAATCTCATCACTTCTTTGAAATAGAGCTCAGCGACATGAGTAGCATCATTAGTCTTATTGCAGGGAATAAAATGAGCCATCTTTGAAAATCGATCCACAACTACAAAGATAGAATCTTTACTCCTTTATGTCCTTGGTAAACCAAGTATGAAATCCATACTAACGTCTACCCATGGCAATATAGGAATAGGAAGTGGCATGTACAACCCCTGGGGGGGCGAATGACTCTTTGCTATCTGACACGTACTGCACCTTCTAATGATGTCTTGAACGCCTTTCTCCATGCCTGGCCAATAATAATGTTCCCTAAGCATGATTAGGGTCTTGTCTTCACCAAAATGACCAGCTAAAGATCCAGCATGGACTTCTCGAATCAACAACTCACGAGTGCTGCATTTGGGGACACATAACCGAGCACCTTTAAAGAGAAACTCTTCTTGAATTAAGAAATCTCCTTTGGGATGTTTAGCACACTCAGAGTATAACACCCCAAAATCTTCATCATCCTGGTATAAAGTCTTTAGATGCTCAAATCCAAGGATACAAGCATCTAACTGGAACATCAATAGATAACGCCGAGAAAGGGCATCGGCGCCTTGATTCAGCTTGCCGAACTTATGTTTGATAGTAAAGTGAAAGGACTGCAGGAACTCAACCCATTTAGCATGGCGTGAGTTTAACTTATGTTGGCCTTGAATATACTTCAAAGCCTCGTGATCTGAGTGCAGAATAAACTCACTGGCAATCAAGTAATGGTTCCAATGTTCTAGGCATCGAACGATGGCATAGAACTCCTTGTCATAAGTTGAATATCTCCTTCTGGTATCACATAACTTCTCACTGAAGAAGGCCAAAGTGCGTCCTTCTTGAGTAAGAATTCCTCCAACACCAACTCCAGAAGCATCGCATTCAACTTCAAAGACTTTCTCAAAACACGGTAGAGCTAGAACCAGTGCTTGAGTTAGCCTCTCTTTCACTTCTTCAAAGGCTGCTTGGGCTTTAGGATTCCAAGTGAACGAGGAACCCTTAAGAACTTCAGTCATAGGAGCCAGAATAGTGCTGAAATTGCGTATGAATGTCCTATAGAAAGAAGCCAAGCCATGAAGGCTTCGAACATCATGAATACTCTTAGGAACAGGCCAAGTCCGAATAGCCTCAATCTTGCTTTCATCTGCCTTAATACCACTTTCTGAAACAATATAACCTAAGAAGGTAACCTCATGGGTAAAGAAGGTACACTTCTTTAGGTTTCCAAACAATTTCTCCTTTTCAAGAACGAGCATCACCTGAGTTAAGTGATTTTGATGCTCTTGCTCATTCTTGCTGAACACCAAAATATCATCGAAGTAAACGACCACAAACTTGCCCAAATATGGCCGAAATACTTGATTCATCAATCTCATAAACGTACTAGGGGCATTGGAAAGATCGAAAGGCATGACTAACCATTCATATAATCCACCCTTAGTCTTGAAAGCAGTTTTCCACTCATCGCCCTCCCTAATACGAATCTGGTAATAACCACTCCTCAAATCAATCTTACTAAACACCTTAGAGCCATGTAACTCATCCAACATATCTTCAAGCCTAGGTATAGGGTACTTATATTTGATAGTAATTTTGTTTATGGCCCTACTGTCAACACACATCCTCATACTACCATCCTTTTTTGGGACCAAAAGAGCAGGAACAGCACACAGACTTAAGGATTCTCGTACCAACCCCTTGAATATCAGTTCTTCAACTTGACGTTGAATCTCTTGAGTTTCTTTGGGATTTGTCCTGTAGGCTGGCTTATTAGGTAGAATGGATCCTGGGATAAGGTCAATATGATGTTGAATGTCATGCTTTGGGGGTAAACCCGAAGGTATCTCATCTGGAAATAGGTGACTAAACTGATTCAATATGACCTTGGCTATGGGATGGGATGGAAGTGGTGTTTCTGGCTCATCTTGTACTTGCAATATCCACTCTTTCAAGGCCTTGAACTCATGTTGAGAAGCCTTTAAAAGTGGTTCAACATATGTCAAAAGTAAGTCAGATTGATTTTGGTTTTTTTTGTGGTTTCATTTTGTGGAGTTCGGATGGTGACATAGGATTCAGGGTAATCTTCTTGCCATCTTTGGTAAAAGAATAAGTATTAAGATAACCATTATGCATAACCTTCCTGTCATACATCCATGGTCGTCCTAACAGAATATGGCAAGCATCCATGGGAATATTATCACACCAAAGTTCATCTTGGTAGTTCTTACCAAGAGAGAATGAAATCAAGCAACGAGAGTTAACTTGTAATCCCTTGCCTTGATTTAGCCATTGAATATTGTATGGGTGTGGGTGTGCCGTGGACTGAAGGCCCAGTTTCTCAATCATACTCAATGAAACAACGTTGGCACAACTTCCTCCATCGATGATTAACGGGCACACTTTGCCTTGGACTGTACATCGTGAGTGAAAGATGTTCTCATGTTGTTCATCCTTAGCAACTCGTTGATTGCTCAATACCCTTCGAATTACTAGCATCTCACCTTCATCTGCGTTTTCCACAAACTCCTCCTGATCATCTTCATGATCGTTCTCAGCATCTTCTTCCTTTTCCTCTTCTTTCTCCTCGGCAAATTCTCCCTCTATGGCTTCCCATTCAGCTAAGGTGACTACCTTTCGACTAGGACAATCAGAAGCGATATGTCCTAAGCCTTGGCACTTGTAACACCTTCTTTGGCTTACGGGGTATGGGTTTGGACGTGGGGGGTTTGGTGGTGGTGGCCTTTGAGGAGCTTGGTTCCTTTGTGGATTAGATGGGAAAGGGGTAGATGATTTAGGTTGAGGTGTGGTACTCCCCTTGTTAAAGGATTGCCCACGGTTTGGTGCAGAATAGGGCTTGAATGAATCACGAACATTCATCCTAGACTTTATTTGTTGCTCCACCTTATGTGCTAGGACACACACTTCATCAAAGGTGGCTTAAGCTTGCAACTCAACCACGTTGGCTATCCTAGGATCAAGCCCTCCTAGGTAACGAACCATGGTCTGCTCTTCAGGCTCATGAATGTCACATTTGATCATAAGTTTCTCAAACTCACGTGTATATTCTTCAACACTCATTTTGCCTTGATTCAGATGGTGAAAGAGCATGTATTGATCTTGGACGTACGTGGAAGTCAAAAATCCTGCCTTCATCTTGGCTTTCATCTTGTCCCAAGTAGCAATCTTACTCTTCCTCTCTCTAGTTCTGTTAGCATTAAGGTTTGTCCACCATAAGGAGGCATATTTCCTTAGTCTAAGAGCAACTATCTTGACTTTCTTATCCTCCGGAATCTCCTTAAACTCAAAGATACGTTCCACTGTTTGTAACCATTCAATGAACTCATCAGGATCTAGCTTACCCTCAAACTCAGGAATTTCAACCTAGAATTCATTAGAGTTGAAAGTAGGCCATGTTCTTCTTTGTGTTCTTTCGAATGGTACATCCTCTTCAGAGAATGATAATGCATTGCTAGCTTCCCCTTCATGGCTATAATCCATCCCAATTCGAATGTTGGGTGATTCTTGAAGCTTTTGCTTCTGTTTCATGTGATTTCCAAGCTGTTTCCTCAAGTACTCATTTTGTGCTTTGAGTGCTTGATTACTCACACTCATTTCTTGCATATGCTTGGAAAGAATCTCGAGCTTTTCTTCCACAGACATGCTAGTACTCATTGTGATCGCAGGAATGAACGGTTTGTGCTTGATTGTGTTTGAACTGATTTCAGAGATAGACTGGGAATGGCGTGGGGTTCAGGCAAGGATCTGAACTTGCTCTGATACCAAAATTGATGTAAGTCTCAAGGGAATGAAGCAACCCAAGTTAACTCACATCAAGGATACTAGAAAACAAGCAAACACTTACGGCCAGGGCGGCACGGTCGTGCTTAATGGCACGGGGGGACCGTGCTAAATTGCTGCCTAGCTTGCCTAGGAAGTGCCTTCTTCACGGTTTGAGATAGCTTTGAGGTCTAATGGAAGTCTGATGCATTTAGCTTTGTTTTGGTCTTGATTTTGTGTGGAAATGAGTAAAAAAAGGAGTAAGGGAAGTGAGGAAAGAAAGGAGGATTAAGAACACCAAGAAGATCACTAAAGGAGCTCATGGTTTAAGATGAGAGAAACTAAGAGCTAGCTTATGAACTTCAAGTGTGTTTAATGAATCTAGGATAGTTCTAAGCTAGATGATTAGATAAGATACACCACTAATCACTTAGCTTAGGGCCCTTAATCTTGGATTAGGATAAGATACACCACCTAACCAAACATCAAGACTCACTTGGTCACCACCTTAATCGGCCACAATTAAGGATAAGCAAGTTAAGTGTTTAAGAAAATCACAAGACACAAAGTCTTTGCTCTCAACTGAATATTCAATTCTATTCCTTAAAATGAACATACAAGGCTTTTATATGGCCTTGAGAATATATGAGAGAGCTTTCCTTCTAAGGTAGGAAAGTCATTAAGCATGCCTAAGACTACTTAGTACACGGTTTGGTCCTAAACAAACACAAGCTGAAAGTTTAAGTTACAAAACACTATTTTATCTTCCTAAGCTCTTTCCTATGCATTAAGGAATGTCAATGACTCAATTTCCCAGCTAGGAAGGTAAGGATACACGGCTGGCCACCTCAAAAGAGCTGAAGAATGCATGGTTGCCATGTCATGCTTGAGTGGCCGTGTGAGAGCTTGCAAAATGGAGGCTTTTCCCTTGCTCCACGTGTCTCTCTCATGGGTGGCTGGGTGTCAGCTTACCAAGCAGCTCAATTTGACCTGGTAGGCAAGCTTACACCTTAAGCAAACCCCTTGAAGGAGGAAAACTACTAGGCTAAGTAACCGGGTGTCAAACAGCCGGTTTCTGCCTCAACTTGTCACGCATGCTTGACACATCAAATGCTGACTAATTGCTACGTTTCTTACATGGATGGAAACCTCAAGATGTCTAGTTTACCCTCCAACTTGAATCGCAGCAATTGGACTTCATTTGCCCCCTGAACAAACCAGAATTCCAAAACCATGCAGTTTGTAGTGCAATCCGGACAGGGTCAAAAGATGAACTGTTTTAAGCAACCAATTGAACTCCAAATAATATGAAACCAATTGGACTTAAAAGCTAAGATCTTGAGCTTGAGAATTCCCCAAAAAACGAGCACCAAAACGTGCCTTAATCCTGTGTAATTAGATAACAAAAACAGGGTGAAAATCTGGATGAGAACTTGGGTGCATCACCTTATGTTTTCTCCATCAAGTGACTTATGGCCGTGACTTTGGACTTGATTTCTTGATTATTCTAGATTATTGAAACATTATTATACCTTGAGGATGGACCTCCATCAATATGAGTATGACTAGTGACAGTCTTTGAAATTGTAGATTGACATGGCTCAGGTATCTCTTGTTTTTGTTTTCGGTGAACTGTCTATTTGAAAGAAGCCTTGCGAGGCATAACAAATAGAGATAAACTTCTTTCGCCATAATAATTCTTTGAGAGGAAAAGGGAGGATCCAAAAGCAGACCAACTTTGCTCTTTCTTGGCTAAAATCCCCTCTTTGGCCTGCCTACTTATCTTCCTCAACTCCCTCTCGCTCAGTTCTCTTATTGTTGTCCTTACTCGAGATTAAAATGACTCTCCCTATCTTCCTTGCACTCTATCCCTATTGTTGTCATTGTTGCTTTTCAACTGTAGCTGAAGTTGATTCATGAGTGTTTTGAAGTGCCTTTCAACCTTAATGACCTATCTTTTAGAGCACCACTAAAGTGCTCTTCGAATCTGAACTAGTATGCCTCTTTTTTGCTGCATTTTTTCTTTTTTTGTGGGATTTTTAGTTATGGTGCAATATATGGGTTTCCATCCATGGAGTTTTTGCGGAGTTTTCTGGATGCAATTTCACATGGTTCAGGTGAGTTTCCTAGTTGGTATTTCGCACAGTTCAGGTGATTTTCCAAAAGACCTCCTCTTTTTTGTGGGATTTTTAGTTATGGCTATTTTTAGTTATGGGATTTTTAGTTATGTGGATAAAAAGTGTCACGTGGTGTATGAAAATATATACTTCTTAAAGGTATGATATAGATTGTCTCGAGAAGAAGTCTTAAAGGCTATAGCATTGAGTTCTATCAAACAAATGAACTAGGTCAATATGACTGTCGAATGAGATAAAATAAATTACATATAATGAGAATAAAGTTATGAAAACAACAAAATTAGATATAATTGAGATGAATCATTAATGCCTATGCTATAAAAGAAAAACTACCTATAAGAATACTATAATATGAAAAGGTTGCACACAATAAAATTTCATAGAACTAGTCTAATCCATTTCCATACTATAATGTGAAAAGGTTACACACAATAAAATTATATAAAACTAAGCTAATCCATTTCTGTTTGCAAGTTACGAAAGTACTTCAAATCTTTTTGAAAAGTAGTAAATACTATCTGAGAGTATTTTTATCGTTATACGATATAAAAAACTATAATATAAAATATGTATTTTATATTGTAGTTTTTGCTACATTTAAGGCAGTTTCTTCCTTTTTCTTTCCTTTCCTAAAGGAACTAAAGGTGGCCTAAAGTTTACGATATTTTAATGATGATGGCTTATTATTCTGATGGTGTTTATATGTTGTAAAAGTGACGACATTGTTATCCTCCTAGAAAGAGAAAAGGAAGGTCCTCTTACTCATTTTCTCCAACGATATTTCCCTCTTCTTTGGCCATCCTTCTTGTTTGCCATTTATTGAATTTCTTTCATAATATTGGTGTTACCTGCTATGTTGGGAAGGTTTTGGCATTTGTTAACCTTAGGGCTTCTACTTGTAATCATATTTATAAGAAATGTTGTATTTGTATGACGTGTGTGCGGATGTAGTTTCATAAAATACTCGTTGATTTGTTGTCATTATTTAAATATATATTTTCCTTACTTCTTGCATGGATTGTTGCTCATATATTATTTTGTTATCAGTGAGAGGATGGATCATTGAAAGCGCAAATGGATTGATACTAATAATTGGAATGAATACTTAGGTGGGGTTAATGAATTTTTGGAGTTTGCCTTTAGGAACAAGGATGAGAAAGTCCCTTGCCCATGTAAAAAGGGTGTCAATCGCTTTTATAGATCTAAAGAAGAAATGTTTGACCATCTTGTTTGCTGAACACCGAATGATTGAAGACTATGACACATGATATTGTCATGGGGAATCACTACATGCATCGGGTGCGACAATAACTTTGAATGTAAACCAAAGAGTCGATAATGATGATCTAAATGATGATGATGACGACGATGTGATGGATATGTTTTGTGATATCTTTGGAGTTTCTTCTCATAATAATAATGTGAATGTAGATGAAGATGAAAGAGTGGAGGCGAATTTAGGGGTGGATGCTACTGAAAATGATAATGCACATTATCCTCCAAATATGGAAAAGTTCAATTCTCTAATGAAAGATGCTGATCAGGAATTGTATCCTGAATGTAGAAAATATAGTAGATTGTTATTTTTATTGCACTTGTATAATCTGAAATGTCATTTTGGATGGTCTAATAAATCATTTGATGTGTTACTAAAACTTCTGAAATATGCTTTCCTTGAAGGTGAGACCTTGCCTGGTTCTATAACTGAAGCACGAAAAAATTATGGATCGTCTGGGTCTTAAGTATGAAAAAATAGATGCATGTCCTAATGATTGTATGTTGTTTTAGAAAGAGAATGCAAGTGCAATAGAGTGTACTGTATGCCATGCTTCTAGATGGATAGAGCATAAAGGGTAAGAAGATGGTTGAGTGAAACGAAGAAAGAAGGCAATTCCTGCCAAAATGTTACGATATTTCCCTTTAAAGCCGAGGTTACAAAGATTGTTCATGTCAGGTAAAATGGCCATAGACATGGCCTGGCATGAGAAAGAACGCCAAAAGGATGGCATTTTAAGGCATCCAGCTGATTCTCAGGTTTGGAGGCACCTTGACGCGTTATATCCTCTATTTGGTGCTGATCCCCGAAATGTTAGGTTAGGGCTCAAAAGAGATGAGTTTAACCCTTTTGGTAGACAAGATAGTTGTTACAGTGTGCGGCCTGTAATCTTGATACCTTATAATTTGCCTCCATGGTTATGCATAAAAAAAGAAAATTTCATTCTGTCACTGCTTATACCTGGACCTAAAGCACCGGGTAATGATATTGATGTGTACTTGCAACCTCTTATTGAAGAGTTGATAGAATTATGGGAAGTTTGGGTACTGATATATGATGCAGCAAGTGGCCAAATTTTTCAGTTGCATGTAGTTCTTATGTGGACAATAAATGATTTTCCTGCATTAGGAAATTTGTTCGGGTGGAATGTATATAGAAAATTTGGTTGTCCTTCATGCAACATGAATACATGCTCCATAAGATTGAAATATAGTAACAAGTTTTCTTTTATGGGACATCAACATTTCTTTGATTATTTGACCAATTGTAAGCCACCATCTAGAGCACAAATATTGGAGCAAGTGAACAACATTGAGTTCACTTTAGGTAAAATGAGTGGTCAAGCGACTGGTGTTCTTGAGTATAGATGGAAAAAAAAGAGCATTTTTGAAAAACTTCCTTATTAGGAGCACAATCTAGTGCGTCATAATCTTGATGTGATGTATATAGAAAAGAATGTTTGTGATAATATTGTTAGCACTTTGCTAAATATTGATCATAAATCAAAAGACAATCTTAAAGCTCGCCATGACATTCAACATTTGGGCATAAGGAAGAAATTATGGCCTCAATGATGTGGTGAATCTTGAAGGCTATGATTGCCACTAGCATATTTTAATATGGGTACAGAGAGGAAGAATTTCTTTTATGAAACTTTGGAGAATGTGAAATTTCCTGATGGGTCTGCATCAAATATCTCAAGGTGTGTTCAAAAGCACAAGACATTAAGTGGTCTTAAAAGTCATGATTATCATGTGCTTATGCAACATCTTTTTCCTATTGCATTGAAAGGAAATGTAGATGACAAGGTCACATCAATTTTGATTGAGTTAAGTACCATATTTTGAATTTTATATGGAAAGACTTTGCATGTTCATGAGCTGGACTTGATTGAAGCAAAAGTTACAAGAGTTCTTTGTTGTTTGGAAAAGATCTTTCTGCCTGCCTTCTTCACTGTTATGGTGCACTTGATTGTTCATTTGACACATGAAGCTGGGGTTGCAGGACAAGTTATTTATCGTTGGATGTATTCAAGTGAAAGGTAACAGACAATATCTTTGTTCTTAAATATTTTATATATCCATCAATTTATATAATTTTTGTGTTAATATGCAAAGATCAACATTTTTTCTGTAATTAAAAAAAATCAGGTACTTGAAAGAGTGCAAATCTGATGTGGGCAATCTAACACGCCCAGAACGTTCTATGGCAGAAGCATACATAGCTAGAGAATGTCTCAATTTTGTTTCACAATATTTGAAAGGGCTTGAGTCTAGTAATCAAGCTCGAAATAATGCCTTTAGTGTAACTCAGGAAGATGAATCATGTCTTTTTCCAAGTGCAGGGACACCTTACGGGAGTATTGAGGGATTTAAGATGGATGAAAACACTTGGAAGCAAGCACATCGCTATGTGCTTTTTAATTGTGAAGACATAAATCTTGAATCTTTAAAGAAGTAAGTTTTGAAGAAATTACTATAACATGATTCATTATTACGAGATCATATCATTAACGTAATCATTTTGTTTAGAAATGCATAGAGAGCATGTTGCTTATATTAACAGAATAACGAGGCGAAGACGTACGATGCCACATGACAAGGAATAGTTACATAGTAAAGGGTTTAGTGCTTGGTTAAATGAATATGAATGTATTACTCATTTTTTTAATGATATTGCATTGCATTTATGATATTTATCTATCTTAATCTTCTCTCTTATTTGATGTTGAATTAGGTGAAAAGCCCAGAAGGATTAAATGATGGTCGCATCACAACTCATATCAAGTCACTAGCTCGAGGTCCTAATTTCATTGCAAAAAGATTCCAAGCTTTCGATGTCAAGAATGGTTATCACTTTAGAACAAGAGAGTATGAAAAAAAATTGAGTACTCAAAGCTATGCTAGTTCTAGTGATACAAGGCAATGGTTGGAGATGTTGTCTACTATGGTCACATCATTAAAATGGTTGAATTAGATTATTATGGAGATTTTAAGGTGGTTTTGTTTAGATGTGAATGGGTTGATGTAACCCAAGGGAGGGGAATAAAGAGAGATGGATTAGGGTATACATTGGTGAATTTTTGATATTTGATACATATTGGCCACGGATTGAATGACGAGCCCTTTGTGTTCCCCTCTCAAGTACAACAAGTTATATATGTACAAGATCAGCGAGAAACTGAATGGTTTGTTCCTATACCTATGAAATCGAGGGAGACTTATGATCTTAGGGAAGATGCTGAAGATGAAAAAGTCTTTTTCATGGACACTGAATCTCACATAATCGAGATTGAAGGAGCTAGTGAGGCAGAAATTGATGCAACATCTTTGGTTGAAGGGACATACATAGAAGATGACCCTATGGAAGGTATAGATGAAGAAGATGAGCTTGATTCTTAATTTGTGAATTGTGATAGTGCAATTCCTGAGTTATTTTTGGAATGCATGTATACCTGTCTAGTGTCTTCATAATTTAATTAAGTAATTGTTTGACGGGCTTTGATATTATGCTTGTGCATGTATGTGTGAGGTCTTATTAATTTTGTTTTATAGGTATCATGGGAAAAAGAAAGAGATCGCGGACAGTAGACATTGGTCTTCAAAATGAGAGGACTTCTAATGGCGCCTCTGCCTCTAATGTTGAAATGGAGCAAAATGTGATCACACAATCTGGTGCTCAGTTAGGTCCATCTAATGATAGTCCTGCTAGCGATCATGAGTTAAGTGAAGGTAAACTTATTTTAATATGGGTACTCAGTTTTAGTGATGAGTTGGATGCTGAGCTTGTTTGTACTTTTTTTGATGGTATTTTTTTGTAATATAAGAGATGAAATTAACAACCACTGTGTTGTGGCTGTTTTGTTCTTTTTAATTGTATGTGAAAGTTATATAATATTTTATATTTTATATTTTATGCTTATAATATTATATAAAATATGTGAAGCTTCTGATACTTCATTTAAGAAACAAAGAGGACCTACTTTGATGGCTCATATTTGGAATCAACGTAAAGAAAAGAGAATATTAGTGGAGTGGAACAAACGGTGGCAGTCAATCGGTAATGAACGGTTAGATCTGGCTTACTTTATGGGTACAATAGCAAGAAATCCAATGCTGTGTTCCTTGTCATACACTAACTGGCGGCGAGTTCCAACAGAAGAGAAAAACGACTTCTTGAAATTGTCAAGGTATACTATAGATACTGTTAAGGAATGTTTTATATGGTATGTTGTACCCCTTAAAGCATGAATTTTGTTTTCCTTGGTAGTCAAAATTCATTATTCCTAATCTAATAGCCGAAAGTTACGTGCTAAAATCAATGGGAAGGAAATGGAGCAACTTTAAGGCTGACCTTAAACTCAGGCATTATGAGCCAAACCATGGAAATGTTACTGCCATCATGAATTAGCATAGACCTAATTGTGTACCCAAGGATCATTGGATTTCTTTGGTAACATATTGGATTTCTGATAAAGGAAAGGTAAATGCTGCAATTCTTCTAATCTTATGGCACCATACTACCATTATGAATGACCTCAAACTTGGTATTGCTTTCTAACATTAGTTCATACATTCAGAAGCGCAATGTCACAAATAGGAAAAGTCGTGCAAATCAAGTTATGGTACATACTACTAGATCAAAAAGCTTTGCTCGCGTGACTGTAGAGAAGGTTATTTGTTTGTTTATTACTCATTCTTATTTGTAGTCCTATAACATATTCCTCTTATTTCTTATGAATTTGTGTTGTGATGTGCTTTATTAGGCTGTCAATGGAGTGGAACCTTCAAGAGCTCATGTATACGTAGACACTCATAAGCATCACAAGACTCGGCCTACACCAATGGATGAAAAGTCCAAGCAAGCTATGGTAAGTGATTGAGGAAAAGGGTGAATATTTTGTGATAAAGCATATTATGGTTAGTGCTGATCTTCGAGAAAAGTCTAAGCATGCTGCTCCCACTTGGACTTTAAAATAGAAAATGCCCTTATAAAACTAATAGCGTAAGGGGCTCGAATTGAATCGATTAAGCCGAACCTCCTACGACCAAAATGCAGGAACTGAGATTGGGTTTCCTGATTGTATTTATGCCGGTATATTATGTAATTGCTGTTGCAGGCGTTGTTTAGGTTGTGTATAAGCATGAACTTGCTGCTATGACATGAAATTAAAGTTTACAAGCACGAACTTGCAGGTTATATTGAATGCTTAAATACTATAGTGACATATTCAATGTTCTGGGTAGTGTTGTGTGGAATAATGCCAGTATTTTTTTTTTTAAATTTTGTTGCATTTTACAGGATATATGATAAATAAGAAACTAAGTCAGCTTCCAGGTGGTAAAGAGGTGACAAATGGGAATGTTACTTGGGAAGGTCATGTTTACTCTCAAGTTATGACGGAAGTTGTAGGGGAGGAAAGAAGATGTCGAATTCGTGGTTTAGGGCTTGGTCTATTATCTTTGGCATCCCTTTCATCAACTCAATGTGGAGAACATCTGGATAATGATCATGATCAATGTATAGCTTGTCGTAGAGGTACAAATTAAATCACTACTTTGATTTATAAATAAAGTTTATAGCAAAGGAAAGTATGGATCAATCCCATAAGGAAAGATTATGCTAGTAAGCTTGTTTAAGTTTACTACTCTAATAAACTTTACTTCTTCAAATTGTTAAAACAAATCAAATTAAGCAAGTAAAAACCTAAAAAATTTCTTACTAATACCCCTAAATATTTTAAGCCTAATTCTCAAAATAAAAACAGTAAATACCTAACCTAAATACTCTGGAAAAATAAAAACAGAAAATTATCGCACACTATTAACTGAAAATTAAAACAAGAAGTAGCAAATGGAAAATTAATATCAAAATTCACAGAAAATAATATCAATTAATATTCTGAAAATTAATAAATTTATATTCCCAGAATTATATTTAATTAATTCCAGAAAAATAAAACAGTAGATAAAGTCAGAAAATTAGAACAGAAAATAATATCTGAAATTAAACAAATAATAAAACGCACTTAATTAAATATAAAAACAAATAATAAATTTACCTAGATTGTATAATATAACTTTCTAAACTTAATAAAACCCTAAAAACCAAAAATAAAAATTAAAAACGTAATTTTTAGAATTATTAAAGTAAAAACCTGCACATATTCAACTCAGGAAATAGTTCTAAAAAATTATGAAATAATTTCCAAAAAATCTGAAATTAAATAGCAACAGATTAGGATACTAAATAAACTCTAAAATGGAATAAAACATGAAAAAACACAACAGAGACTATTTTTAGCCTAATTTCTAACAAACTAGTAAATAAATGGCAAAATAGAATAGAAAATAAATTTGAAAATTTCAATCACACTAAAAATCAAAATATATCTGATCTAAAATTACCAAGACTCTCGGAAAAAACCACTCTTTGGGGGGATAAATGAAATTAACTTATGATATCTATAAATTTAAGAATAAAAATTCACAAACAAAAGCAATTAACTAAAAAAAAAGCAACAAATAATTATTAAAGATACCAAATTTATGAAAAACACTGAGCATAATCTATATCCACCATGAAAATTAATATTTATCATCAACATACAAATCGATTTATCCATAAGTTAGACTGTAGAAGACACTCACTAGCGAATCTTTCCCATTTTTTCTTATATTATAATTTATTTAGGTCAAGCCATAATATAAACTCTAGTAGTTTTGATAACCCTATCATTAGAGTAAGAATTTAATCAAACTAGAGCATTAAGTAATAGAAAAGCATCATGTAACACCTTGTAACCAATTTACTGGCAAATTGATTTAACAAAGATCTATAATGATTATTTAATTAAAAAAGATGGGTTTGAGCCATCTATGATCATTTATCGTGATACTAATGTCTAAAAGATTATAACTTTTACGTACTAAAGCTTTTTAAACTATCATATGAATTCATATTAAACTAATTAGCATGCATTCTAATTAATCTAAAGCGAATATCATAAACAATAAGTACTGATCGTTATAGAATCCTAGAATAAAAATCAACTAGAGAATAAAGCATAAAACTTGTTTCAAAATAATTAATTCAGCATGGTTTCAAATAGATTATGCTAAGTACAAGCAAATTATTCACTCATAGTAGAAGTTAAATTACACAATTTTCCCAAATAATTCATGTTTAGTAACAACTAAACTTATAAAATAAAAGAAAAAACAATATTACTTGACCCTATGATGAAAGCCGTTGATGGTGATGATGCTTGATGATTTATATGGTGATGATGCTTGATGATTTATGAAAGTCTAAGTGTGGGAGTTAGGTGAGATGATGACGATGGACGTTGATGGTGATGATGATCGATGATGAGGGAGATTATGATAAGTGAGATGGTGTGCTTTTTTTAAAAAATTTTTCGGAGTGTGAGAGATGATGAGAGAATGTGTGAGATGCTGCCGTGTAGGGGTGGGCAACGGATCGGGTTGGATCGGACTGGGCCAGTCCATTAACTGAACGGGCTAGACTAGGCCCAATACATTTGTTAATAGGCTGGGCAGGGTTATGGGCCAAATGAACCCGACCCACCCATTACCACCTAAGGAGTGCTTTTGGGTATTTAATTTTCCAACTAATGTATTTGTAATTTTTCAAACAAACTAAACTAGTTTAAATTCAAAGTTAGAAAATACACAATTAAGCTAATAAATAGGTCAGGTCAAGTCGGCCCATGGGCAGCCCGCTTTGGGCCCATTTAAAAACAGAACAAATTTGCGCAAAACAACGGTCTATAATAATTATTGTTATGTAAACAGTGTTGGTAATAAAGTTAACTAATTGGAACATGTAAACTAGTGTGTTAATTAGGTTACAAAAAAATAAGGGGTTACTAAACGGAACGTTAATGGGCCCGTCCAATCCGGCTCATTAATGTGCCTTAATGGGCTGGCTTATTAATGGCCTGGTCTAGTGTGGACCTGGCTCTTTATTAGCCCTATTTCAAACGGGCCGACCGATTAATCCAATGGGTACCCAATCCGTTGCCCAACCTTATTGCCGTGAGTGTGTAAGGAGGTGAGGAGATTGAATGGGGCTTTATATCATAACATTGCTAGGGTTTCCTTTTCTTATAGGATGTCTTCTTCTCCAAGTCTTCTAATTCCTCTTTACCTAAGAGTAGTAGTCTTGTAACCCTACCCCAAATAAATTATTATAAAAATAATATTTTTTCATAAATTATTTTTTTGGACCGATTTGATGAATTTGCTTGTAAAATTCTTCTGTAAATAAAACCCGAACTTCGACGTCTTCTCTTTTCCTCTTTCTTTATTAATGCTTAACCTAAAAAATATATACAATAAAGTAAATTCGATAAAATAATATATATGATATAATCAAATTAATTATTAAAAACACGCATGAATCTTTTAATAAATTCCCCCGCACTTAGACTTGGGATGTCCTCGTGTAAAGAAATCTGGAACTCAACCTAAAAACGACCCTCTCATTCTTACAAAGTTATGCAAAAGTATGATATTTACATTAGGCATTGGCTTGCTTTAAAAACAGTTTTATTCAAAATTAATTAATCTTTTCTTCCAACAAGTGAATGACTACTAAACATCCAACTACCATCAAAGCGTTTCTTCATCAACCTCACAATATCTCTTTAACAAATTAACAAGAACAATAACTATCCATCTCTTTCAAGCATGCACACATCGATCACAAGGTCTAAAAAATTTGAGATAGAAAAATTGTAGTGCGGTAAAGCTATAAAGGCAATTGAATTAGAAAGAATAACTCATTTGAAATTGATTCTAAACTTGCTTTGCATTTTGTTCTTTTTGTTCTTTTTTTTTTTTCAAACTCCAATTGCGCACATATTCGAGGCCCATATAGGGTCTTTGAAATTAAGCACTCCCTGTCTGACACTCACCCGAATAGAAGTACTGGAGTTAACAATTTATTCTCATCACTATTTTATTTATTTATTGATTGACTGTTGATGTGGTATGAGTCATTGATCGGCTCAAAAAGGAGCATGATTCTCCCAACATGGGTTACTCCATACATAAGGCTTACTTGAGACCTAAACTTAAGGAGAAAAGGTGCCGAGCTACCTATTCCTGTCCATGTTGGTAATCTAACTTTTTTTTTCCTCGTTTTTTCTTTCTCCCTTTTTTTATAAGACAAGAAAAGTCACAATTTTAATGAGCTATTCTACTAATTCAATAGTCTAGGAAATGGAATAGGTCATTTTATTGCCTCTGAAGTGGCTATATAACATGATCAAATAAGATGAATAATTATAATAATTACTCATTAAAGAGATATATGAGGATCAACTCAAACTTCTATGAATGACAGTTAGCCTGCTCAGAAGTCTTTACTCATAGAAGAATAAACTAAAAAATTTAAGCAAGAAAGCCTAGCATACACTCATTTTCATGCATTATTTATAAAAAAATCATTATTTTTTTTCATTTTTTTCTTTCAAGAATGAATACTGCAGGAACTAAATGGAGGATGCACCCCCCACACTTAATTCATGCATTGTCCCTAATGCATGCAAAAAGGTAGAAATAATGAAGATAAAAGTAAAATTAAATGTGTTCTTTCCTAAAAAACAATGGGTTGCTGTAAGAGCCACACTTTCATTCTATTACTGACTAACTGTTTCAGTTGCTGAATGTACCAGTTGTGTTTGAATTATTGTTCGACAAAAATATTAAGTCGACTGTGTGAGTTTTTAACGATTAATTTTATTAAAAAGAATGATTATTTGATTAATATTATTATTGACGTTACTTATTTATAAATTTTTGAATCGATGCGAACTCAAGTTTTTAAAATCGTTTTTCATTTTACTCAGTCAATCCCCAGAGTTTAAATTGAAATGTTAATTGTAGGTCGTTTTAACTCGAGTTCTGCCTATCCGTTAATGAGTACGGAACCAGAATTTAGTTGAATGATGTTAGTTAGCCCCCCCAAAAAAAAGAACAAAAGGGGAGGGCGCCTGTTATCGGGTCACAGAGACCCTGAAACCTCCCCCCTCTCTCGAACTCGCTCACTCGCTCTCACTCTCTCTCTCTTCCTCTCACCGGCAACCAGTGGCCGACGTCTGGCGTCATCGCCGTCCGCCACGCATCGCCGGCAAGAGAAAGGGACCACCGGTCCCCCCACATGCGTCCACCACCGCCACAACCACCACACACTACCATCCACTTCTCCTAGGCTAAAAACCACGCGTTTAAACCTCGAAAACCGCAACCCAAGTGCCGGATTCCAGCAACCCACCACCCTCACTCCTTCCTCTATAAATTAGGGGTTGAATTCTGGGAAAAATCAGCCTGAATTGCCACTAAGTCGAAGCTAGGGTTTCGGGTTCAGGGGGTAGCCGAACCAGGGTCGAGTTCAAGGGGATTTGGGGCGTGAATTTCTGCCTATTGAGAGGTTTATTAAGCGATTTCAGGTAAGTGTTTCTCCCTCCCAAGCTATTACTAATTTCGAAAATGTTTTTCAGCAGATTGATGCTGCATGTCAAGTTAGGGTTTGTTAAACGCGTTAGAAATGTCAAGAAGTGAGCTATACATGTTTAGGTTCGATTCATGTAGTTAATTTATGGTTAAGATTTTGATTCAAAATGAATTATATAAGTTTAGCGTTAATTCGATTGCATGTAGTTAATTTATGCCTAAGTTCTTGATTCGAAGTGAATTATATGTGTTTAGTGTTAATTCGAATGCATGTAGTTAATTTATGCCTAAGTTCTTGATTCAAAGTGAATTATATGTGTTTAGTGTTAATTCGAATGCATATAGTTAATTCATGCCCAAGTTTTTAGATTGAAGTGAGTCGTTTTATGTTCGTCGTGAAAATGTAACATGAAGCCAACACTTGTCCATTTAGTGAGTTACGTTTAGCTTTAGAATGGCTTGTTTGCGACTCCTAGCTAACCTACATGAATGCCAATCACACTCCATGCTTCTTATTAAGTTTAGTCTTATGAATGCTTACATGTATATATATATGTGCTTGGATATAACCGTTGGTTGTAGCGCTCTACTAATTACTAATATTTAATCGGTAAGTTCAACATTGGTAAGTGTGTAAGTTATGCATTGCCCGTTAGTATATCATAGCGATTAGATTGCTGGATTGTGAAATTGAAACCGAGATGGTAGTTGGATGGTTTGAGGAAGAACTATGAGTGGTTCGAGGTCCTTGTGGTACGGTGCTGGTGAGGAGGGAGCCCGAGTTGTGAAATTGCCGCAATCGTGTGGATTGCGAGGCCATGTCTGGCTCATTGTGTTGTTGAAATAATTATGAAGTGTATGTATGTGAAATGTGTAAAACCCCCCGTCCTTTTTTAAGATACATTATGCATGAATGTGTGATGATTTGACAAAGAACGCCTCTTGTGTTTTCAAACTAGTAATAGCCATGACTAGTAGTAAGCACTGGCCTATTTTCAGCTACACAACCACTATTTGGGAGTGAACCTGCTTGAACGGGGGAATCCCTAAAACGTTTTTCTATAAAAGTGTGAGTTGTATGACAAGTGGTTTTTACTAAAAGAAGTAACCAAGTTATTAGTCATTATGACTAGTTTAAATGGCTAAGATAAGTGCTTAGGGACAATAGATGGGAATAAACCTGCTTGAACGGGGGAATCCCTAGATTAGAGTGTAATCTCTAGAGACCCTAACGAGGGTTAAGGTCCAAAAGTTAGTTGCCATCCCGGGAGTGAGAGCTTAGAGTGAGTTAATCTCACTGGGATTGAGTGTAGATCTCTCCCAACCAGCACTTCGTAATGATCTTATACCCAGATTACTTTCCTAAAGAATGAGAAAACAGTCGGCTTATAGCCTTTCAGTATTCAGAAAGAAAGAAAGTTTTAAGGGTCCAAAGGGACCAACATGAAGAGATTTCTTGAAAGAAAGTCAATCTTTAAGCTTTTTAAGAAAAGATTGTCAAAAGAGAAAAGAACGTTTCTGCATTGGTAGCTCCAAATTAAGCTTGCGGGCTTTATAGCTAAATGTGTGCGGCTTCAAAGTTTTATGTGGCCATGTTGTTCATAGTGCTTCAAGTAATAACTTTTAAAGTGCATATTCAATGTATAAGTGATATCGCATCTATTGTTGATGTTTTATAACCACATCATGTGTAATCAAGATCTCAACATGCCACCGTTGATTAGCACTAAGAAGTTATCATTCTTGCGTGTCTAGCCAGGAGTCCATGGTCTGTGATATGTGACTCGTTGGAACTTCTAGTCTACTTTACATTTTGGTTAAAAGTTCACAGGTAACCTAAAGTTCATAATGTAAATATTGGAAATGTTGTAATTACAGGCGGAACTCTTGCAGTTTTATTCAAGAATTCCCTAATGAAATTAAAGTTAGGTAGAATTTCTAAAGAGAATAATTAGAGAAAGAGCCTTAGGGGTCTCCCTCGGGGGATCCTGGCAGTGTGACATCCCTAGTAGGTAGTGGGGGTGTTACATTAGGTGGTATCAGAGCCATAGGTTGCATATGCATATAGATGTGACCTTAGGTATATCAATGTGTGAAAGTATGTGCCTTAAAGTGTTTACTTGAGCTTACTATGTGCTTTTTTTGCATTCATGTGGGCACGAACTAGAACATGGCTTAGGACTCTCATTCAAATACGTGCTTGTTAGTTTATATACCTAATCCAGTGTGGTGATGTAGGATGGTGTTTAGCATCGATGATTTCGAGTACCTCCCCTTCTGGCTGGCTGCATGGAACGCAGTCATCTTTTAGGAAGCAATGATTAGGAGCAACCAGTGGAGACCCTTACGAGTCACTCAAAACCACTGGACTTATAAGTTCATTCGAACAATGCCTCGCACGGGAAGATGGAGCAAGGTCATCTCCATCCTCCGTCTATTTCATGTACGCAGGGGAGCTTACACTCCGTTTACTTTCAGAGGATTAGTGGATTTCCTAATATTAGCAGAAGGACGGGTGGATTCCTTAGGAGATACCCCCTTGGGGAGGAGCGATGCCGCTATTGAACTGGTCAATACGGCTTTGATTGCTCCCGCCGCTGCCCAACAACTACCAAGCATAATAACCGAGAGAAATCAAATCGAGCATCACCAAATGAGGCTTCTGTTCACGGAAAACCCTCAGACAAGGCGATACAAATGAGTAGCCACGATGTGGGCACGCTGGATAGATTCATTTGGGGCTCAATACCCCCGTGGCTGGCAGGCCACGATGCTGAGAATGAGGGAGCTGGTGGATGAAGCGCCTGATGTAGAACACTCCCCAACTTTCGTGTTAAGGGACTTAGTAGCCCTAGTTGAGTCTGAAGGTTCGAGTGAGCCAGCGGTAGACAACCTTTCTGAGGGAGATTCCCCCAGTGATGTTTAGAGACTTGCGTGAAGTTGTTGCCGTATGTAATGTATCTAATAAATCATAGTCAGTGTACCTTCCTAGTTTCTCACCTTCCTAAGGCGTCAGTGTGTCGGGAACTCTTAGATGACTCCCGAGCTAAATGTATCCTCGGAATGAATGAATAAGCAAGGGTCTTACTCCCCATGTTTCGTAAAGTGTGAATGCATTTTACTAATGAATGCTACCTAAATATTGTTTTATGTCTATAAATGCCTCTGTTAAATCTATTTTTATATATAAAACTAAGCAACTTTGCATAAACAGTTGTGTAGCAACCTGAAGAGAACAGATGGTGGAGCCAACCGCCCTAGAGATGATTTGTCAGTTTAACAAGTTAAAACCGCCGAGGTTTGGTGGAGGAACCGACCCCCTCACATACGAGGAGTGGTTGAGAAGAATGGAGAACCTATTCGAAGTGTTTAGCGACCCACCAATTTGAAAAAGAAGCTGAGTTCTGGTGGGGGACTGTTAAACCCCAAGCTGGTGAGCCAGCTTTGACCTGGGAACAGTTGAAGGCTATGATGGATGCCCAGTATTATCCTCGGGATGTAAAAAGGGCTATGGAGCCAGAGTTTTTACGCCTAAAACAAGGGCAGATGAGCGTGGTGGAATATGCTGCAAAGTTTAATGAGCTCAGCCGCTTTACACCCAACCAGGTCGCTACTGAGGAGAAGAAAATGGATCACTTCGAGCAAGGTCTCAAGGGACCAATCAAGCGAATGATAGCTGGATATGTTTTTACCAGCTTTCAAGAAATGTATCAGCGGGCAGTGAAAATAGCCTGGGTCTTAGAAGAAACTGAAGCTGAGAGTCGGCAATTGGGCCAAGCCAAAAGAAAATTTGGTCAAGGAGGGTCCAGTACTCAGGGGAAAAAGAGATTTAGAAACTTTAACCCCACGAAGGATCGGGGTAAGGGAGTATAAGTTGCGTCAAGATAGGAGATTGAACCCTGCAATTAATGCGGATGGTTGCATTACAGACCTTGTAAGTATGGTACTCAAGGATGTTATGGGTGTGGTTCAATGGACCACAAACTCGCAGATTGCCCCAGAAAAGCAAGAAATCGACAAGGCAACATTCAAGGTCTAGGAATGGGAACTAATCTTGTCTCTCAGAGAGGTCGCCCTCCTGCGAATACAACCTTGGGAGGCAATAGAAGTGGGAAAAGGCCGCAGGCAGGTGGCCGGGTGTTTAGCCTAGAAGGAGATGAGATGGAGAACCCCACTGCCACTGTATCAGGTACTCTTCTTATTAAACATCTTTATGCTCATGTTTTATTTGATTCGGGTGCCACACATTCTTTTGTAAATCCTATCTTTGCAAAGAAACTCGCTAGCAAGCCCAGTGAGATGGATGTACAATTATATGTGACCACCCCCTTAGGATCTACCTACTATACCGATCTTATTTTCAAAAACTATGCTATTCAATTGGAAGGGAGAGTTCTCCCTGTAGACCTAGTACAGCTAGATATACAAGGTTGAGACGTTATTCTAGAGATGGACTGGTTAACCAGACATAAAGTTACTATTGACTGCGTGAGAAAGCTGGTTACCTTCTCGGCCCCCGATGGAGAAAGAGTAACCTTTAAGGGAAGTGGCCACCAAGTGACCATCCAAATGGTATCTGCTATGCAAGCATTCAAAATGTTGAAGAAAGGATGTCAGGGCTATTTGTGTGCAATTGAGGTCACAGAACTGAAAGAGCTGGACCTGAGTGAGATTCCGGTAGCAAGGGAGTTTCCACAGGTGTTTCAAGAAGTGCTGGGGCTACCACCTGACAAAGAAATCGAATTTACCATTGAACTGCTACCTGGAATTGCCCCAATATCCAAGGCACCTTATCGAATGGCACCTGTGGAATTAACAGAGTTGAAAACTCAGTTGCAAAAGTTACTTAATAAGGGATTAATTCAGCCTAGTGTTTCGCCCTTGGGAGTACCAGTACTATTTGTGAAGAAGAAAGAAGGGAGTTTGAGGTTATATATCGACTATCGAGAACCAAACAATGTAACGGTCAAAAATAAATACCCACTTCCTCGAATTGATGACCTGTTTGATCAATTGGCTGGTGCTTCAGTGTTCTCGAAGATTGATTTGAGATCGGGGTACCATCAATTGAAGATCAAGAAGGAGGACGTGCCTAAAACCGCTTTTCGCACTCGATATGGGCATTATGAGTTCTTGGTGTTGCCATTTGGGTTAACGAATGCTCCCGCATTCTTTATGGACTTGATGAACAGGGTCTTTAAGTCATTTCTCGATAAATTCATAGTGGCATTCATCGATGATATCTTGGTATACTCCAAGACTAGAAAAGAACATGCAAACCACCTACGAGTGGTGTTGAAAACCCTAGAAGAACACAAGCTATATGCCAAGCTTAAAAAGTAGGAGTTTTGGCTAGAACAGGTGCAATTTTTGGATCATATAGTGACCAAGGATGGTATATCAGTGGACCTGACAAAGATAGAGGCCATCGTAAATTAGCCGAGACCCACAAACGTCTCCGAAGTGCGAAGCTTCTTAGGTATGGCTACTTACTATCGAAGATTGGTAGAAGGATTTTCAAAACTAGCCTTACCTATCACCAAGTTACTTCGGAAGACCAACAAGTTTGAATGGACCACAGAGTGCGAAGATTCCTTTCAGGAACTAAAGAACCGAATGGTGTCTGCCCCAATACTAGCTATACCTGAGGGTAATGAAGGGTTTGTAATCTACAACGATGCGTCCAAGAAGCGACTGGGATGTGTATTAATGCAAAAAGGCAGAGTTATCGCTTATGCCTCTCGCTAATTGAAGCCCTACGAAGAGAATTGTCCAACACATGACCTAGAATTGGCCGCGGTTGTGTTTGCCTTAAAAATCTGGAGACATTACCTCTATAGAGTAAGGTGTGAAGTATACACTGACCACAAGAGCTTGAAATACATCTTTACTCAAAAAGCGTTAAACATGAGGTAAAGAAGATGGCTAGAACTCCTGAAGGATTATGATATGGAGATCAAATATCACCCTGGAAAGGCAAACGTGGTGGCTAACGCACTGAGTAGAAAATCCATGGGGTATATAGCCTGTCTACTTACACAAGAAAAGAGACTCCTAAGGGATCTCGACATGCTACAAATAGAGGTAGTGCTGCCAGGAAATCAAGGCTACTTGGCAGCACTTCAAATCTCTTCGCCATTGATTGAAACGATCAAGCAACAGCAGAAGGATGACTCTGAACTTATAAAGATAAAGAAAGGTGTGGAAGAAGGAAAGAATAAGGTATTTTCCATCTGAAATGAGGTACTTTGGTATGGGAATAGGCTGTGTGTACCAAACACAACAGCTCTCAAGAAGGAGTTGTTAAAGGAGGCGCATAATTCCACACTTGTTGTACACCCTGGAAGTACGAAGATGTACCATGACTTGAAAACCCATTACTAGTGGAATGGTATGAAAAGAGACATCGCAGAGTACGTGACTCGGTGCCTTACGTGCCTACGGGTGAAAACCGAGCATCAGAAACCTGGAGGTTTACTGCAACCCTTGCCTATTCCCGAATGGAAATGGGAACACATCACCATGAATTTCATGATTGGAATGCCAAAAACCATCAGACAGCATGACGGTGTGTGGGTTATAGTTGATAGATTGACCAAGGCCACACACTTCTTACCCATCAAGGCCACTTTCACCTCTGAGCAACTGGCTAACCTATACATTAAGGAGATAGTTAGACTGCATGGTGTGCCACTCAGTATTGTGTCAGATCGCGATACCAAGTTTGTATCTCGCTTCTGGCATGGTTTTCAAAGAGCAATGGGCACAGAACTACGTTTACATACGGCCTTCCATCCTCAGACGGACGGTCAATCTTAAAGAACCATTCAAACCTTGGAGGACATGTTGAGAGCCTATGCACTCGATTACGCTGGAGCTTGGGATCATAACTTGCCTCTGATCGAGTTTGTGTATAATAATAGTCACCACGCCAGTATAGGCATGGCTCCTTTCGAGGCGTTATATGGTAGACGTCGCAGAACTTCGGTTTGTTGGAATGAAGTAGGGGAAAGGGAACCTTCCAAGGTTGACTTGATCGATCAAATGATCGGAATAATTAAGACAATCCGTAAGAGGTTGCAAGCTGCACAGAGTAGACAAAAGAGCTACGCAGATAATAGGAGAAGGTCACTGGAGTTTGAGATTGGAGACCATTTATTTCTGAAAGTGTCCCCACTCAAGGGAAGTATAAGATTTGGGCAAAAAGGAAAACTAAGCCCGAGGTTCATTGGACTGCTTAAAGTTCTGCAGAAAGTAGGATCGGTTACGTACCGACTAGCCTTATCGCCCTCATTGCAAGGCATCCACGATGTATTTCATGTATCCAGTCTCCGAAAATACGTTCCGGATCCGGATCATGTCATCCGATATGAACCCCTGCAAGTTAAGGAGAATCTCACCTATGTAGAAGAACCCATTTGGATTTTGGAGAAGACGAAAAAGAAGCTCAGAAACAGGAGTATCCCCTATGTTAAGGTGTTATGGAAACATCATAAGGTGGCAGAAGCAACTTGGGAGTTAGAAAGCGAAATGCGTGAAAAATATCCCGCATTATTTCCATCAGGTGAGCAAATTTCGAGGACGAAATTCTTTTAAGGGGGGAGAGTGCAAGAGCCACACTTTCATTCTATTACTGACTAACTGTTTCAGTTGCTGAATTTACCAGTTGCGTTTGAATTATTGTTCGACAAAAATATTAAGTCGATTGTGTGAGTTTTTAACGATTAATTTTATTAAAAAGAACAATTATTTGATTAATGTTATTATTGACGTTACTGATTTATAAATTTTTGAATCAATGCTAACTCGAGTTTTTAAAATCGTTTTTCATTTTACTTAGTCAATCCCCAGAGTTTAAATTGAAATGTTAGTTGTAGGTCGTTTCAACTCGAGTTTTGCCTATCCGTTAACGAGTACGGAACTAGAATTTAGTTGAATGATGTTAGTTACCCAAAAAAAAAAAAAAGTAGAACAAAAGGGGAGGGTGCCTGTTATCGGGTCACAGAGACCCCGAAACCTCCCCCCCTTTCTCGAACTCGCTCGCTCACTCTCACTCTCTCTCTTCCTCTCACCGGCAACGAGTGGCTGGCGTCTGGCGTCACCGCCGTCCGCCACGCGTCGCCGGCGAGAGAAAGGGACCTCCGGTCCCCCCACACACGTCCACCACCGCCACAACCACCACACACTACCATCCACTTCTCCTAGGCCAAAAATCACGCGTCTAACCCCCGAAAACCGCAACCCACGTGCCGGATTCCAGCAACACACCACCCTCACTCCTTCCTCTATAAATTAAGGGTTGAATTCTGGGAAAAATCAGCCTGAATTGCCACTAAGTCGAAGCTAGGGTTTCGGGTTCTGGGGGTAGCCGAACCAGGGTCAAGTTCAAGGGGATGTGGGGCGTGAATTTCTGCCAATTGAGAGGGTTATTAAGCGATTTCAGGTAAGTGTTTCTCCCTCCCAAGCTATTACTAATTTCGAAAATGTTTTTCAGCAGATTGATGTTGCATGTCAAGTTAGGGTTTGCTAAATGCGTTAGAAATGTCAAGAAATGAGCTATACATGTTTAGGTTCGATTCATGTAGTTAATTTATGCTTGAGATTTTAATTCGAAACGAATTATATAAGTTTAGCGTTAATTCGAATGCATGTAGTTAATTTATGTCTAAGTTCTTGATTCGAAGTGAGTTATATGTGTTTAGCGTTAATTCGAATGTATGTAGTTAATATATGCCTAAGTTCTTGATTCGAAGTGAATTATATGTGTTTAGCGTTAATTCGAATGCATATAGTTAATTCATGCCTATGTTTTTAGATTGAAGTGAGTTGTTTTATGTTCGTCATGAAAATGTAACATGAAGCCAACACTTGTCCATTTAGTGAGTTACGTTTAGCTTTAGAATGGCTTGTTTGCGACCCCTAGCTGACGTACATGAATGCCAATCACGCCCCCATGCTTCTTATTAAGTTTAGCCGTATGAATGCTTACTTGTAATTATATATGTGTGCTTGGTTATAACCGTTGGTTGCAGCGCTCGACTAATTGCTAATATTTAATCGGTAAGTTCAGCATTGGTAAGTGTGTAAGTTATGCATTGCCTTTCAGTGTATCATAGTGATTAGGTTGCTAGATTGTGAAATTGAAACTAAGATGGTAGTTGGATGGTTTGAGGAAGAACTATGAGTGGTTCGAGGTCCTTGTGGTATGGTGCTGGTGAGGAGGGAGCCCGGGTTGTGAAATTTCCACAATCGTGTGGATTGCAAGGCCATGTGTGGCTTATCGTGTTATTGAAATAATTATGAAGTGTATGTATGTGAAACGTGTAAAACCCCCCTTCCTTTTTTAAGATACATTATGCATGAATATGTGATGATTTGACAAAGAACGCCTCTTGTGTTTTCAAACTAGTAATAGCCATGACTAGTAGTAAGCAATGGCCTATTTTCAGCTACACAACCACTGCTGGGGAGTGAACCTGCTTGAACGGGGGAATCCCTAAAACTTTTTTCTATAAAAGTGTGAGTTATATGACAAGTGGTTTTTACCAAAAGAAGTAACCAAGTTATTAGTCGTTATGACCAGTTTAAATGGCTAAGATAAGTGCTTAGGGACAATAGATGGGAGTGAACCTGCTTGAACGGGGGAATCTCTAGCCTAGAGTGTAATATCTAGAGACCCTGACGAGGGTTAAGGTACAAAAGTTAGTTGCCATCCCGGGAGTAAGAGCTTAGAGTGAGTTAATCTCACTGGGATTGAGTGTAGATCTCTCCCAACCAGCACTTCGTAATGATCATATGCCCAGATTACTTTCCTAAAGAATGAGAAAACAGTCAGCTTATAGCCTTTCAGTATTAAGAAAGAAAGAAAGTTTTAAGGGTCCAAAGGGACCAACATGAAGAGATTTCTTGAAAGAAAGTCAATCTTTAAGCTTTTTAAGAAAAGATTGCTAAAAGAGAAAAGAAGGTTTCTGCATTGGTAGCTCCAAATTAAGCTTGCGGGCTTTATAGCTAAATCTGTGTGACTTCAAAGTTTTATGTGGCCATGTTCTTCATAGCGCTTCAAGTAATAACTTTTAAAGTGCATATTGAACGTATAAGTGATATCGAATCTAATGTTGATGTTTTATAACCACATCATGGGTAATCAAGATCTCAACATGCCACCGTTGATTAGCGTTAAGAAGTTATCATTCTTGCGTGTCTAACCAGGAGTCCATGGTCTGTGATATGTGACTCGTTGGAACTTCTAGTCTACTTTGCATTTTGGTTAAAAGTTCACAGGTACCCTAAAGTTCATAATGTAAATATTGGAAATGTTGTAATTACAGGCGGAACTCTTACAATTTTGTTCCAGAATTCCTTAACTAAATTAAAGTTAGGTAGAATTTCTAAAGAGAATAATTAGAGAAAGTGCCTTAGGGGTCTCCCTCAGGGGATCCTGGCGATGTGACATCCCTAGTAGGTAGTGGGGGGGTTACAGTTGCCTCCTAACCAGCGCCTTTGTTTACTGTCATTGGCTCGACATAAATAAGCAAATGGATCTTCTAGTTGGATCTCCTCCATTAAACATACATGATCTCCCTCATAAAAGTGCTTTAGCCTGTGACCATTCACCTTGAAAATCTTAGTAGTGGCAAAGGATTTAATCTCAACAGCACCATGTGGGTAAGTCTTTACTACCATAAAAGGTCCTAGCCATCTAGAGTTTAACTTACCAAAAAGAGTTTCAATTTTGAATTGAATAGCAATACTTTTTCTTCCACCTGAAATTCTTTTCTACTAAACTTAGCACCATGAAAAGTTTTGGGTTTACGTTTGTAAATCACTGAATTGTCATAAGCTTTCAGGCGAATCTCTTCTAATTCCTGCAATTGCAATGTACGTTCCTTCCCTGCTAGATCATAGTTTATAGTGCATTGCTTTACAGCCTAATATGATTTATGCTCTAGTTTTACAGGGAGATGACATGCTTTACCAAAAACTAACCTATAAGGGAAAATACCTATAGGTGTCATATATGTAGCCCTATAGGCCCAGAGAGTTTCATCTAACTTGGGACTCCAATCTTTCTTATCCAGTCTAACAACCTTTTCTAATATGCCCTTAATCTCTTTATTGGAAATTTCGGCTTCGGCATTTGTTTGGGGATGATAACCAGTGGACGCCTTATAGGTTACATCATATTTGGCTAACAAGGCACCTAAGGTTCTATTACAAACATGTGTTCACCTATCATTAATGATTGCTTTGGAAACTCCATATCTATGCAGAATGAGAGATTGAACATGTTTCACTACAATTTTAGCATCATCAGCTCTAGTAGCCACAGCTTTAAGCCACTTAGATGCATGGTCAACAAGCATAAGAATGTAAGTAAAACCAAAAGAAGGGGGAAAAGGTCCCATAAAATCAACATCCTATACATCAAAAATTTCACAAACATGCACATTATGCAGAGGCATTTGATTCCTTCTAGGTAAATTTCCTATCTTCTGGCATGATTCACATCTTTTTCAAAATTCATAAGCATCCCTAAAAATAGTAGGCCAATAAAATTAACATTTAAGAACTTTGTGTGCCGTTCTTTTGGGTCCAAAATATCTTCTACTTTTAGAAGAGTGATAGAAAGTTAAAATTAAATAAAATTCATTGTCATCTGCACACCATCTTATAATCTGATCTCCATAAAATTTCCATAAATATGGCTCATTCTAAATATAATATTTAGATTAAGCTCTTATCTTTTCCTTTTAGGCTATAGACAAGTCTTTAGGAAAGGTTTTGATTACTATATAATTAACCATATCAACATATTAAGGCAGCCTATCAGTGATAGCATATAATGTCTCATCAGGAAAATAATCGCTCAATGGATTAACACTGTCCCCATTTTCTAGCCTACTTAGATGGTCAGCTACTAAATTTTCAGCTCCTGGCTTGTCTCTAATTTCCAATTGGAATTCTTACAGTAGTAATACCCATCTAATTAATCTTGGTTTTGAGTCATTCTTACTCAACAGATGTTTAATAGCAGAATGATCAGTATAAACAGCAACTTTAACACCTAACAGATAAGGACGAAACTTTTCTAGAGAAAAAACAACAGCATATATTTCTTTTTCTGTAATAGTGTTGTTACACTATGCTGGGCCTAGAGTTCTGGAAGTATAATACATCACATAAGGTACCTTCCCTACTCTTTAACCTAAGACTGCCCCTACTACCTTATCACTAGCATCACACATAAGTTCAAAAGGCAGGGCCTAGTTAGGCGGTTATACTATAGGAGTGGTGGTCAATTTCAACTTTAATTGATCAAAAGCTCTCCTACAGCCCGTATTAAAGTCAAATAAAGCATCTTTTGCAAGTAAAGCACATAAAGGGGAGGCAATCTCAGAAAAATCCTTGATAAATCTCCTATAAAACCTAACATAACCTAGAAATGACCTCACCTCCTTGACGCACTTGGGATAGGGCAATGATTGAAAGATGTTTACTTTAGTCTTATCAGCCTCTAATCCCTTGGATGACACTATATGCCCTATTACTACTTTATGTTCCATCGTGAAATGACACTTTTCAAAATTAAGCACCAAATTAGTCTCAATGCAATGCTTAAGCACTAATGAAAGGTGATGCAAGCACTCATAAAATGAATCACCATGTATAGTAAAATCATCCATGAAAACTTCCATAATTTTGGTGATAAAATTAGAGAAAATACTCATCATAAATCTTTGAAATGTAGTAGGAGCATTACATAGACCAAACAGCATCCTTCTAAAAGCATAGGTGCCAAAAGGACAGGTAAAAGTGGTCTTTTCCTGATCCTTAGGAGCTGTAGGGACCTCAATATAACCTAAATATCCATCAAGAAAGCAATAGTGTGACCTCCTACTAATCTCTCTAACATCTGGTCCATAAAGGGCAATGAAAAATGGTCCTTCTTTGTGGCATTGTTCAACTTTCTATAGTCAATGCACACTTTCCAACTACTATGGACTCTAGTAGGTATTAACTCACCTTCCTTGTTCTGCACTACTGTTGTTCCCCCCTTTTTAGGAACCACATGGATAGGACTAACCTACTCAGAATCAGCAATGGGGTATATCACTCCAACATCTAACCACTTAAGAATTTCTTTTTGAACTACATCAATCATAGGTGGATTTAGTCTTCACTGAGTGTCTCTCTTAGGCTTAGCATCTGATTCTAATGCAATTTTATGTGAACATAATGTGAGGCTAAGTCCTTTAAGGTCTGCTAAAGTCCACCCTAACGCTTGACTATGTTTTCTAAGCACCCTAATGAGTTTAACCTCTTGTTTAGATTTAAGTGCATTAGCGACTATAATAGGCAAGGTCTCATCATCCCCTAAATAAGCATACTTAAGATTTTTAGGCAATGGTTTTAGTTATAACTTAGGAGGTGAAATGCGAGAGGGTAGCATCTTTATGTGACTTTCAGGCAATTCTAGCTTCCAAGGTCTGTCAACTACATGCAATTGCAACAAAGACTCTATGTTACCCACTAACTCATTATTAATATGGTAAGGCACATTTTGAAGCACAAACTGATCCAAACCTTGAGTAAGTACTGTTAATAATTCATCCTCATGAGACAATTCATAAACATCTTGGGATAATTCATCAATCACATCAAGTGCACACAAACATTTCACATCAGCAGGAAATCTCATAGCATCAAAAAAATTGAACTTAATAATTTCACCATCAAATTCCATAGTCAGTGTTCCTGCATGCACATTTATTTTTGTCCTAGATGTTTTAAGAAATGGTCTACCAAGTAATATGGGAACATGATAGTATGCATAACCCATGTCCAGTATATAAACTTCAGCAGGAAAAATAAGCTCATTGACTTAGACTAAGACATCTTCTAAAACTCTATCTGGGTATGCATTACTTCTATAAGCTAATTGAATGATTAAATCAATTTTCTTTAACTCTCATAAGTGTAGTTTATCATAAGTAGACCTAGGCATCACATTGATGGAAGCTTCTAAATTAAGCATAGCTCCATCGACGAAGAGGTTTCTAATTTTGCAAGGAATAGAGAATATACATGGGTCCTTACATTTAGGGGGAAGCTTCTTTTGGAAAATAGCAGACACGTTTTCCCCCACACTTGCCTTTTCGTTTCCTTTCAGTTTACATTTTGCAGTACAAAGTTCTTTAGGGAACTTGGCATAACGAGGCACCTGTTTTATGGCATATAGGATAGGAATGTTGGTCTCTACCTTCCTAAATGTTTCTAAGATTTCTTCGTTTGCCTCATCTACATTAGGGGTTTTCCCTCTTAGTCTACTAGGGAAAGGTGGTAATGGCTTGTAAGGTTCCTTCTTATCCTTCCCTACTTTCTTAACATTAGAGGTGGTGTCTTGATCTTGGTTAGATTCAGGTTTGTAGATCTCTATTTCATGCTTTACCTCTCTATTCTTCCTAGGTTTCTTCAACTCTTTCCCACTCCTAAGTGTCAAGGTACTCACATTTTCTTTCGGGTTCTGGAATGGTTAGGATGGCAACCTACGTTGTATTTGGATCTGGAGATTGCTAATTATGGTATCAGTAGCAGTCTGTCTCTCCTGGACCTGTTTAAGAGTCATCTTTATGTTCTGAAACCAAGTGTCGATCTCCATTTTCTGATCATCCATCTTTTTTATGACTTGCTCCAAAAGGAAATTTATTCTGTCTTGAGCAGATGGTTGGTGTGATGATTAGTCAAAACATGGGGGGTTGTTCCTACGTCCATACTTAAGGTTAGGGTGGTCTCTCCATCTTTCAGTATAAGTGTTGGAGTAGGGGTCATACTTCCTTTAGCCTTAGTTAGAAAACATTGCATTCACATCACCCCCTTGAAGTGTAGGGCACACATCAGTAGAATGTCCCTCTAAACAACAAATAGCACACACCACTACTTTCTGAACTCCTCTAGTAACAAGTTTGTTCAGTATAGTAGTGACCTGAGACAACTGGGTCTCTACAGATGGACCTGAACTAATCTCATTGACCTTCCTAAACTGTGGTTCCCTAGTTCAAATTGTTGAGTGTTTTGCACCATGATATTAAACAATTCCCTAGCTTGAGCTAGAGTCTTATTAACTAAGACCCCCCCACTAGTAGCATCCACCATATTTCTGTCTATAGGTAATAAGCCTTTATAGAAATATTAAATCAATAATTGTTTAGAAATTTGATGTTAGGGACAACTAGCACATAATTTATTAAAATATTTCCAATACTCATGGAAAGTTCCCCCAGTCATTTGTTTAATTCCACATATTTCTTTTCTAATGAATCCAATTCTAGATGTGGGAAAAAATTTCTCTGAAAATGGTTTATGAACTTGAGTCCATGTAGTGAATGTTGCAGAGGGCAAGTAATATAACCAATCTTTAGCTTTATCCTGAAGTGAGAAAGGAAAGACTCTCAATCTACTTTGGTCTTGAGTGATACCCTTAGGTTGCGTGGTCAAACATGTAATAATGAACTCATTAATATGGCGGCATGGATCCTCATCAGGCAATCTAAGGAACTTAGGCCGTAAGTTTATAAATCCAGAGTTAAGCTTAAGTGGTCGGTCTAACACAGGATAAGTAATAGACAAAGATTGAGTTTTCAAATTGAGCAGCAAGTTCACATAAAGTAGCCATCTCAACTTTAGTAACGTCACAACTTACCGATTCGGAGTTTACAGATTCAAAATCACTTACTTTATGTTCAAACACCTCAAACGTATGCTCCTTTTTCTCTTTGATCATGCAACCACTCCTTAATATCATAAACTAAAACAACCTACAAAATAAAATGCTAGAGTCAAAACAAAACAATAAAAGTAGTAAAATCAAATAGACGTAAGCTAACAATTTTATTTTCTTTCCCTGACAACGGCGCCGAAATTTTCTTATCACAAAGCTACAAATTAAACCACTACTTTGATTTATAAATAAAGTTTATAGCATAGGAAAGTAGGAATCGATCCCACGAGAAAAGATTATGCTAGTAAACTTGTTTAAGTTTACTACTCTAATATACTTGACTTCTTTAAATTGCTAAACCAAATCAAATTAGGCAAGTAAAAACCTGAAAAATTTCTTACTAATACCCCTAAATATTCTAAGCCTAACACTAGAAATAAAAAGAGTAAATACCTAACCTAAATATTCTGGAAAAATAAAAACAGAAAATCATTGCACACTATTAACTGAAAATTAAAACAGGAAGTAGCAAACAGAAAAATAATATCAAAATTCATAGAAAATAATATCAATTAATATTCTGCAAATTCATAAATTTATATTACCAGAATTATATTTAATTAATTTCAGAAAAATAAAACAGTAGAAAAAATAGAAAATTAAAATAGAAAATAATATTTGAAATTAAACAAATAATTAACTGCACTTAATTAAATACAAAAATAAATAATAAATTTACCCAGATTGTATAATATAACTTTCTAAACTTAATAAAGCCCTAAAAACAAAAAATAAAAAATAAAAACGTAATTTTTAGATTTATTAATATAAAAACCTGCACGTAGTCAACTCACGAAATAATTCTAAAAAATTATGAAACAATTTTCAAAAATTCCAAAATTGAAAAGAAATAGATTAGGATACTAAATAAACCCTAAAATGGAATAAAACATGAAAAAACACAAAAGAAACTATTTTTAGCCTAATTTCTAACAAACCGGTAAATAAATAGCAAAATAGAATAGAAAATAAATATGAAGATTTTAATCACACTAAAAATCAAAATATAACCAATCTAAAATTACTAGGACACTCCTAAAAAAACACTCTTTGGGGGGTAAACAAAATTAATATTAATATATATAGATTTAAGAATTAAAATTCCAAACTAAAGAAATTAACTTAAAAAAAAGCAACAAATGATTATTAAAAAAGATACCAAATTTATGAAAAACGCTTAGCATAATCTATATCCACCATGCAAATTAATATTTGTCATCAATACACAAATTGATTTATCCATGAGTTAGATTGTAGAAGACACCTACCAGTGGATCTTTCATGTTTTTCCTTATATTGTAGTTTATTTAGGTCAAGTCCTAATATAAACCCTACCAGTTTTGATAACCCTAACACCAGTGCAAGAATTAAATCAAACTAAAGCATTAAGTAATAGAAAAGCATCATCTAATGCCTCGTAACCAATTTACCAGCAAATTGATTTAACAAAGATTCATAATGATAATCTAATTAAAAGAGATGGGTTTGAGCTATCCATGATCAATTAGGATGATACTAATGTCTAAAAGACTATAATTTTTACGTACTAAAGTTTTAAACTATCATATGAATTCGTACTAAACTAATTAGAATCCATTCTATCTAACGCGAATATCATAAATAATAAATACTAATCATTATAGAATCATGGAATACAAGTTAACTAGACAATAAAGCATAAAACTTGTTTCAAAATAATTAATTTAGCATAGTTTCAAATAGATTATTGATGGAGATCCGTCCATGCCCCTTGATCTAAAGAAACAAATCAAGCTAGGTAATTTCATTTTGGTGATTAAAGGATGAATAAATCATCCTTATTTTGTTTAAGACCTAAAACAGTAAGTCATAGTTTGCTTCCAGCAGCAAACCTGATTTTTGAGAGCTTCATTACTTAAACCTCTTTAAGGTTTAAGTCTAATATTTTTCATTGGGATTGAAGTTCAGGAAGTTAGCTTTGCACCAAATCAAGTTTCATCCCATTTGGACTTCATTTACCCATTCAAATTAGCAAATAATCCCAAGGTGTCCAAACTGCCGAGATTGACCAGAATGTACCCGGTTTTGGGCATATGATTTCTTATGCTTAATTTTGGTTTAAGTCTTAGATTTTTACTTTTTGGAATCCCCAATAATTCTACTTTCAGGTCTAAGCTTTGAATTCCAATCATACCCAAAGAAACCAAAGAGATCAAGTCATTTTGTCAAACCTGCCAGTTTTGGTCCAAAACTGCGCGGTAAAATATTTTAGTAGAGTTAACTTAAACATGGTTTAACCTTGATTTCTTTGTTGGGAGGGTTTATACACATCCCAAAGTTTCCCCCCATGGCCTGAAAACACAATCATGCTCACTTTTGCTAGGCTTAAATCAAGTTAGAATACCGGCCAGAATCTGCCTGTGAACCCGGTTTGGCAGCAGCAGCTTGTTTTCCTTCTCCAAAGGGTTTCCTCCCTTCCATTGCTGAGTGGCACACATCCTAAGCTCTCTAGAGGGCCAAATGATCAGCTGCAAAAGGAGAAAGCCATTGAAAAGAGCAATCAATGGGAGCCAAGCTGCAAACAAAGATGTCTCTTGCTTCTTATTGGATAGCCGTAAAGTGGCCTTTGCATTTCGGCTGGCCAATGGCATTTCAGCTAGCATTCTGATTGTTTAAGCTTAAGTATTAGTTGATTACATTGTAATAAACATTAGACTTGCTTTACTTTATGCTTTGGATGTATTTAGATTAGCTTAAGTTTGCTTTGTACTCACTTAGCTCCAAACCGGTTGTATTAGGCTAATTAATACCTTTCCTTCCTAGTAAGGAAAGCTATAGGTGTGTGTATGCTTGCTAGCTTGCTTGTATGCATGTACAAAAGGGGAGCACATGGCTAAGGAGCTTCATAACCTTTGATATTGAATGAAATTTCAGTTTGAGAGCTTCTAGCTTTCTCTCTTCAAATACTTCACTTGCTTATCCTTAATTTGGTCGATTAAGGTGGTGTTCAAATAAAGTCTTAACTCTTAATTAGGTGGTGTTTCTGTATCCTAATTAAGTTAAGGGCCATAAACTAGTGTTTGGTGGTGTTTCTGTATCCAAACATCAGTTTAGAACTATCCATCTACCTTGATATTCCTCACGGGTTTCAAGTGTATTTTGCTAGTTTTCAGTTTACATTGAATTCTGGTTTGAGTTTGCAATTAATCCCTTGAAGATACATCAAGTTCCTTTCCCCTTTCCCATTTAGAATCCTTGATTCTAAATTTCATTCCTACCTCACGTGTTTGCTACCTCACAACCAGCATATTACGTCCCACTTTCATTGGTTTCTCTTTGATTGTATTCTCTCTTGGTTTTAAGCATTCACTCTTAATTTGAGTTTTAGCATTAACCCTTGGGAGGTACATCAATTATACTAAGTATAAGAAAATTAGTCACTCATAGTAGAAGTTAAATTACACAGTTTTCTCAAATAATTCATGTTTAATAACAACTAAACTTATGAAACAAAAGAAAAAAAAAACAATATTACTTGACCCTATGGTGAAAGCCGCTGATGGTGATAACGCTTGATGATTTATGAAAGTCTAAGTGTGGGAGCTATGTGAGATGATGATGATGGACTTTGATGGTGATGATGCTCGATGATGAGGGAGATTATGATAAGTGAGATGGTATGTTTTTTTTTTTTATTTTTTTTAATTTTTTAAGGGAGAGTGAGAGATGATGAGAGAATGTGTGAGACACTGCCGTGAGTGTCTAAGGAGGTGAGGAGATTGAATGGGGTTTTATATCATAACATTGTTAGGGTTCATTTTCTTGTAGGATGTCTTCTTTTCCAAGTCTTCTAATTCCTCTTGACTAGGAGTAGTAATCTTGTAACCTTAGCCCAAATAAATCAATATGAAAATAATATTTTTCATGAATCATTATTTTTTTAAGCCTACTTGATGAATTTGCTTGTAAAATCCTTCAGTAAATAAAATCCAAACTTCGACGTCTTCTCTTCTCCTCTTTCTTTATTAATGCTTAACTTAAAAAATATAAAATAAAGTAAATTAGACAAATAATATGTATAATATAAACAAATTAATTATTAAAAACATGCATAAATTTTGACTTAACAATCACTGCAGTGAAAGAATGGAGTTCTTAGAAGCTGAGAATAAAAGATTTCGTGACTATTGTTGTGTAGGCCTAAACTGTACTAGGAGGTTTGAGCCTTTGGGGGAGGATTTAAGTGTGGGAAAGGCACTACCTTTGCAGAAGGGGTTTGCCAAAGTGTATCTGGATTCGCCTTGCCCAACATTATATGGGGTTTGTTCCGTGGTGTTCTGTAGGTGTGAGGAATAATGGTTTTCGGTCTTTTGCTTAAAAAATGAGAAGGAATTCCAAAGGGAAAAAGTGGGGGTAATATCTGACTTTAAGCTCAAGTCATTACAAAGATTACATCAAGATAGGTATAGTGCTATTCATTTAATCAATTTAAGTTCAATGAACTAGTGATGTAAGGAAGCTTGATCGTTATGTCATGAATCCTCTAGTTAAAAATATTGATTCAAGTTCTTGTTTTAATTCATTAGCAATTTTAAAAAAATATATGTAATAGATTCCCAGAAATTGATGGCTCATGCCTGTGAAAGATTTTAGCTTCTTTCTATTTGTGCATTTACTGTCCATTATTCTTTTTATTCTTTGGGGAAACAAGCATGGAGCTTCCCCTCTTAATTTGTTCTTGTTTTCACTCTTTTTCTTCTTTCTCTCTCTCAATTCTGTACTTTCTATATTTTATAGTCTCTGAGTGGTGGTATTATTCTTGTCTTGTTCTGATAATACCTTGTGCTATAAAGTGCCCTGTTTTCACTGTGAAAATTCTGAACTGCTTGTGACATCTAAATGAAATCTAAGTGTTTACAGTCCTTAAAAAATATGCCATGCTTCTATAACAAATCTCAAAGATTATTGGGGGGGTGTATCTTTCATGTCCCTTTTCACTCCTTCGAAATAAACATGTTGCGTGCCATGCATCTAGTAAATAAAACAAAGTAGCTTATTCTCTTTTTCCTTATACTGGTAACATAATGACAAAAAGGTTGTTAAACGTTCTAATGGTGATGAATTCCTTGGTTTAAATTTATACGCAGGTGGTCATAGTAAAAAGAAGATTTTTGATGGATTACATGCTTTCACTCACATTGAGCTTGTCGCATAGCTACTTACTCAGTTATCATAGTAGGTTGGATGTAAAGCTGTTGGATGATAGATGATATTTATTTTGTAGGTACATTGAAACCTCCTTGTGCTTGCCACACTATGCTATGTAATGGTGGCTACTTATATTTTGGATTAGGAATACTGTGTAAACACTCTTTTATGATATATTGAATGTCATTTCAGAAAAATTTTAGGTTTGAGTTTGTTCTATTATGTAAATTACAAACATAAATGTAGTTCACAAATGACAGGGGTAGCAAAGTGAAATGTGAAATTGGCAAAAGTTGGGAATGTCCTATGACAGCGTTTATTTCGGCCTTTACCAACAAACTTCATAAATGTCACACAAGGCTTTGGTGACATAGCCTCTAATGGCAAATAAATAAAAGCCGCTACAAGAAACGTTGGCGTTTACAAATGCTGCTAAAGCTACAAATAAATGTTATCAAAACCCCTTTCTGTTGTAGTTGCTAGTGGGAACTCACTAGGGTGATGGAAACTATTAAGATAATGCACTTTTGGAGAAGACTTGGACATGGATCTTAGGTAAGGGAGCTTTCGCCTAAGGACATACTTTATTGAATAATGAACTATTCTCTTGTTAATGACTTGTGAATTGAGATGGATGCAAGATCAAGATGGCGGTAAACTTTCAATGTGTAAACTTGTGTTATAAAATGTCATGGCCGAAAATCTATGTTTGGTGCTTTATGAATGGGGTGTTCATGTTTCCATGGTTGTTATGTTGCTCAGGATGCTTTATCAAAGTTTTTTGAAATTATTATGATTTTGAACAAAGTTGATTGAGTAGTTAAAAGTTTCAAAAGTGGTTTTCCTGTGCAAGTTTTTTATTCCACTAAGTTGTTGTTCACGGGAAAAACACTTTGTTGTTGTGAATGATTTGAGGGTTTTGCAATATGGCCGGGTTCCAAAGAAGGCTACAACCTATGTATTCTAAGCCTTGGAATTCCGGATGCATTCTCGTGTTCATAGAAATTAGCCTATGCGTTTCACATTAATCTTATCCTGATCAGAGTAAAGTACATCATAGACTTTAGGGTGCCTCGAGATCCCAAGTGTCTAGTAGGAATGTGTATCACTGACCATGGCCGCAAGCACATAAGTGTTGTAGTTTAGAAAAGATATTGGTCCCACAGAGACCAGTTGTAGTCTATTGAGTCTTGTCCTATAAAAGTGCTAAACAAGCAAATTTCAATTCGGTGTTTGAATAATGCTATAATATAATTGAAAAATTCAATCAATTTAAGACATTTAGGGATTTGTTTTACCCAGTAATGATGTAGATTAATGAAATATAACATGCACTTGATCTATATTGGGAGATTGAAAGGCGTGCAATGATATTTAGTATTCAGTCTTTTCTTTCGAAATAAACTGAATTACCTAAACCAATCAATTGTCATTCTTTCAAATGTCCTTATTTAGTCTAAATTATGGATTTTTGACGGCTAAAGTTCCTCTTAAAAAGCAAATCTTTATCAAATATTGCTAAGTCAAGTCATATCTTATCGGCTAAACAACAAGTTTCACCTTTCAGTCATTCACTTACTATTTAGGATTAGCAAGTAAATTGGGCCAAAATTCACTCACGACAATCTCACATATAAGATAGAATTCAACCAATTGCAATCAAGAACAAGTGTGACTAAATAAAAATAAGAGATTCCAATATCAATACTTGGCTAACAGTCCCTAGATTGAGAAAACTACTCACACATATTTAAAATAAATTGGAGGTCCTTCAAGGGTTTCCCAACTTTGTAAGGGCTCCATAATATCAAACACTTCTTCATAACTTTCACTCTTAAACTCAAAACTAACTAAGAAATCTAAAACTAAACTAAGAAAATGGCAAAGAATGGAAAAGATTATAGAATATGAGTTCTCTTTTATGGTGTATCTCTTAAATCTACTGCGAAATGACTCTATTTAGAGAAGAACTCAATCAACCGTTGCCACACGATGAAGGAAAATGAAGAGACTTGCAGTTATGGACTTACCATGGACTGTGGCCTTCATACGGATTGTCCAGGGTGAGCTCTGTCTCGACATTCTTCTGTTCTTTCTTCCTTCTATGGGCATTGTGACTTGGGGGTATTCGTGGGGGTCAAGCTACAATCATTTAGGGGTCAAATCTGGGTTAAAATGGTTGAAAAACCTGTAAAATACAGAAAAGAATCACACCCGAGCGTAAAACAGAAAAAAGATTGCATAATATAGCATAAAGCACATAATTCTTCCTAAAAGTGCGGCAAAATGACCTCAAAATAGAGTGCACTTTAAGGACTTATCAAACTCCCCCATACTTAAACCATTGCTTGCCTCAAAGTAACTATGAAACTAAGACTAAAAACAAATATACCTCCTCAGGCAGACATCAGTAGCAATATCAATAGCCGAATCAACCCAAGAAGTTTATCCCAAAAGTGATTAAAAACTTTCACAAATAGATAGGGGAAGGAAAATTTCGAAATAAAAGTAAGAACCATCACATCAAATATTAAATCAACCACTCAAATTAACTTAAACAATCATATTGACATATTATAATAAGTAGAGCTAGAAGAACCAATAGAACCTCACTTTAGGGATGAGACACTCATCACTCATGTGTTTAAAGTAAAATGTAGTTCTCTCAAATCTCATTCTACAGAGCCAAATCAACCATAAGCTTGATAAGACTCTCCAATTCATCGCCATCATACAAGGCAATCATGAGGACTTTCAAAGGGTTGTAACAGGGCAATTGGGTAAAGGTAAGGAGGGAACAAACATTTTGAGATTTATGTGGCTAAAAGCCAAGGCTTAAGAGCATAAACCATCATGTCCCAACTAAAACATATTCATCAAGCCTATACATCTGAAAATATCAACAACATACCGAGTAAGATCATAAGAGAAAGTGCTTAAAAATATAAAACCAATGCCAAATCCTTTTGATGGGGACCATCAAGATCAAGCTTTGAATATGCAACCAGTAAGCCTACACATCCATTCAAGCCCCAAGAAAGTCAAGAACATTCATGCCTTGGTCAAACCCACCTTGGAACACTTCGACAGAATATGGGCAGATTCGACCGAAAATTGGCCCGGCTTTGTGCATCTTTTGGGACTTGAAGGTGAGGGGATGATTGATTGCTTTACCCCCTCTCTTTAAGTTTAAGATGTTAGGAATCCAATAAAACACGTTGTAAAGGATTTGGAGGTCATTGGGTTGGTCAAACAGCAAGTTCTTTCCAACACTGCAGGCTGGGCGCTAATCCAGCACTGTCCGAATTAAAGGAAGATTCGGACCACCAACTTAAGTCCATTCTTTCTGAAATTTTACAGCATGAAAGGGGACATAAATATTTATCAGACCAATGGTTTAAAATCCCATCCAAAGCACTCCCTTGTGTTGGTTTCACCCAGCCAAAAGGACAAGTAAAACACCCTTTTACCCAGTTACTCACTAGCCGGTACAAAGGGGTTTATTTCTTGGGTTTTGCTTCATCCACTTGCTGAATTGACTTCTTTTACTGCATTTTAGAACCTTTGTAAGCTTCACACCTCATTTGGGAGGCATCATGATCCCTAATGAGGTGGATTAAGCTAGTAAGTGATGTATTAGACTAGTAAGTGACCGATTGGATGTGTAAGCTCTTCCCCATATGTACTAACTTTGTTTTTGCTGCATGGAAGAGGGGGAACTCGGCCAAGGGAGTTAAAACCAGCCTTGGCTTTCATTTGTAGTCACTTGGAAATACATGAACTTTGTGAGTTCTTGAAAACTCTCTCCACTTAAATCCTAGTGTTGTATCTTGAGCTTGGCAACTCAAGTGGGTCACTAGGTCTCTTTATCTCAACTTGAAGGTGATTAAATTCTATAACTAGTTGATCTAAAGAGATTGCCCAAGTGCTCTCTAAGGGTGGCTCCTAGGATTTTCCCTTGAAAGGTCACTTGATTATCCAAACTCTCGATTTCTCAACTTTGTTTTTGGTTTTCATCTCCACCAAGCCATGACTATATTGAAGCGTTCTTGTGAGTTGAATTTTGTCAAGGTTAGTTTCCATCAACTTGGTATCAGAGCTTAGGCTACCCCCTTGGCCAAGCTTCCATCACCCAAACACATCCCTAAACACAAGAACCACAAAACAGCCTAAACACATCCCTCACAAAAATCCCAGCCGTGTCAAACCAGAGAAGCGGCATGACCACCCTGTGCCACGGCAGCACGACCGTGCCACATTTTAGCTTCAGTCACCCCATTCCAGCAGCACAGCACGGCCAGACCGTGCCGACAAGCACGACCATGCCTACCCCTCCCCGTCCTAAAACACCAATTCTCTACTCTAAAGCCATCATGTCTACTAGCCTCACTCCCGAGCAAGTGGCTGAACAAGCCCTTAAGGAGAAGGCCGAACTTGAGGCTCAACTCAAGTGTTTGCAACATCAACTTGGCCAAGTCATGGAGGAGAAACGGAGACACTTATGGAGTTCGAGGAGTTCAAGCGAGCACCGGGACTTGGACGATTCTGAGGGAAGCAACCCGATTAGTGAATCAAGTGAAGAAGACCATGAACGAAGGCCTCGGCGACACCAAAGGGAAAAAGAACGAAGCTATGGTGATTTCAAAGTTGACATTCCGGAGTTCGAAGGCCAACTTGATCCGGACATATTCCTTGATTGGCTACAAACAGTGGAAAGAGTCTTTGAATACAAAGACATCCCGGAAAGCAAGAAGGTATAGTTAGTTTCCTTGAAACTTAGAAAATATACCTCTATTTGGTGCTCTAATGTTATGTCCAAGAGATTGAGGAATGGGAAAAGTAAGATTAAAACTTGGGAGCAAATGAAATCCAAACTTAAGGCCAAGTTCTTACCCCCACATTATCTTCAAGATAACTTCCTTAAACTCCATCATCTTTAACAAGGTTCAAAGAGTGTAGAGGAGTACACTAGGGACTTTGAACAACTCCTTTTAAAGTTTGATTTGAAGGAGGATGATTCCCAGACCTTGGTTCGTTATTTGAGTGGCCTTGATGGACAAATTGCTCATGTCGTTGAGTTACATCCTTACACCTCCCTTGATGAGTTAAGTGCTTTAGCTCACAAGGTTGAAATGCAAAAGAAGCTCAAAGGCAAGAACCTCATCCCTAAGCCTACCCCATGGACTTATGGCTTTCAAAAACCCCCATACACTTTTCAAAAGCCTTCCTTATTTCCAAACCTGAAGCCCCCTCAAACCACAACTCCACAAACTCCCTCCAAACCCCCACCAAAACCCCCTAGCAAGGTTCGGTGTTTTCGTTGTCAAGGCCTTGTACATTATACATCCGAGTGTCCAAACAAGAGAATGGTATCTTTAGCCGAGTATCAAGCTTCCCTAGAGGAGCTAGAAGATGAGGAAGCGAAGGAGGAAGAAGAGAAAGGGGTGTATATGACCAAAATCATGGAAGGGGTACAAGAGGGTCCGGATGAAGGAGGGTTACTAGTGATTAGGAGGGCCTTGAGTGGAATTGCTTCTCAAGAAGACATGGAACAAAGGGAAAGTATCTTCCATACTAGATGCACTGTGGGTGGAAAAGTGTGCTCTCTCATTATTGACGGAGGAAGTTGTGCCAATGTGGCCTTCAAAACCATGGTGGACAGGCTCAAGATTCCGGTCACACCTCATCCAAATCCTTACACAATTTAATGGCTCAATCAAGGTAAGGGTTTGCAAATCACAACTCGGTGTCTACTCTCTTTTTTTATTGGAAAAACTTATAAAGATGAAATTTGGTGTGATATTGTGCCCATGGACACTTGTCATGTCCTCTTGGGCCGGCCATGGCTATTTGATAGAAGAGTTATGCATGATGGCCGAATGAACACTTACACCTTCACCAAAGACCATAAGAAAATCACCCTCACTCCCCTTAAGCCTAGCCCACAAAAGAAGCCCCAAGATAATCCCAAGTTGGATGTCTTTCTCACTACCTTACTCCACTCTCAACTCCATGACTTTGAAGACTTCAAAGAGTGGATTCTCTTAGGCCAAGGACCGGCCAAAGTGAAGGAGCTTCCCCATCCTTTGCTTACCCCCCTCATAATTGCCTTTTCCCATGTCTTTCCACAAGAGATACCCCATGACCTACCCCCTAAAAGATCCATCCAACACAAAATCGACCTCATTCCTGGTGCCACACTCCCAAACAAGCCGGCCTACCGCATGAATCCCCAAGAGACACAAGAGGTTCAAAGACAAGTGGATGAGCTCCTATTCAAGGGCTTAATTCGTGAGAGTCTTAGCCCCTGTGCCGTCCTGGCCTTGCTTGTTTCGAAGAAAGATGGGACAATGAGAATGTGTGTGGATAGTAGGGCTATCAACAAGATCACCATTAAGTATCGCTATCCCATTCCAAGATTAGAGGATCTTCTTGATGAGCTTCATGGAGCCACTATCTTCTCTAAGATTGATCTTAGAAGTGGCTATTACCAAATTCGCATCTACGAGGGAGATGAATGGAAGACGGCTTTCGAAACCAAGGGTGGTCTCTATGAGTGGCTTATTATGCCCTTTGGTTTGACTAATGCACCAAGCACATTTATGAGGCTTATGAACCAAGTTCTTAATCCATTCATTGGGAGGTATGTCGTTGTATACTTTTATGACATATTGGTGTATAGCCGTGGAGAAGACGAGCATTCCAAGCATTTGCATAAGGTCTTGAGTGTCTTGGCACAAGAACAATTTTATGGCAATTTAGAGAAGTGCCATTTCTACTCTTCTCAAGTGAAGTTTTTGGGGTACATGGTTTCGGCCGAAGGCATCCAAGTGGATGAAGAGAAGATTAAGGCCATTCGTGAGTGGCCTACTCCCATGTCTATCCAACAAGTCCCGAGTTTCCATGGCTTGGCCTCCTTCTATAGGAGATTTATGAGCAATTTTAGCTCAATCATGGCACCATGACCGAAGTCCTCAAGGCTAAGAACTTTGAATGGAGTGAGCAAGTCCAACATGCTTTTGAAGAGATCAAGGAAAGGCTTACTAGTGCACCCATTCTTGCACTACTTACCTTTTCCAAAGTCTTTGAAGTGCAGTGCGATGCTTCCGGAGTTGGAATAGGGGCCGTGTTATCACAAGAAAAGAGGCCCATTGCTTACTTTAGCGAAAAGCTAAATGATGCCAAGAGAAAGTACTCTACATATGACAATGAGTTCTACGCCATTGTAAGGGCATTGGAACATTGGCGGCATTATTTGGTGGGAGGAGAGTTCATCCTCCATACTGATCATCAAGCTTTGAAGTTCATCCACAGCCAACATAAACTCAATCCACGACATGCCAAGTGGGTAGAGTTTATACAATCCTTTTATTTTGTGATTCACCATAAATCCGGCCAAATGAACAAAGGGGCCGATGCACTTTCTAGAAGGTATCTTTTGCTCTCTACTCTTGAATCCAAGGTACTTGGATTTGAGTGTATCAAGGATATGTATGCTCAAGATGAAGATTTCAAGGTTATCCTTGAGAATTGCTCTAGTCATACCCACGGGCCCTTCCACTTGGAGAACGGTTTCCTTTTCAAAGGGAATTGGTTATGCATTCCCAAATGTGGGTTTAGAGAGCTTTTGATTTAAGAACTCCACGGAGGAGCTCTAGCCGGCCATTTTGGAGTTGAGAAGACATGTTCCATGCTTAAGGAACATTATTTTTGGCCCAAGATGTCAAGAGATGTAGAGCATTTCATCAAAAGATGCTCTACATGCCAACTTGCCAAGGATCACATTCGGCCTTAAGATCTCTACACCCCCTTACCGGTTCCTCAAGGGCCTTGGGAGGATGTTAGTTTGGATTTCATCACGAGACTACCAAGGACTCAAAGGCACAAGGACTCTATCATGGTGGTAGTCGATAGATTCTCAAAGATGGCTCACTTTGTGGCATGTCACACTACCTTTGATGCTTCACAAGTGGCTAATCTTTATTTCAAAGAGATTGTGCAGTTGCATGGCATTCCAAGGAGTATGGTATCCGATCGTGACACTAAATTCTTAAGTCATTTTTGGCTCACCCTATGGAGAAGGCTTGGCACTCATCTCAAGTTCAGCACCTCTTGCCACCCCCAAACAGACGGCCAAGCTGAGGTAACAAACCACACCTTGGGCACCCTACTTCGAGTCTTGGTGAAAAGGAACATTAAAGGGTGGCATGAGCTACTTTGCCATGCGAAATTTGCCTTCAATCGAACCCCAAGCAAGGCCACGGGTCTCTCACCCTTCCAAGTAGTGTATGGGAACAACCCATGGACTCCCCTTGATCTTGTTCCTATCTCTAATCCCACTATGTTTAGTTGGGAAGTCGAGAAAAGAGCAAAGGAGATTCAAGAACTTCATGCCAAGGTGAGGGAGAAGATTGAAAAGTTCAATGAGCAAGCCAAGTCCTATACCAACAAGAAGGGAAGAGAAGCTTATTTTCAGCCCGGGGATCTAGTATGGATCCATTCGAGGGAAGAAAGGTTTCCAAGCAAGCGCAAGTCCAAGTTAATGCCAAGGTCAGATGGACCATTTGAAATCCTTGAGAAGATTGGTCCAAATGCAGACAAGGTAGACCTTCCCGGTGATTATGGGGTGTCTACCACCTTCAATGTGGCTGATTTAAGCCCATATTATGATGAAGATGAGGAGTTACCGAGTTTGAGGTCAAACTCCAATCAAGCCGAGGAGAATGATGGGGACCATCAAGATCAAGCTTTGAATATGCAACCAGCAAGCCTACACATCCATTCAAGCCCCAAGGCAGTGAAGAACATTCATGCCTTGGTCAAAAACACCTTGGAACACTCGGACAGAATATGAGCAGATTCGACTAAAAATTAGCTCGGTTTTGTGCATCTTTTGGGACTTGAAGGTGAGGGGATGATTGACTGCTTTACCCCGTCTCTTTAATTTTAAGATGTTAGGAATCCAATAAAAACAAGTTGCAAAGGATTTAGAGGTCATTTGATCGGTCAAACAGCAAGTTCTTTCCAACACTGCAGGCTGGGCGCTAATCCAGCACTGTCCGAATTAAAGGAAGATTTGGACCACCAACTTAAGTCCATTCTTTCTGAAATTTTATAGCATGAAAGGAGACATAAACATTTATCAGACCATGGGTTTAAATCCCATCCAAAGCACCCCCTTGTGTTGGTTTTACCCAGCCAAAAGGACAAGTAAAACACCCTTTTACCCAGTTACTCACTAGCCGATACAAAGGGGTTTATTTCTTGGGTTTTGCTTCATCCACTTGCTGAATTGACTCCTTTTGCTGCATTTTAGAACCTTTGTAAGCTTGACACCTCATTTAGGAGGCATCATGATCCCTAATGAGGTGGATTAAGCTAGTAAGTGATGTATTAGACTAGTAAGTGACCGATTGGATGTGTAAGCTCTTCCCCATGTGTACTAACTTTGTTTTTGCTGCATGGAAGAGGGGGGAACTTGGCCAAGGGAGTTAAAACTAGCCCTGGCTTTCATTTGTAATCACTTGGAAATGCATGAACTTTGTGAGTTCTTGAAAACTCTCTCCACTTAAATCCTAGTGTTGTATCTTGAGCTTGGCAACTCAAGTGGGTCTCTTGGTCTCTTTGTCTCAACTAGAAGGTGATTAAATTATGTAACTAGTTGATCTAAAGAGATTGCCCAAGTGCTCTCCAAGGGTGGCTCCTAGGATTATCCCTTGAAAGGTCACTTGATTATCCAAACTCTTGATTTCTCAACTTTGTTTTTGGTTTTCATCTCCACCAAGCCGTAACTATCTTGAAGCGTTCTTGTGAGTTGAATTTTGTCAAGGTTAGTTTCCATCACCTTCTATTTCATTTTTTTTAGCTTTTGGTTTTTTCTTTTTTTTTTCAACATTTTTTTTAAAACACCTTTGGTATGGTTTAATGTTTTTTTCCTTCTTTTCTCTTTTTTTTCTTTTCTTGACAGCGATCAAAGAGGAGGATCATGGCAAGAAAAACTATGCACTTTTCAACACTTTTTTTGCAACTCACAAAACATAACCCAATTAACTTGAAGAGAAAATAGAACATGAATCTCTTATCACATCCAACCAAACCATTTATCACGTCCAACTAAACCACAATATCCATAAAAGGTTATTATCCAAAAACTACTCCCAATCAACTATGAAACTCTATAGCCTTGGCTAAAAGGTAAGGCATATGTGTGGCTAAGGATAATAATATAGGTTCTCATCAATAAACACAGTGAAGGCTCAAAGGGGTAGCAAGGGATAAATCATTCATATAAGGGTGGCTATTTGGTCAATGTAGCTTATAAAGTCAAAGAATGCCTCAATCATATTGCCTAAATATGCATACTAAATGTGATCTTGAACAAGAGTCAGAGCAAGTTCTAGAGACTTGAAATCTAGGAAGAGTCACACGTGAAAGGAAAGTGAGACTAAAATGATGAATGGGTCTATTCATACCCAAAATCTCACAGGACAAAGCTCATCTAGCTCATTGAATTTTATATGTCAAATACTCATATCAAGGATCATTAAGCAATCAATTCATATTCAACTTGATGGCCAAAACATGAAGCATAGTTCAAAAGCTCATAAACAAACATTTTATTTACAAATGAGCCTAACAAATAGGGTTAAGTATAGGCAAAAGAAAGCCACTTAGTCTAAAGACTCATTATTGGAGGATTTATAGGCTCATTTTTTTTAGGTTTTTGCTTTTTTTTCCCCCCGTAAGCCTAAAATACAACTAAGGACTAAAAAATGTCAAAACAAAACTAACACGAAGAAAGAAACCCAAAAAAAATAAATAAATGATCAACTAAAAATGCAAACTAAACCTAAATGCATGACCTAAAAATGCAAACATTCACATATCTGCAACACACATATATACAACCACAAACACATAACAACTACAACAACTCCCCCATACTTAGACAAAGCATTTTCCTCAATGCAAGCACATAAAAATCATAAGACTCTAAAAGGGAGGGGGAGGGGGAGGGGGTGGAGAAGGAGGGTGGGGTTGAGAATTGTGTCAGTCCCGCCAAGTCTCTAAGCAAGCCTTAAAGTCTTGAAAGTATTGGTTCTTAGAGGCAATCATCCCACGGAGCTCATCATGCTGCTCCTAAACGAAGTCAATGAGTGAGGCATGCTCAATTTCTACATAAGCTCGTAGAGAAGCTTACTTCTCTTGAATTGACTGAATGGTAGCATATAAGTCAGGATAATTATGAGAAGAGGATAGTTGGGATGAACTAGAAGCCCTAAGGTGAATAGGTGGAGGAGGTGGGGTGGGTTGCGCCAACTCTTCATCACCAGGTAAAAAGTGGAGATTGGCCTGATTTATGAAAGAGGTGTGATCAACATTTAGAAGAGGCATAAGCTGGTTCCCAAGATAAATCCAACAGATACGCCTACCATTTACCTTGTAAAATTTCATTTGTTCAGAAGTGGCCAAGTTCAACTGCTCCGAACCTACAACTCTATCATCAGGGTTCGGTTTAACACCAACTAACCTAGCAATGGGGGTAATGAGGCCCCCAATGATAATCCTATGTGCCGAACTATTGGCTGTACTATCCAACCGATTGACTAAGAATGACCCTGGCCAATTCGGTCACGTTCAAGCATGTTATAGAAAAAATATAATCCAGACAGGCGAGGCATATCTAAACTGTCCCCCCTAGCAAACAAACCACAAGCTAACAAGCGTTGGAACACAAGAATACAGGGGTTTTGAATAACCATGCTTTTGGAATTACTAGTGTCATACGGATAATCCCCGGAAATTTCATACCAAAAAGCATTCGGATTGAATTCTTAGGAATATGGTGGTATGGAAGATCCATACTTGTTGGCAAACAAAATGTACTATTAAGGCACTCAAATTAAGTTCATTAAACTCCCTATTAAGGCAAAATGAAATGTAGTACTCTTGACATCAAGGACCACTCGTGACGTCAACATGCAATGTGCTTAAAAATTCAAGAGTGAGGTCCCGATAAGCGTGGTCCTTATTTTCTAAAAATTATCCCATTCTACTCTGAGCAAATAACCAACGAATATCATCCAATAATCCTAAACAATTCAACACATCCTCATCATAATATCGAGTAGGTCCTACTAGTTTATTACTCAAAGCATTATATCGAGCAATATGGTCAGGATTAGTTAAACCAAGGGGTGTGGAATGTTACCTCGGTTTCTCGTGTGGTGGATGTTCGAGAGCTTTAGGATGCTCTTTGTGGGGCTTGACTTGAAGTCCCAGTTTCTTTTGTGGGTCTTGCCTTCTTCTTTGTTGCCATGGTGGTGTAATATGGATGGGTAAAAGGCTTGAAAAATCAAACTAAACGAAAATGAGAAGAAAAATGCTAGAAAATGAAAAACTTGAGGAAAGGGAAGTAAGTGGTGAAGAAATATGGAAGAATAATGGAAGTTCGAAGAGTAAAAAGTAAAAAAGGTAGTTTTGAAGGTTGTGGGTACAGAGATGGGAAAAATCGGAGAGAAAGAAGGCTTGAAAATGAAAAATAAAGGCAGGATTGGGGTTAAATCAAGAAAGTAAGTGGAAAGCGAAGAAATTTGATGGATTTTAGTGAAGAATTGAAGGTCTAAAGTGAAGTGGTTACGAAGGTTATAGAGAGATAAGGGAGTGTCTTGAGAGAGAGAGAGAGAGAGAGAGAGAGAGAGAGAGAGTTTTGAGGAAGAAGATGAGAACTTTGGGGTCAAAGGGCCTTGAAAAACCCTTGACTATGGACACAGGGCTCACCATGGACCGTCCGTGGTTAGCTTTGGTCCCTGATCTTTTTTCTTCCTTTTTATTTTACTTTAGGGTCAAAGGGCCTTGAAAAACCCTTGACTATGGACACAGGGCTCACCATGGACCGTCCGTGGTTAGCTTTGGTCCCTGATCTTTTTTCTTCCTTTTTATTTTAATTTCTAAGAGCCTTTATAGATCGTGGGTAGGCACTACGAGGTGTCCGTGTAAGTTCTAAAAACCCTCTTACTACTGGCTTTTTTTCTTAAATTTTTTTTTAATTTTTTTGATTGTTCTATTGATTTTCTAGAGGAGGTTTTAAATAGCAAAAGCACAAAGTACAATAAAAAAAATTATAAAAAGAGAAAAGAAAAACAAACGCTTGGGTTGTCCCTCCAGAAGCGCTCGTTTAAGGTCAGGACCAAGAGCTTTCTTCTATTTTGGCTTGGGTTCAATGAAAGAGTGGGTATTGGATTCCCCCATAACATATGTTTCGTTTTTATTGTAAACCATGAAATTGAAGTCTTTCAGCTGAAGGTACCACCTCAAATACTCAGGTTGGAGGTCCTTCTTCATCATTAAGTTGTGCCAAAGCATACTATCAACTTCCAAAACAAATCGATATCAGGCACCATCAGACGGGTCACTAATTTCATACTCAATCCCAAGATCAAAATCGATATCAACTCCTCTGTAGGAGGTAAAGAAAGAACTAATTGAGCGAACCTATAGTAGTCACTCATGGAAGACTCACACTACAACAAAAGTAGGCTTTGGCAATGGAAAAAAATGTTACGAAAGCAACTGAAAGTGTTGCGGCAGTTCTATTGCAACAATTTTTCAATCGTTGCCTTTAATGGGCATTGCATTAGGCCTACTGCAACACTTTCTGATTCTTAGGCAATAGTTTTTGTAATTGTTGCATAAAGTCATGGAAACTATTTCCATATGTTTAGCTATTGCAACACTTTTGAATAAATACTGTGGCAACATATCTTTCATCTATGGCAACAGATTGAATAGATACTAAGCAACGTATATCTTTCACCTATTGCAACATTTTGTGAAAATAGAAACCAGATGCCTGCCTTTCAAATGCTTCAATTCGTACAATCTATAATTTTATTGAATCCCCTTGTGTACACAACATGCCACCAAATGTGGTTTGTAAATGAAAGTTTGACGTCACATTTGATCAAGCATCAACACCACATATATAAATGAACCATTAATTAATGAAATCCAAAATAATGTTAACCAAATTCCTTGAATTACCGTCCATATACCAAAAGTCCAAAAATATGTATACAATTAATTTTTCAAAAATAAGAAAAGGGGGCAACAACTTTTCCGCCCCTTGAATCACTATACGTATACAATGATTTTTCTCCAAATAACAAAATGGGGTAAAACAAACAAATATCTTCGAGGATAGCGACCTTCATAACAAGAACTCTCACTTGTGGAGGGAATGGATGACGAAAATATCTACACAATATAAAATCAGATAGGCATTAAACACCCCAAAAGAAGAAAAAAATTAACAAACTTCATATCAAGCTAGAATGAGATGAATGGTTCTTTAAGCTATCACATACCACAAAATAGATAATATCCAAAGCAAAAGTCCACCTAATATATAGATCATTGCCAATACAAAAGTCCACCTGCAAATAAGCGATAAAGATCCATTATTAGTTTTCTTAAAATTGCCAAATAACTAAAAGACCATAACTTCGGATATAATCAACCAAGTGCCAAGGCTGAAAGAAAAATATAGCAAGCAAATAAGCAATAAAGATCCATCATTCAGGCGTGTGCGAAGTTTGGGCTACTTGAGTTAGGTGGCATGGTAGATTTTTCTTAATGAGAAATGCTTTCTTCTTTCAATATAGGTGGTCGATTTTATGAACTAGACATTTTATTCTTCGTAAAGCAAAATGTGAGGCACTCAAAACAATTTGGATGTTCGGACCATCGAGTTGCTCTTATTCCTCTCCCTAGTTCACAACAAGCAGTGAGGATCCTATCTTATGCTCACTAACTTTCTAGTAGCTGCAGGTTAGGTGGGCAATGAGTTTTGGACTTTCTGATCAGGATTGCATATGAATATATGATGTATGAGTGCTATATGAGTGTTCATAATAATCCTCCAGAACAATGGTAACAAAGTGACAACTAGCAATGGATGACTTCTATCCAAATGTCCGTTCTCCTAACTCAAAGTCTCAAACTGGAAACCGAGAATGGAACAGATATCAATAGTAAAAGAAGCCAAGAACGAATGCAGCAATGCAGCAGAATTGCATAATCTGCCACACAGACAGCGAAAAAAAGGGGGCAGAATTTTCAAATTTCTTGTACCAGCTAAGCTTACAAAAAGAATATGAGACAATGTTGCTGTTTTCTTATTCTCGATTAGTTCTCCAAATACAAAATTCAATTGCTGATCGAAATTCTTATACCATGCCACCTAACTCAAGTAGCCCAAACTTTGCACACGCCACAGTAGTAACGGACTCAGTTTTCAACTTTCTAACACCCCGAAATTTCTCCATTTCACTATGAGTGTATGACGTACAGTCCACAGAAAACACACCACAACCACACCACAAGGACAAAAACCAAACCAAACAGTATTCCTCCATCTTAATATGGCAGATATGATAATCATTGGTGATGTTAAGAGGAATACAGCCGGTTTTCCCCCATCTCAAGCACATCTAACAAATTCATAGGTGGCAGTTTCACAACAAGCACCATACCAACATTTTCAGCTTCAAGTCATAAAATTAGATTAGGGGAGGAGATAATCAAAGGGGAGGAGTTACTTACTGATGTGGTGCAAAGTTAATGATCTGCAAGTACGGAAGATATAACTGCTTGTCCAAGCGTGTCAGTTGCCATATCGGGGAACATTTCTTGAAGTCGAGCAAATGCCTTTGCAATCATGTCTTCAGCCATTTTGTCCTTTTGAGCTTCAAATTCTTGTTTCATATCAAGTGCCAATTTCTCTTTTTGAGCTTCAAAATCTTTTTGCATTTCTGTTGCTAAACTGCTCCTTATGGTGTCAACATATTATTTTGGCACAACCACTGACTTCCCATCCCTTTTCACCTCAAGTTCTTTTTACTTTAGATTTTTCATTGAAACACCTCTTCCATACAACTATACTCATCCATTTTGAACAGATCCCATCACCCTATGAAAGGGATTTGTATCACTATCGGAGAGTCCTGTTTCATACAAGACCTCTAACTCCTTCATTTTTTCATGCATTTATAAAAGGTGAATGGTAGAATGTGCATTAGCATGATGTTCAGTTACCGATGGAATTATATTTACAAGGTAACTTGGCTTAAACACTTACAATTTTACCAAGCATATCATCAAAAGACTTCTTGTAACTACGTCCATCTTTCCTTTTTTGTGTTTCTTCAAACATCATCCTCTTGGAAGGTGGTTGACCATCTCGATTTGCCTAATTATAAACACATGACATAAATCATGTAACTGCCCAATCAGAAAAATTCCCCATGTTTATATAAAACATGAAATAATGAAATGTTAAATTACGAGGATAAAACTACGCAAATTGCATATCAGTGAAACCGCAGATTAAATTCACAACTATCCCTCCTCCAATCCCCTAATACTAGGATATAAGTTACATGTTGTATGCCATCATTCCTTAGAACAAGCAACATATCTCTAGTGAAGAAATACCTCCTCAAGGACCCATAGCAGATTCAATACAATTTCTGCAAAAGCTACAAGACTGAACAGACTTGCAGACATAAATGTCAATGGCGTGAATCATGGGAGCGACTTTCAGGCTTTTGGTGGCAAAGAATATGAGTAGTACAGATGGGAAGACCAAGCAGCTAATTTGGTGGCAAAGAATGGATACTGAATGTAAGTAGAAGTTAGACCCATTCCCTCTATAAAGCTAAGACAGCTGAGTTTTAACGATGGCATGACGCATCTGGGTGTAGCCTTGCCAGATAGTGGGTACCTAATGCTTTTCCTTGCACATTTTCTCAATCAAAAGACAATTTACCACAGCTTAGAAGTTTCGGATGGGAAAATTATAATCTTATCGTCTGAGGATCTTAATGATATTTCCATCACGAACATTGCAGGAAGTATATAGCTCCAAAAAAGTAATCCTACAAAATCCTTTTGCCCTAGTCTTGCAAAAGTCAATAAAAAAAGTAGTGATTCCAAGCGAAGCAATTTCAATTTTCAATTCCATCTAAGCAAACAGACAATAAAGTACCTAAACGAAGAGGAATATTAGATAAGGCATATCATATTTCCTTTCTTACGAGCTTCTGATCGATTCTTGCAAAACTCACAGGTCCAGCAGTCTGCATGTTGTCTAGCAGTCTACGATTTTCGTAATTTTGAGCACTGATTTTCTACAAAGCAATCACCAAGGATGTAGTATTTTGGGCCAAATATCATGCAAAATAAAAACAAAATTCTATATGCATAATTGTAAAGAAAAGAACCTTGGCCGTAGAAGTGTTCCAGTATTACAACAATAATTTGAAGTGAGAATCAGGTATCCTACTAGGTCGGTGCTTCCATCTTTCACCATCATTGTCATACTTATAACAATGGTTAGCTTTCAGCCGATACTTGAAAAGCCTCCAAGCATAAGCAATTGATTCCAATACCCACTTCTTCACACATTCAATTTGCGGCAGTATGTACTTGTGCTAACATGTCATGAATAATTATATAAACATCTGCACTAAGATTTCATATATAACTAAAAAATCTAATTTTTTTTTTTAGCTCAGAAAATACGTACTTACATTTACATATTCCCACATTTTATCCTTATCAAGGACTTTTTGCCAATTTGTATAAATTAATGGTGCCCATGAGTATTCATGAGCAATAGTCCCCAGAAATTTACTAAACTCATCACAAGCCTTTTCAGTAGGTCCAATAGGCTAGCCATGCTCATTAAAGAAGATGGGTACACGATCCTCTAACTTACTTGCATGAACATCGGACAACAACGTTGGTCCTCTATGTTTTTTCACGTGATCTGTCAATCATGATTAGGGAAAGTGAACTAGATAGACGTAATAATATTTACTTAGAATAATTTATAGCTACTCAAATAGATAAGCATGCAATAGGAAGCTAGTAAAAGACCTGTAGGTTCTTCATTAGTTTCTTCTTCATTGTCTTGTTCAAATCCACTAATATGCTCCACATTGGACCTCTGGCCTTCTTCATGTTGCATGGAATGTGAAACCTCTAACAATTGTGTTGATCCTTGTTACTTTTGTTGATCTAGGAATTCAGTTATTGACATTGCTGGACAGGAAGGTTGATTTCTGTTGATTGATGCACGCCTTCTAGTTGTCACCCTACGAACCTAAGCAAATACCCAAATAAAGGGGAAATGTCTTATAATATTTCCAAAAACCCGAATGCTAGTACGCAATAAAGACATAAAATTGTCCAGCATCTTTTTTCTCAAGTCAGATTAAGCATGGTTTAGACCATTACGTGGACTACTAATCTAGGTTCGAAGACTAAGATATGCTGGGTTTAAAGACTAAGAAATGCTAGCAAGTGAGAAAGATAGAAAAGGAACCTTATTAGAGATGCAATTAGCAGTTGAAGTAAGAGTGACATCTTCGATAGCATGCTCTTCCCCCATATTTAAGAGGTCTTCATCACCATTCTCCTCTGGTATGTATTCTTGGTCCTCCTCATCATGTACATGGTTGCCTCTATCCTTACCTCGATGTCCTTTGGCCTTGGTAATTAATTGATTTGCCAACTTAGACAAACCCAATTCCTGAAATCTCATGGCATTTTTTTCGATATTCACTTGCCTCTATCTTTCATATTCACTTTGGTTGGAGCTTCGAGTCTTCCTTTTGTTCAACATTTTCCTGGAAGTACTATACCAACCTTTAGTGACATATAATATTCAAGAGTAATTAACTTACACTATCAAAAGTAAGCACATTAATGTTAGCAAGCATTATATTTTATTTTGCTAAAAAAAACATATCAATGACTTATGATATGAAAATAAAGAGTAAATCACATAAATAACAAGCCTACCATGACCTCTATGTCTTAGCATGCATCCAGTCCTAATCCGTGTCATCATAATCTAAGTCATCAACTTCTTCATCCATATTTTGATCATTATCTAAGATGGCATTTATATTCACAATTCTCACATCTACATCTTCTCTTGACTGATTGTCATGCACATTGTAACGCCCCAAATTAAACATGTTTTACTGTTTATATTCTCCTTAATAAATCACTCAATTGTAATATGATAAATCCAATGATAGGGGCATTACCACCATCCCAAAGGACAAGGCTTGAAGTATGTGTTCTGCAATAACATAGTTAAGCATGACCTTAACCATACATATTCACTCATCCATTCACAATTCAGTGTTAACCAATGTAAGGTTTATAAACCGTAGTAAGATAATTCACCATGTAATCTACATCCTCATACACCGAAGAATTCAAAATGCAGCTTTAAAGTATGCATATACTGTATCACCGCTGATTCATACAAATTTCCTTGCTCAACTTATCCTCCTCCGCTGCTTGCTAGCATGAGGGCAATTCTCTGAGCATTTGCCTAAAACAAAATGTTGATTTAGAGAGTACACAACCACAAGAGGGTGGGTGAATTGTGGTGTCCGATTTTCGCAAGTTGCTGACAAACAGTCTTAGACCCTGTTTGCACAGGTTGTTTTTGAGATAAGCAGAAGCGAAAATCCAACAAAATTGAATACGAAAATAATGGACACAGGATTTTTACGTGGAAAACACCTCTAGCCCAACTGAGGTTAAAAACCACGACCTACCTCGTGTAGGATTTAACACTTCACTAAACGGGCTAATCACGTTACAATAGTAACACACCTTGTTACAAATTGCAACCCACGTAACCGTCTTCCCTAAGACAAGTTACCCCACGTCCAAAATCCCCTTGATTTGGATACACACTCTACTCACTTTTGTGAAAGAAGAGTATAAAGAAAAACACCCTATTACAATGCTTCTCAACTAAGCTAATATAGGGTACAATGAAATCCTAGTATGCCAACTTTGAAAGCTCAAATAACTCACTCACAAGGCTCGGTTTTCTTTTCAAATGTCTAAGCTCATGAACTCAGAATTTTTTCTCTTTGAAAACCGATATCTCCAAGGTTGTAAGAAGCCGCCTTTTATAGTGCTTGGAAAACAATTCATCAAATTTTTGAAAACTAAAAAATTTGAAGAATATAGAATCCTTTACCCACAAGGGATGGAAAAACTATTTCTGAAATTTTTGGAAACTAAAATCCTAGAGAATATAGAATCCTTTAGCTGCAAGAGATGAGATAACATGTGCTGGAAACACTTCCTTAACCGTGTGCATAAGGCGGTGCTCTTCAGCAACTAGTCCATATTTTTCTCAACAACCTTATCCACTTGCCAAAAATTGGATATTCTTTTTATTCAAAAAGATTTTGTAAATCCCCTTAGATTTTAATAACCGTTTTTAGGGTAAAGAATAAGATACTCCATAGAAAAATCTTTCTTGCAAATCTTTGAAGAAGCTGCTCAAAATCCAAAAGATAAAATCGTGCAAAGTAGTTTTTTCACAGCTTATTCTGGAAACACTCTGACCGCCCTGTTTCCAGGATTGTTCTGAAAGGTGATCCGAAATATTTACCAAAAGAAAACAAAACCGTTTCAAGTAAGTGGTAAGTTAAGACTTTCTGATTGGCATATTAACAAGAGTCTAAAAATATAAAACCAAATCACATCAAGACATCTTGTTGTAACCACTAGTCATCTTGTATAAAGACGAATCTGCGGCAAACACTTCACAGAACCTGTTCCTCATGGCTGCACTTATATCCTATGCTTCAAACACTTCACAGGACATGTTTCAAAACACCTTACAGAGCCTGTTCCTTATGGTTGTTCTTACATCGCTGACTTGAGTACCTGTTCTTGATAAACCATTAGTCAAGCAATTTTAATATATTGAAGAACAGCAGTAAGACCCTGTTGGTAAAGCCTGTTTGGAACAACAACAACAACTACAACACTTGGATTTGTTATCATCAAAACCTTATACATTCTAACAAAATTCCCCTTTTTCAAGTGACCATATTAACTTTCAAGGACAATTGAAGTGATTAGTGTCAATTATTTATAGGACTGACAATTCACATGAAGCAGTCAGTATCAAAAGAGTGTAAGAAATTTAACTCGTCCATGGCAAAACTAAAACAATATTGGTCATCCTATCTTCCCCCTTTTGGCATCATTAAAAAGTAGGGGCGAGCAGTCAAACATAGGGTGTTTACTATCACCACCACTTGGGTAATGAAGGAAAGGCAACAGGCGATACACTCAAGTGTGTTGGTACGGTAATGAGATTGGCCATCCTAGTCACACACAAGCAATTCACAACAAAAAGCAAGCAAGGCAAAGCCAATCAAAAAACAAGATAACCTGTCATTCACCAAACGAGTGCAACAGAAAAGTACAAACGGAGAAGGAAGGAGAACCGAGAGAAGGTAGAAATGCCTTTGAGAACAACCGATGGAAACAGCTTATGGGGGGTAATCAGGGAGCAGGAGGGGCAAATTTGGCAGAGAGGGAAGAAAGAAGGGCAAGGAGATCTTCATGGCGTTTAGCGTTTAGAGCTTTTTTCTCATCCAGGGCAGCCTTTACAGCAGTAAGCTCAGCACTGAGTCGAGAGTTTTCTTCCAAAGCAGCCTCAAGCTTGACTGAGGAACTGCCAGGAACAGGAGGACGGGGTGTTCTGGTCCCCTGTTCTGAGGCAGACCCCTCAACCAAAGTGTATCCACACCCCATAAGGGTGTTACTCCCAATCTCATCAATGAACTGAGCACCCACCTTCTTCTGCAGAGTCACCCCAAAGTGCTCAAACACACTAGTCAGGAAGAAGCCATATCCCAGGTCATGTTCCCTGGAGGTGTTTGCAATTCTTTCTATGTGGCGAATCATGATGGCAGGAAGGTTGATTTGCTCTTCCTTGTCCATCAGATCCATTAAACATTGATCCATGGCATCAGCAAGATTGCGACCCTGGCCCCTGGGGATGACATTCTTGATGATAAACCAGAATATCAATTGATGGAGCGATGTCATGTCCCCTTTCTTCACGGACTTGGGTGTTTGGAGGCTTGATTGCTGGCTAAATTTTTGGGCGAGCTCCAGCAGCCTGGCTGTCCCTAGAATAGTCTTGTCTTCTCTCACATATATATCAAAGCCCATGGCGGGAATCCCCAGAATTTCCCCTAATATCTTTACATCAAAGCGAAGCTGTTGCCTATTAACAATACGTGTCACCACTCCTTCGGTGACAGTGCAGTTGGCATAGAACTCTGCCAACTCATGTACAGAACACCCCAGCTGGGTGTTTGTAAACAGCTCATACCACCCCTGTGCACGCAGCTTGTGCAGAAACACCCCCAGACCCTGTTCCTCAAAATATTTTACCTTGATAATTTTGCCCCTGACTACCCGTCTCTGAAGCAGTTGGGTCAATTTGGCTGAGATTGCGGACGGGGTAGACTTCTTGGCTCTTTTAGGTTGAGGCTCAGTAGGAGGGTCTTGGGTGGAGGCGTGTTTGAGAGAGGCTTTTCTCTTAGGAGTTTTGAGGGGTGATGGTGTGGAGGGTAAAGTGGAGGTCGATTTTGGTGCAGGCAGAGGCTTATCCTCTGAGGACTCTGAGAACACGGGAGTTCCCTGTTTGAAGGCGGTGTTCTCTGTGTCGCTATCTGATGAAGGCTCAGAGGAGGAATCAATCTCCTCAACAACAGGGGCTAACTGTTTGGCAGGACGAGGAGTGAAGTGAAAAGCTATTCGGGCTGATTTTCTTGTGGGTCTGTTTGTGGGTTAGGCCGAAGAGGGGATTTGTGGTCTTGGTTTGACAAGGGGTTTACTTTTTGAGGGCTCTTCTGTCTGGCCGATTTTAGGCCTTGATGGTGGTCGTGTTCTTGGCATTCTAGTACGCCTAGCCACAATTTTGTACCGTTTGCGTTTCTCATCGGTTGGTGGTACCGGTGTGGCTTGTTCAGGCTTCACAGGAGACTCCTTCATTTGACCACTACTTCCCCCTTCTTCTTTTGACAAATCCTCTCCTAGGTCATCCCTAAAAACCTCAGGCCCTGTTTCTGGCCCTGTTTCCTGCTCTGGAAACAGCCCAAGTGAACTGATGTCATCTAGTCCATGATCGAACAGAAAGATTTCATCTAAAGGCCTAATTTCTCTTTCAGATCCCCCAACAGGTTCTTGGGGTTTACATGCCCCCGTTTCTCCAAACAAAATCAATTCCCACCCAAATTTGTAAGGGATGTCTTCCAATTTCAGATTCACTGTTCTAAGGTCGATGCTTTTCAAAAACCCAAAAGGTTTATAGACAATGGGTCGAGAAGGTTCAGTAGTTTTACCTTCCATGAGGGCCGTCAGAAATTGTGTAGGCGCAAACAGAGCTGTGGCTGTTTGCAAGGCTGTGCCCTGTGTCTGGTTGCCCTGAGTCAAGGTCGAGGAGCTCTCGGAGCTAATGGGAGACGCCATTGTTTAGAGGAAGGAGAGAGATTAGGGTTTCTTGAACAGAGTTTCAGAGCAAGAGTTTCGGTGGAGGTGAGAGATTGAGCGAGAGAGCTTTAAAGAGAGAGAGAGACATGCGAAATCTTTAAAAGATTTTGCCCGTTTTGCAACGGGCTTTTGCATTTATTTAGGCCGCGCACGCCTCGGGAATAGGTTAGCAATTTTCAATTTGTTGCACACATTTGACAAACAAGAGGCGTACCTGTTTCTGATGCTTGTTCTTGAGGTTACTTGCTTGGTAACATTGGACAATAAGGGCAATCTCATTAGACCTCAACGAGTGTTAGCAAGTTGCAAACCTCACATATGCTAAACACAGCACAGAAGTTGATTGCAAACAAAAATTTAACATATTGTGCCCGTAACTTTTAAAGTTTGCAAACAGGGAGAGAGAACAGGTTGGTCAGGTTGTTCTAATTAAGCCTAGTTCGAGTCTATTCCTTTCAAATTGTTCTCTACCCAATGCTTTTGTGAATATATCAGCAATTTGATTTTCAGTGGCACAAAAATTCATTGAGATCACTCTTTTTTCAACATTGTCTCTTAGAAAATGATGACGAATGTCAATATGTTTTGTTCTTTTGTGTTGACATGGATTTTTGGCAATGTTAATTGCACTTGTATTGTCACAATAAATGGGAATGCATCCTATGTCAGCACAAAAGTCCTTGAGTTGTTGTCTTATCCATAATAATTGAGCACAACAAGATGCAGTTGCCACATACTCAGCTTCTGCTGTGGACAAGGCAACAGAGAGTTGTTTTTTGGTTGCCCAAGATACCAAACAAGGTCCAAGAAAGTGAGCCATACCTGAGGTGCTTTTTCTATCAACCAAGAAACCTGCATAATCAGCATCAGCATACCCAACAAGATCAAAGTTGCAACCTCTAGGATACCATAAGGCTAGATCAGGTGTATGTTTTAAGTATCTTAAAATCCTTTTTACAGCCTTAAGATGAGTTTCTTTAGGGTTAGACTGAAAACGTGCACATAGACCAACACTGAAAACAATGTCAGGTCTACTAGCCGTCAGGTATAGGAGTGACCCTATCATGCCCCTATAGGATTTCTCCTCAACTGAGGGACTACCATCATCCATTACCAACCTGGTTGAGGGAGAGATGGGAGTATCAATGGGCTTAGCCGACTCCATCTTAAAACGCTTAAGTAACTCTCTGATATACTTTTGTTGATGGATCATGGTGTCGTTTGAAGTTTGCTTGATTTGTAAGCCTAGAAAGAAATTAAGCTCACCCATCATGCTCATTTCAAACTCACTCCTCATCATTTTTGAAAATTCATTGCACAAATCATGATGAGTTGCACCAAATATGATGTCATCGACATATACTTGGACAATCAACAAATGTTCCCCCTTAGATTTTAGAAACAAGGTATTGTCTACCTTGCCTCTTGTAAAACCATTTTCTAATAAAAAGCTTGACAACCACTCATACCAAGCTCTAGGAGTGTGTTTTAAACCATAAAGGGCTTTGTCAAGTTTGAAAACATAGTTAGGAAATTCATTACTTTCAAAACGAGGGGGTTGTTTGACATACACTTCTTCTTTGAGGTATCCATTTAGAAATGCACTTTTGACATCCATTTGATACAACTTGATCTCCATATGGGCTGCAAATGCTATCAAGATTCGAACAGCCTCCATCCTTGCGACAGGTGCAAAGGTTTCTTCATAATCAATTCCCTCTTCTTGGTTGTAGCCTTGAACCACCAGCCGGGCCTTGTTTCTAGTGACTGTTCCGCACTCATCTAGCTTGTTACAGAACACCCACTTGGTTCCAATGATTGTTCTATCCTCTGGCTGTGGCACAAGGTGCCATACCTTGTTCCTTTCGAACTGATGGAGTTCTTCTTGTATGGCTGTGACCCAATCTGAATCTGCAAGGGCTTCATTAATATTCTTAGGCTCAATTTTTGAGAGAAAAGCATAGAAAGCACAGAAATTTTTAAGCCTAGATCTAGTTTGAACTCCTGCATTAATATCAGACAAAATTTGATCAAGAGAGTATGAACTTTGGTATTTCCATGATCGTGGTGAATGTGGGTTCACAGACTCGCTTTCCGTCCTAGCTGGAATACTCGGTGAAACAAGTTTAGAACCTGTTTCTAAGCCTGTTTGGGAGCTTGTTCCTGAAATTATCTCAGAAGGGTTCGGCTGATGTTGTCCCGAATAGGGTTCCACCCTATTTCCCCCTGTTTGGTTCACACCTTGCTTACCTTCCTGAAGAACAGCTTCAGGCCTTGCTCCCTCTGATTGATCCTTACCTTGTTCACCTTGAAGCAACACGTCTTTTCTAACAAGACCTAGTTCGAAGTCTTCTTCCTGTGCATCATTCTCGCTTACAGAGTTAGTTTCATCAAAAAGCACATGCACACTTTCCTCAACACACAAGGTTCTCTTATTAAACACTTTGTATGCCTTACTATGTGAGGAGTAACCAAGGAATATTGCTTTATCACTCCTTGGATCGAATTTCCCTAAGGCATCTTTTCCATTATTATGCACATAACATTTACAACCAAAAACTCTCAAATGCATAATATTCGGTTTTCTTCCCTTGAAAAGTTCATAAGGAGTTTTGTTAAGAATAGGTCTGATCATGCATCTATTCATAATGTAACATGATGTATTCAAAGCTTCAGCTCAAAAGTTTCTAGGAAGACCACTAGCAATAAGCATTGTTCTAGTCATGTCCTCTAGAGTGCGATTTTTGCGTTCTACCACCCCGTTCTGTTGGGGTGTTCTTGGAGCTGAAAAATTATGATCAACACCATGCTCATTACAATAATCAGTGAAGCTTGAATTTTCAAATTCTGTCCCATGGTCAGACCTTAAGCATACCAAGGAATGTCCTACTCTCTTTTCAATTTTTTTAATGAAACCAAGAAATTTTTCAAAGGTTTCATCTTTAGAAGCCAAAAACAAAGTCCAAGTGAAACGAGAGTAGTCATCCACTATCACAAGCACATACCTCTTGCCACCTCGGCTCATGATCCTCATTGGACCACATAGATCCATATGTATCAATTCAAGAGGTCGAGTAGTGCTTACACATTTTTTAGATTTAAATGAATTTTTGACTTGTTTGCCTTTGGCACATGCATCACATACCTTGTCATCATTGAATTTGATGGAAGGTAAGCCTACCACTAAGTCTTTGGTTACAAGTTTGTTCAAAAGTGAGTGGCTTGCATGACCTAGCCTTTTGTGCCAAAGCATAACATCATCATTTAGGGCACTCAAACAAGTGAAATTATTTTGGGGAAGAGTGGAGATACACACTTTATAAACATTCTTCTGTCGCTTCCCCCTCAACACAACATCTCCTGTGTTCATATTCACAACCAAGCAACGTGTTGGTGAGAATACTACTAGGTTGTCTTTGTCGCACAGTTGGGACACACATAGCAAGTTGTGTTTTAATCCATCCACAAAATAAATATTGTCAATTGAATGGGAGAGTGACTCACCTATCTTACCTATGCCGACAATTGTCCTAGATTTGCCGTTTCCAAATGCCACACTCCCACCTTCTGATGCTGTAAGTGAGAGAAAATTGAATTTTTCACCAGTCATATGCCTCGAACACCCACTGTCAACATACCACAGCTGCCTGTTTCCTAGACTGTTTGCTGCACTGTTTGCTAGGCTGTTTGCTGGGTTGTTCTCTCTCACTTCAGCCTGCAAAACAAATCAAGCGTTAGTTTTGGGAACCCAGATCCACTTGGGTCCCATTCCTTTAGAGGTACAAATCTCATCTTTCTTAACCCACATTTGTTTTACATGCACTGAGTTCTTTTTAATGGCATACTTTCTTATAGGACAAGCATATCGATAATGCCCCATTTTACCACAATGAAAACAAACAATATTTTTAGGTAATCCCACATATTTGTTATTCACTGGGTAGGTCATCTTAGGTACAAAACCTAGTCCTCTTCTATTTTGACTATGATGAGTGTCTAACCATTCCAACGCCCTTGAGGACCTGTTCCAGAGCTTGTTTATGGCAAGGTCCGATTCTAAGTGTTTTATTTTTTCAAGCAAGTTTCTGTTTTCTTCCAGCAAAGACTCGACCTTAACTTTTAAGTCAAGAGATTCTTTTTCTAGCTCAGTCAGTTTAGTGGAACAAGTCTCTTCTTTCATGAGTAGAGTTTCTTTAAGCACATTGATGTTTTCATGCAAGGTAAGAGTCTCTTTGTCAACTTCAAGCTTTTCTAATTTAAGGGTTTCATTTTCAAGTTCTAAATCTCGAACATCCCCTTTTAATTCAGCACATATATCCATTATATTGTACACTAATTTCTCAAGAGTTGATTTATTTAGACCACGTACCTTGTTCTTGAGTTGAGTCAGACTATCCGTTGACCCATCATCTGAATCAGTGTCACTCCTTGCCATGAGTGCTACATCAGCTTCCCCAGCTTCAGACCCTTCCTCATCCTCATTTGAATCTCCCCAGGCCGCGAGCATAGCTTTTGAGAACCTTTTCGCTGAGCTGCTTACACCCAGTTTCCTCCCCTGTTTTCTGGGGTGTTCGGGTTCTTGTTCTTCCTTGTGTAGTGGGCAGTTTCTCACAATGTGGTCCAGCTTACCACACTTGAAACACCTAGTGAACTGTTCCCGAGGGGTGTTCCTGGCTTTGCCGAAGTCCTTCCTTTTGATGTTTTCTTTGACTTTCTTGAAGAACTTCTTAAATTTTTGAGTCATCATGGAAATCTCCTCCTCCTCAGAATCAGAATCATCTTCTAAGGCCTTTAGTGCAAGACCTCGTTCTCTCTTTGTCTCATCTTTCTGTTGAGAATATTTCCTAAGTTCATATGTTTGGAGGTTGCCAATCAGCTCATCTAGGGTGATCTTGTTCATATCCTTAGCTTTTTGGATGGTCGTGACTTTCGCTTCCCAAGAATGAGGTAAAATTCTTAGGATTTTCCTCACCAATTCTTCGGTGGTGAAGGATTTTCCCAGGGATTTCAACTCATTCGTTATGTGAGTGAAGCGAGTGTACATGTCCATCACACTTTCACGATCACCCATCTCAAACAGCTCATATTTTCTCATAAGCAATTCAATCCGGGATTGCTTTACCTGATTGGTCCCTTCGTAAGCTATTTGCAAAGCATCCTAGATCTCCTTGGCTGACTCACATTCAGATATGCGAGTATATTCATCAGGACCTAGGCCGAAATATAGAAGTTTCTTGGCTTTGGCATTCTTCTCCATCATTTTGTAATCTTCAGTATTGAATTCTTTAGGCTCCTTGGGGATTGACTTTCCATCTTCAGTTATTTTCTTTGGGATGAGTGGTCCATTCTTGATGAGCATCCACAACTCATAGTCCTCGGCTTGGATGTAGTTTTCCATCCTATTCTTCCACCAACCATAGTGTTGGCCATTGAAGTATGGTGGTCGAGTTATGGATTGACCTTCGAGCATGCCTTGTGGTGTACTCATCTTCAAGGATCTCTCAAAGGTGTTAGCCTTTCAAAGGAGAACCAAGCTCTGATACCACTTGTTGATTTAGAGAGTACACAACCACAAGAGGGAGGGTGAATTATGGTGTCCGATTTTCGTAAGTTGCTGACAAACAGTCTTAGACCCTGTTTGCACAGGTTGTTTCTGAGATAAGTAGAAGCGAAAATCCAACAAAATTGAATGCGGAAATAATGGACACAGGATTTTTACGTGGAAAACACCTCTAGCCCAACTGAGGTTAAAAACCACGACCTACCTCGTGTAGGATTTAAACACTTCACTAAACGGGCTAATCATGTTACAATAGTAACACACCTTGTTACAAATTACAACCCACATAACCGTTTTCCCTAAGACAAGTTACCCTACGTCCAAAATCCCCTTGATTTGGACACACACTCTACTCACTTTTGTGAAAGAAGAGTATAAAGAAAAACACCCTATTACAATGCTTCTCAACTAAGCTAATATAGGGTACAATGAAATCCTAGTATGCCAACTTTGAAAGCTCAAATAACTCACTCACAAGGCTCGGTTTTCTTTTCAAACGTTTAAGCTCATGAACTCAGAATTTTTTCTCTTTGAAAACCGATGTCTCCAAGGTTGTAAGAAGCCGCCTTTTATAGTGCTTGGAAAACAATTTATCAAATTTTTGGAAACTAAAAAATCTGAAGAATATAGAATCCTTTACCCACAAGGGATGGAAAAACTATTTCTGAAATTTTTGGAAACTAAAATCCTAGAGAATATAGAATCCTTTAGCTTGCAAGAGATGAGATAACATGTGCTGGAAACACTTCCTTAACCGTGTGCATAAGGCGGTGCTCTTCAGCAACTAGCCCATGTTTTTCTCAACAACCTTATCCACTTGCCAAAAATTGGATATTCTTTTTATTCAAAAAGATTTTGCAAATCCCCTTAGATTTTAATAACCGTTTTTAGGGTAAAGAATAAGATACTCCATAGAAAAATCTTTCTTGCAAATCTTTGAAGAAGCTGCTCAAAATCTAAAAGATAAAATCGTGCAAAGCAGTTTTTCTGTAGCTTATTCTGGAAACACCCTGACCGCCCTGTTTCCAGGATTGTTCTGAAGGGTGATCCGAAATATTTACCAAAAGAAAACAAAACTGTTTCAAGTAAGTGGTAAGTTAAGACTTTCTGATTGGCATATTAATAAGAGTCTAAAAATATAAAACCAAATCACATCAAGACATCTTGTTGTAACCACTAGTCATCTTGTATAAAGACGAATCTGCGGCAAACACTTCACAGAACCTGTTCCTCATGGCTGCACTTATATCCTATGCTTCAAACACTTCATAGGACATGTTTCAAAACACCTTACAGAGCCTGTTCCTTATGGTTGTTCTTACATCGCTGACTTGAGTACCTGTTCTTGATAAGCCATTAGTCAAGCAATTTTAATATATTGAAGAACAGCAGTAAGACCCTGTTGGTAAAGCCTGTTTGGAACAACAACAACAACTACAACACTTGGATTTGTTATCATTAAAACCTTATACATTCTAACAAAAAACATGAAAAATATTTCGAACTGTGAGCCAAAACTCAGTACATGCATTCCTGAATTGTTAAATGATCATTGAAACACTGGTTAGGCCCGCCTTGCAATTCATTTTAAGTTAAAACAGTGAATGAGATGAATGTAAAATTGCATTGCTACTTATTATCTGATAGTGAACCCCTTAATACTGTTATGATCAATGGATAGGTGTACACCTGCCAAGTCGATCGGGAACCTGGCCTGAAGCTGCGCGGGTAACTGAAGGGCGAATGCCTTATAGATGATAACTGACGGGGTCACTAATTAACTAATAAATCACCGTGTAAACTGATTCATTGATGTACTTATCAAAATATGATAACGTTGATAAATACACTATGATTTCTAAAGATACAGGCAATGGACGTACCTGAAGTCTTTAAAATGATATTTCACTTGATAATACATATGCACAAAGGAAAATGATAGACTAGGCCCCATTTCTATTTAAGAAATGTCATTATGGATAAATGTAGTTAGTAAACCATGTTCACTGACATAATTTATAATTTTAATGGAAATTGATTAATTAAAAAGACTTCTACGATCCTAATAATTCAATAAGTCAAACCAAAATGATTTGAAAAATAAATTAGTTAGGGTTATTGAGAAATACAACAAATTGATATAGATCAATTGGAATGATTGAGCTGCTAATAAAAAGATTTCAATTGATATAAATGAAATATGGGTTTCTGATATTTTTAAAATGGATAGTGAAAGTGTAATGTTTCTGAAATGGAAAATGGAATGTGTAGTGATTCTGAAATGGATAATAGAAGATTTGATGCCATGAGGGGTGTTGTGAGGTTCATAAAGGCTCAAATAACCTTAGTTGATCCGATAGACTCTAATTTGAGTCATTACTCTGCCCACTTCTCAAATTTCATTTTCATGCTCATTTAACTTGGTTTCAAACCCAAGTAAGCTTCTATATATAATCAAACTTGTTGTACTCACTAAACTTTGTAATTTCCTTGCAATACCCATAATTATATAAAAATGTCTGAAAATATTTTCAAATGTCACGATTTCTGTATTCACTTATGTTACCGTTTGATGGTCTGTATTAGAAAATCCATATCTTTCGCTCCTAAACTCCAAATACAATGTAAAACCCCAATATGAAAAGCTCATAATGTCCACTAAAACTTTTATTTAGGACACAAAGCATGATTCACATAGTAAGGTCCTTAGGGTAGAACATAGACGTCCACAATTTCAGTTCAATCTGCGCAGTCGTAGCAAAGCGACCATAACTTTTTCCACAGAACTCGGATTAAGCCGATTCAAAAGGAATGTGAAAGTTAACTCATTGATCTATCCACACACCAAAAATCACAAATTTTCAATGAGCCAATCAATACCAGTGTTTTTGTAAAGTCCAATGTTCAAAATTGCTCCCAGATTCGATGTATTCTGCGCAGCCTTTAGTAAAATGCCCATAATTTTGTCCACATAACTCAAAATTGAGTAATTCTAAAGCCTATTGAAAGCTACTCATTAAGCTATTGCTACACCAAAAATCATAATCTTTTGTTGTGCCAAGCATTACCAGTTTTTCCCAAACAGACCCCTATTTAAGGGTCTTTCATAGCCTGTTGTCCACATTATAAACTCCCTTTTTCACATAATTCCCTTTGAAATCACTTATTAAGATTACCAACAACTTTAAATCCATCTTTCATACCAAAGATCACAACATTGAATTAAAGAACTTAAAGTTCATCATTTTCACATCAAGCTTGCATGATCATATATGATCTCAACCATTGTTGCTTTCAAGACTTAATCAACCACAATAAATCATTAAACTAGCATCCAATTCTATCAATACAACATGATTCATGATTAAAACTGACATAAAACCAAGAATTTAACAGGGTTGGATTAAGGTTTACCTCACTTCAAGCTTGAATAAAAGAGGTTGGAGATGGTGTTTGATGTTTGTGAGAGTTGTGGGTGTGGCTGGTGGTTGATGGGGTGGTGGCTGGGAGTGGCGACTGTGGTGGCTGGCAACAGGGACTGGCCTTGGGGCAGTGGAGAAATGGAGAGAAAGAGAGAGGAAAGTGAGAGAAAATTGCCTTATTGTTTTTGTGCTTGAGTTGTTTGCTTGGTTGCAATTCAAGGGAGTATACATGGCTGAAATTTCAACCTCAAAAATAGTATCTTTTGTTAGTTTAAAATTAGGGGTAATGATGGTAATTAGCTAAACAAATAGATTAGGAACTTGTTGGGCCGAAATCTGCCTTAAATGAGCTCGGGTTCGGGAAAAAAAAATCAAACCGAGTGCTATTAATTTAACAATTTTTTTCCGAAGCTCGAGATTAAATGTGATGTCATGAAAAATAATTGAATCTTCTAGATCATAAATATCGAGGCCTACTATCGATTTTCCCGAAGATTTTCGGTAAATGAAACTCGAATTGCAAAGTGGAGCCCCAAATGAATTCTCCCAACCGGGATGATTAAATGAGATAAATAAATGTGAAAAATAACATGGCTTAATTAAATAAATAAACATGATTTCAGGTCCGGCTATTACACACATTAAAAATGCTAGGGGCATTGCAATCAACATCCATAGGCGATCTCTCCAATATAACTCAGGATTTTCTACTTCTAGAAAGTCAAAAAGATCTCTTGGAATCCTTTTCATGGGATAATAAATATCAGTTTTGACTGAATCTAGCACATAAAACACTTGATGAACTTGAGATGCTAATACATAAGGATCATCTTTGGAATGCAACTTTTTAAAATGGACCCGTGTATGCCCGAATTCATCAATATCTACATGAAACCAATCGCACCTAAATAACACAACACTAAAATTGGACCAGAAATCCACCTCAATAATTTCCTCAATTACTCCATAATAAGTAACGTCTGCCGTAATAGGATTTTGATCCTTAGAGCTCGCAAAACTTGGCGTCAGGGTCGTTAAGGTAACCTTGCAATTTTGAGTCTTTAGTCTCGAATCACGAGTTCTTGTATAAAATCGATAACCATTTACAAAATATCCTGTATACCTCCTCACTGTGGGGTTTGGATTCTTAGCAAGCCAAAAAATATGATCTTCCTGGGGAAGATGGACCTGGAACTAGTAAAGACAACATGAAATACTCAGGCTTCATAGACATCCACGGTGGAAGATTATAATTTATAAGTATAACTGGCCATGTACTATGGGCCACACTCATTGTCCGAAAAGGACTAAACCCATCACTCGCGAGCCCTAATCTAACATTATGAGCATCATTTGCAAAATTTGGAAACAAAGAATCAAAATATTTCTAAGCTTCACCGTTAGCAGGATGCCTAATGTTCCCATCCTTAGGCCGTTCTTTGTCATGCCAAGTCATTGACTCGGTTGTTTGTGCACACATGAACAACCTTTGAAGCCTAGGTTTTAAGGGAAAATGTCTTAGAATCTTTGCTGGAACATTATCGAATTTCCACCTGGAAACTTTGCATTTACTATAGAAGTTGTCCCCCTTATGCTCCTTCCAGTACAACATACAATCATTAGGGCATGCATGTATCTTTTTATAATCAAGTCCCAAATCTCTTATAATACTTTTAGCTTCTTGGAAATTCTTAGGAAGATTTGCAAAAGGAAATGCCTCTTTCAATAAATCTAAAAGATCATTAAATGCCACATTACTTAAACTATTGAGGCATTTGAAAAGACACAAACGAATGATGAATGAAAGTTTAGAAAAATTTGCACATCCTGGATAGAGTTCTTGCTTTCCATCTTCGACCAATTTGTAAAATTTTTTGGCCTCCTCGTTTAGCCCATTTGAAGCCCCCTCATTTCCGTTGAACCCATTAGCCACATTTCTAAAGGTATCATGCAATAATCCATCAATATCATCATAATCATTTTGTTCAACGCTTTCATGTGCTATGCCTATTGAAAATGATTGATCCCTTTGGAGAAGCCATTGCTTAAAACCCTTAAAAAACCCATTCACAATAAAATGATCATATACATCCTCCTTATAATGGCAAAATTGCCTTACACACTTCTTGCAAGGACAACAAATTTGATTACCAATCGCATTTTTCGAGAACATATCATCAAGAAAGGTACTCAATGACATTTCAAACTCATCTGAAGCTCTAGGTAAGCTCATCCAATTTTGATCCATAATCATGAAATGATAATTAGTAAAAGTAGCTATGACCCTGGATAGAAAACAAAAACAAAACAATGATCTTTAAATAAATTTTACGTATATATAAAACCAACTTTCTTCTTGATTTTCCACCTAACTAGTAAAGAAACCAATACAACAAATCACACCGCCAGATCTAGATGTCAAGGTAACAAATAGACGTAAAGAACAATAGAATAAATTTTAATTACATATTGGTGTGGATTTTATGTTCTAGTTTTAAAACCCTTTTTACTTGCAAATGCACAAGGTTAATTGTAAACTAGCGAGTATTAGGGTGTCGATCCCATGGAAAACAATAGTGATTCTTAAACTTAACCTTTCCAATTATAAAGAATAATCACAATTTTATGAGTTCGATTATCAATATAATTTAAGGAACAAAAGAAGAGTAAGTGAGTAGTTAAGTAGAGAGAATTCAAGTAGGAGTAAAATCTAGGACTTCGGATTTCACCTTTGATGCCAATATTGATTACTACTTCAAATGGGGATTCAATTTGTCTCTTGTTCAACCTAAGCTACAAGCATTAGGCCATAAAAAAAAAATGATTATAGTTATAAAGTGACATAACTTATCTAGTGGTTTAGCATGAATTATTTTTTCTAGACATAACTCATCGAATTTCTAGCATAAATTATTCAATTTAAACAATTATAATTTTAAGCCCAATTATATAATCATCATATTAGCTTACAAGGTCTAATATTCATTTGAGATAGCAAATTAAACTAGTGTCATTAAGATGATTAAACATTAGTATTAAAATGCATGAGTAGATGATGATCAAATGTAAACTCAAGATTATGCAAAAGAGACAGAAATAACTCCATAATAATATTATTATAGAATGAGTAGTTTAGCCGGCCATAGTTAGTGAAAACACCATTGGAATTGGTATATTTCACTTCCTATATCCAAACCTTATACTCAATTACACAAAATTATAAAACTTCGTAAACTCTCAAATTTGACTCACAAATGAGAAGAGAAGAGAAGAGAAAAATAGCTAACAAAGCTTATTTTCTTCTTAACCCCCCAACCCAAATGATTTTGTCTTACAAAGATTCTCTCTAGAAAAATGAAAGATGGAAAAATAAGAAGATGCTTGAGCAAGAAAGTGGATGAATGTGTGCGTCGATGCTGCAACCTATGACCCCTTTTATAGTGGAAAATCCACCCCTTAGGATACCCCAAAATTAATGAAAATTAATTCCAATTAATTTGGGATGTTACATGCATGGTCATGACTAGTCATAAGTATAGAATTAATCAAAAATTAACTAGCTTTGACTAGGTCACTTGGGGGTTGCTCACAAAAATCAAATCTTGGTTGCTTTGGAGTGATAGGGCTGCTGATGAGGTGTTTGGGCTGCTGAGAGAAGAGGAGAGCATGAGGGAGGAGGCGTCTGATGGGCCGCTAAGCTGAGGCCCAGACGGAGGGAGAGATGAAGTGAGGGGAATGGTAAGCTGGAGCTGCTGGGGCAGCTGAATTGGGCCGAACTAGGACCTTTGTTTCTTCTTTCTCTCTTTTCTTTTGGGCTTGCTTTGTACTTGTGGCAGATCTGAGTAGAATTGATCATCTTCATCTAAATTCTTCTACTTTATTTTTTTACCTAACAATTTCATAAAATATGCATCATTTACTCATAAAAATTTATTTCAAAGACTTAAAAGTTGGTAAAATGAAGGAGAAAATTATATATAAAATACGAATTATCAACTCCCCCGCACCAAAACTTTGCTCGTCCTCGAGCAAAGAATAACAACAATGCATATGTTCATTCAAACCATCAAGAAGGATAAGAATAGGATTAGGAAAGAAAATTAAGTGACCCAACTATGAATGCCCACTCCAAATCACATATATCAATTCACTACCATCCCATAACTCATTATCAAAAATTTTCGATTTCAACTAAGTCAATAGGTCAAGATTCGAGCAAATTAAGTACACAACGAAACCATGTAGCCAATCGCAAGCATAAAATTTCACCCCACATAACAAAAATCACAAGAACAACTTTTAAAATCGAGTCCCCAATGCTAAATCAATTTTTTTTTATTCTCTCTTTTTGAGACCTTGAATTTTTTTTTTTTTTTTTTTGGTTTTCAGAAGTTACTTGATCTCATGTGCTTTCTTGAGTGGATAAAGATATGAATGAAGATAACTCTCAGAGAAACACTTAGTACATATTCAGGCAATTACAGATATGAATAGAAATAGGACCTGAACATTGGTACCGAAATCAGAACTCAATTAATTTAATTTATTTGATTTTTTTTTTGGGATTGAAAAGTCAATGGGAAACTCAATGCTTATCGAATTCTCATCACGACATTGTAAATGGGGTTACATCTCATACTCAAAATCAACTACATAGTGACATTAGCACAGCAAAAATGTTTGCCTTCAACTAGTCAAAGCTAGAAATAATCTCTACTGAGCATGGGTCACATGAATCAAATCCATATAATAGGAGTAGAACATGCGTAATCAGAACACTCAATTGCTTCCCAAAATCAAATTCACCCATAAATTTTCAAGTTTAATCTTTCTCAAAATTTTCATTTTCATTTTGCCTTCTCCCCACACCTAAACCTCACATTGTCCTCAATGTAGAAAACAATAAGATAAAGGAAAATGGAGAAAAGAGCAATACAACCTGATAGCATGAGGAAAGTTGTTTCCATGTAAGCTAAGCAATCACACTCCCAAAGCGCCTTCACAGCCAAGACCAACCTCAAATGCTAAAAACGCAGTGAAAAATCACATTCAATAACACAAGCGCAACTTGAAAAAATAAAAATAAAAATAAAAGACTCAAAATCACCTAAAAAAAATTGGGTTGCCTCCCAACGAGCGCTAAGTTTAATGTTTTCAGCCAGACAATATCAAGTAGAGGCTTTGAAAATGTTAAGCCTAACTCTCGTGTTCATGACCGAGACATCCATCACTCCTGACCTACAGTTAATGGTGGCATTCGCTGTGGCTAGGAAGGGACGACCTAAAATAAGAGGGATCTGCTTATAAGCATGAGTGGGGTCCATATCCAACATAATAAAGTCAACAGGAAAGAATCCTTTATCAATTTGCACCAAGACATCATCTATTCGCCTCCTAGGAGTCCTAATCGATCTATCAGCAAGCTGAAGGGTACAATTGGAAGGTTGCAGTTCACCTAATCCCAACTTTAAGTAAACAGAATATGGTATCAAATTGACACTAGAACCGAAATCCAAAAGTGCCTTTCAATTTTGTGATTGCCAATAAAACATGAAATGGTAGGGACACCAGGATCTTTGAGCTTAGGGGGAGTATCACATTTCAGAATTGAACTTACTTGTTCACGTAGAAGAACCTTTTTAGACTTGTCATCTTTAGATTTTCTTTTAAAAGTGCACATGTCTTTAAGGAACTTAGCATAGGTTGGGATCTGTCTAATTGTTTCTAAGAGGGCAAGATTGACCTTAACTTGCTTAAAGGTCTCCAGGATTTCATCTCTTTGCTTGTTTTGCTTGGAAGGGAATGGTGCAAACAAAGCTTGAGGGTAAGGAACCTTTGGCTCATATGTCACAATGGGGTCAGACATAACAGGAGAAGGGGATGGGTCATTCTTTTTTCAATCTCAAGGTCACTCTCCATGGTCTTAAGTTTTTCATCTTTATCATGTTGCTTCTCACTCACCTTGTTGTCTACTTCTTTACCACTCCTAAGAACCATTACAGCTTTCAATTGTTCAAATTGTTGGCCTTTAGGGTTCTGAACGGGATGACTCAGAAGTTTTCCTTCTTCTCTTCTACCTACAGCTATGGCTAGTTACCCAAGTTGGGTTTCTAATTTAGCTATAGAGTGTGAATAAGAGTCAACGATATGCATTTTAGGCTCAATTCCTTGGACCCTAGCATCCATATTTTGCACAACAGAAGTCAAGGTATCAAGAGCAGAAAGTATCTTGTCTATATCAGAGCTCCCGGATGGAGCTTGTTGGGAAGAGGGAGGAGCATATCTCTGATTTTGAAAACCAGGATGGGTAGGTCTATAAGGCTGCACTTGAGGATTCTCAACATTTTGAGGCCTCCATGAAAAATTAGGATGATTCCTCCAACCATGATTATAGGTATTAGAATAAGGGTTGTTGGATGAAGGAAATCCTTGGGCAGCATTTACTTGTTCGGTCATACAGTCAGACTTACTAATACACGGACATTCAGCAGAAGCATGCATGGGACTTGCACAAATCGAACACACATCTTGCATAGAAGGGGTATTAGCCACTTTGTTCATGCACAACAATTGATCAAATTTCTTAGCTAAAGCATCAACTTTACTAGAAAGGTCAATTGAATGTGAAACCTCATAAATCCCCCCTTTACTTCCTAATTGCCTAGGTAAATCAGAATGTGAGGAAGTAGCATGTAAGTGTGAATTTTCACTCAAGTGTTCAAATAATTCCCAAGCTTCTTCAGAAGTTTTGTACAAAAAACTACCACCACATGATGCATCAACCATCTGCCTAGTATGCTCATCTAAGCCAGAGTAAAAACTTTGGACAAGTTGCCACATAGGTACCTCGTGATGAGGACAACATCACAATAACTCTTTAAACCGTTCCTAATTTTCATGCAATTGTTCATTTTTATGCTGTGAGAAGGTGGTTATAGCACGTCTTAAGGCAGTCAGTTTACCCATAGAGAAAAACTTTTTCAAGAATTCCTTTTGCAATTGATCCCAAGTGGTGATATTAGTCTTAGTGTCCAACCAAGCTTTAGCTTTATCTTTTAAAGAAAAAGGAAAAAGCCGCAAGTGAAGAGCATCATCAGAGATATTATTTAAAAACACAGTAGAGCGAATCTCTAAGAATGCATCAACATGCTTAAAAGGATTTTCAAACTCTAGCCCATAAAACGACGGGAGCATTTGGATAAGAGAATGTTTAATCTCAAATAGCACCATAACAGTGGGCGTACGGGTTCTTATTGATGAGTCATAAGTGGCGGGAGTGAAATATTCCTTAAGTTACTTAGGTGGTGGGGTTGGTTGTTCTTCAGCCATTTTGTTCTTAGATTCTAATTTCTTTGCTCTTATCTCATGAAGAGAGCGTTCAATTTCAGAATTATATGGTTCAAGATCTAAGCACAAAGAATGTCTACCAAGCATATACCAACAAACAACAAAAAGAAAAGAATGAAATCTCCACAATAATCACCAAACAAAAATAAGAAGAAAAGAGAAGAGAGAGATAAGAAGAGAAAACTAAAAAGAAAATAAAAATAAAAGAAAGATAAAAGGGAAGGGGGAAAAAAGCAAAAAAAAAAAAGAAATAAATAAAATAAAATAAAATAAAAAAACAAAGGAAATAAAAGGGAAGGGGATTGTTAGATTAGGTACAATAAATAAAATAAAAAAATAAAAGAGTTAGATTAGATTAGATTAGAAAGGAGAGGGAAAATAGTTAGATTAGATGGGGGAGGGAATAACAAAAATAGAATGGTTAGATTAGTAGCGATTGGGGGAATGAAACAATAAAAATAAAAGGGAAAGGGTGGAGAATAAATAAAATAGTTAGATTAGCGGGGAAGGGGAAAAATAGAAAAAAATAAAAAGAATAAAAGGAAAAGAAAATTCAAAATTACTATTCGTTCTCCGGCAACGGCACCAAAAACTTGGTGTGGATTTTATGTTCTAGTTTTAAAACCCTTTTTACTTACAAGTGCACAAGGTTAATTGTAGACTAGCGAGTATTAGAGTGTCGATCCCACGGGGAACAATAGTGATTCTTAAACTTAACCTTTCTGATTATAAAAAATAATCACAATTTTATGAGTTCGATTATCAATATAATTTAAGGAACAAAAGAAGAGTAAGTGAGCAGTAAAGTAGAGAGAATTCAAGTAGGAGTAAAATCTAGGACTTTGGATTTCACCTTTGATACCAATATTGATTACTGCTTCAAATGGGGATTCAATTTGTCTCTTATTCAACCTAAGCTCCAAGTATTAGGCCATAAAAAAAATGATTATAATTATAAAGTGACATAACTTATTTAGTGGTTTAGCATGAATTATTCTTTCTAGACATAACTTATCTAATTTCTAGCATAAATTATTCAATTTAAACAATTATAATTTTAAGCCCAATTATATAATCATCATATTAGCCTACAAGGTCTAATATTCATTTGAGATAGCAAATTAAACTAGTGTCATTAACATGATTAAACATTAGTATTAAAATGCATGAGTAGGTGATGATCAAATGTAAACTCAAGATTATGCAAAAGAGACAGAAATAACCCCATAAGAAATTAGCAAAATAATATTATTACCAAGGATCCATCCTAATCCTAGAATGAGTAGTTTAGCCGGCCATAGTTAGTGAAAACACCATTGGAATTGGTATGTTTCACTTTCTATATCCAAACCTTATACTCAATTACACAAAATTATAAAACTTCGTAAACTCTCAAATTTGCAAATGAGATGAGATGAGAAGAAAAAAATAGTTAACAAAGCTTGTTTTCTTCTTAACCCCCCAACCCAAATGATCTTGTCTTACAAAGATTCTCTCTAGAAAAATGAAAGATGGAAAAATAAGAAGATGCTTGAGTAAGAAAGTGGATGAATGTGTGTGTCGATGCTTTAACCTATGACCCCTTTTATAGTGGAAAATCCACCCCTTAGGATACCCCAAAATTAATGAAAATTAATTCCAATTAATTTAGGAAGTTACATGCATGGTCATGACTAGTCATAAGTATAGAATTAATCAAAAATTAACTAGCTTTGACTAGGTCACTTGGGGGTTGCTCACAAAAATCAAATCTCGGTTGCTTTGGAGTGCTGGGCTGCTGATGAGGTGTTTGGGCTGCTGAGAGAAGAGGAGAGGAGAGCATGAGGGAGGAGGCGTCTAATGGGCCGCTAAGCTGAGGCCCAGACGGAGGGAGAGATGAAGTAAGGGGAATGGTAAGCTGGAGCTGCTGGGGCAGCTGAATTGGGCCGAACTAGGACCTTTGTTTCTTTTTCTCTCTTTTCTTTTGGGCTTGCTTTGCACTTGTGGCAGATCTGAGTAGAATTGATCATCTTCATCTAAATTCTTCTACTTTATTTTTTTACCTAACAATTTCATAAAATATGCATCATTTACTCATAAAAATTCATTTCAAAGACTTAAAAATTGGTAAAATGAAGGAGAAAATTATATATAAAATACGAATTATCACATATATGCACAAAAAGGTTGTATTCATCATTTTGCCCTTTCTAGATGTCAACGCAACAAATAGCCATACACAGCATGTGCAAGCAGTGTATTCAAGACATCTAACCTAATGACCAGTTGTTGACATACTAAAAGCCAAGTAAGAGTTGACAAGAGTTTATTTATATAGCCACAAGGGTCAACATCAAGCCAAGGTACATGAATAAGGATGAAACCGAATTTATAAGTTTTCTATCATACACAAAGGAAGAAAAATAAGTCAAGCATAGATCATTATTATTCTTTTACTTAAAAAAGTACTCACTTATGTCAATATGAACAGACAAGTTTCCATTTTGAAGTTCCATCATTATTCAACCAATTACATCATCTTCATATCGACAATCGATAATCTCATTCATGGTCGAACTGTGAGGATCACGTAATGTAAAGGTAGATCATGAAATTTGAAGCAAATTAAGCCTAATATCATGAAAGAAATAACAAAGACAGAGAGAGAAAATAGAATGATCAAGCTTAACGCATGCTTTTGTATGATACTGGGGTAAATCTAAGTTATTACACACACAGGCGCACACATTAGTAATTTACAACAGCCATCAATATAGGATATTAAATTAGGGCTTTTCCAAAAAAAATAAATAAATAAAACTTAAAAAAGAGAAAAGAAAAGAAAAGATATTAAGTTCGGCATGGAAAAAGCTATACTTGTTCTTTTGGAGTCACTACAACAAAAGACTTCGCAAACTCTTCTATTATTAGAAATATTCAAATCTTATGCGTGTTAGAATAAAGATATAATATAAAGATGCTAATTTGAATAAGATTATGTGAGCAGTTTTGGGATTGCATTAAATCCCTCCCAAGTATTAGATACTTTTTTGTTGTCCTGTACTCTATCACTTCTGTTTCAACACCTACCAACACTAGCACTAACTCTCAAGATCAATCGGACAGCCCCTATTCCTAATGGATGATTATTCTATAGCTCAACAACAAATATGTTGATTAGACATAATGATACTTTCCAGGTGAAAAGCTAAAGCTATGGCATCTGTCCATTCAAAGGTGAAAGACTTGTCATTGCTTATGGGCACCAGATGGCTATAATAGAGTGAGCCACACACACACTTCATTCGGTTGCTAGTTAAAAAATAAATTGTCGAGCAAAGAAACCCTTTTTTGGGGTCTATAAACCAATATAGATAGGCAAGTTCTAGTACAGTGCCATATAATAGTAAGCCAGCAGCAGCAGAACCCACCAGCCAATTTAATTGCAGTCAAGAATGATGAAGCAAATAGGCAGCTTTTGCTTGATTCAATGGATTTGTCTCTACGGAAGGATTACACATTTGCACTCAAAAAGTTGAAGGATAATAGAACCATCGAAAAAAAGGAGGTCGAAGGGGGCATAAACTCAAAAAACAACTTTGCAGAACTGGATTGATATGCCAATAGAAGGCCCCATCTATGGCCATAACTCCCAACTTTTCAGAGAAGTAAATGATGCTTGCTACAGAGTAATAACATGCTGAAATTATCACAGCATGAAATGTGTCAAAATGCATAGTTCTCAACAATGGAAAACTAGCCTCCTTTGAGGGAATACCAACATTTACAAAGACCCATATTCCATGTAATAACTGACCTTGGCACAAAATGAGAATCAATCAAGGAATCTTAAGAAATAGAAGGCATTAAACTGGTCAACTAGATACATGAAAAATAAAAGAAATCAAGCTAAAAATAAACTCCTAACGAGAAGGAAACATCAAATTATGGATACAAAACAACTCCGTAAACTGCCAGTAAAGAAGAATGAATCAAGGCCATGTAAAACAGCAGCAAATTAGGGTGAAGGTGGTTCTGATATATACATATGCAATCTGTAACCAAGTTTGTGTACTATAGGTTTTTTTTTTTTTAATAATGGATGTGTAATACAGACCTTGGTGTAATGATTGTTTTCCATTAGGATCTGATTAAGCAACAACCATAAACATCTTGGTAGTTGTTTTAGGCACTTACTTTTTAACTGATAGATGTTGGTCACAAGCCTCAGTTTACTCCACTTACTGCCGAACTGTACCCTAAGGTTGAACACTAAAGAGATACATGTAAAACAATAGTAAACTAGGGTGAAGATTCCCCAAATCAGACACACAAATCAGCAGCAAATTAGGATGAACAACCCAGTAAACTGTCAGACACACAATATCCGAAATAGAACGTTGCCAAGCTTTGGTTAGAGAGGTGGGGAAGAGAGTGAGAAGGGCCGTGTAAAGGACACAAATCAGATACCAAATTGACTAATTTCAAGAGAGCAAAGGTAGTTACCAGCTGAATCAGACACCAATTTGACGATAGTTTGAATCGGGGCCGACCTCAGAACCTCTCACGCTGCTACAGGATGTTACCGGCGATGACTGAAACACCCGGCACTGCAATCACCGACAGCGGATGTGCTGGGTGGTAGAGTTCTGGGGATGAAGTTTAGTTGGATGTGCGTGCGAGGGTCTGGGTAGGAAATGGCGTTCAAGTGAGGGACTGAGGGTCTGGGAAGGAATAAAGCATATGGATTTTGGTCGAGTGTTCGTTCATTCCAAAATAGGGTTTTAGGCTCATTTTGCATTTTCCTTTTTTTGGGAAAGTTTGGGGGGAAATTTTGGGGGTTTCCCTGGCTAATTTCAGTGTTTTGGCACCCAAAAAAAAAAAAATTCATTGCTTTATCATAAATAATGCATGACCTAATGCAACGGTTTACTAATGTTGCCAAGCATATCTATTGCAACAGTTCAGTACAAATGTTGCAATAGCCAAAAATTTAGGCAACATTTAAAATAGATGTTGCATAAACTATCTAGTACAACAATTTTGCAAACTGTTGCCCTATAGCCGTTGTAATAGGCTGATTTTGTTATAGTGTCATCAGAAGCATATGTCTCAAACTCGGGTATGCTAGGTGGTGCAGGAGCAGCAAACACTACCTTAAGATAACCGTGGTCGGCATCCTCAGTTGAAACCCAATCAAAATCAGAAGGGTCAGGATAACCCTAATCATCCTCCACGTCAATTTTAGGAGAAAGGGGAACTACATTAGAGAGGAAAGAATTGGGGGAAATAGTTTTTATCTTTCATAAACAAAATGCAGCATAACACGCCCTACTTCAAATGTTGTCCATCCCCCTTTTACATCAATCGTTCAGCCTTAAGTAGCCGAAAAGGATCTCCCAAGAATAATCTGGGCATCGTCAGTCTTCATTATATTAGCAGTGATAAAATCTTCAAACACCCATAAATCTCCTATTTTTATGCGCACATCCTCTAATGTACCCAAAAGTCGTGTTTCAAAACTATCTGCTAATTGGAATGAAAAGGGTACTGGTTGCAATGGTCCCAAATGAAGCTTATGAAACATAGAATAGAGTATTAAACTGGCACTTGCACCAAGGTCACATATGGCTCTATTAATCTTCACTTTTCCTACTATCTAGGGGATAGAAAAGCTACATAGGTCAGGAACCTTAGGGGGAAAGACTTTAGGCAACTCAGGACAACCATTTTCTTTAAAAATTATGGGCTCACCCTCATTGTTTTTCTCCTTACTCTCAGCCATGCTCACGTCTCTACCCTCCTCAAGTCTCATATCCTCAGAATTCTTTACCTGTTCTTTCAAGGTAACACAGTTACATGGTTTTGCAGGGGTTAGACTTGGGTTTATGAGGCAGTCTATCTAGGGGTGTACATAAAGAGGTATCTCGTTGAGCAATTTGATCTTCCAACATCTTATTATGAGTAGTAAGCACATCAACCTTAGAGGGCAATTACTTAATGTACTCATCTTGCTTTTGTTGCACCAAAAGCATATTCTCCATCGTAGTCTCTAAGTTGGATTTTTGAGGTGCTTGATGAGGATAGGATGGTCTTTAAAATCCAGGAGGTGGTCTAAAATTCATTTGAGGCACGAGTGGGGCATTAGACCTATCGGAGAAATTAAGGCGATTCGTCCAACCAAGATTATATATGCTAGAAGAAAGTTCATTTGTTGGTATCGGGTTCTGGTTGCTCACATAGTTGACCTAGTCACTTACATCTTGGGCAAAAGGACTACCTACTTGACAATGCACAATCAAATGATCAATTGATCCCTATACATCACATGATGGGGAAGGGGTACTTGAACTGACAGAATTAACAATCAAGCGCTCTAATTTTTGAGACATAACATCAACTCTAGAAGAAAGCATAGAAATAGCATCTAATTCTAGCTTATCCTCACCCCAGTTGGGTTGGATTCTCTCAGACGACTATTAGAAATTGTTCAAAGCCATCTCTTCTATAAGATTGTATGCTTCATCTTCAGTTTTGTTCATAAGAGTACCCCGTACCGTCATATCAATAGTTGATCTTAATGGCTGAGTGACTCCATTATAGAATGTCTACACGATCATCCACCTTTGAAAACCATGGTGAGGGCATAATCACAAAAGATCCTTGAATTACTCCCAGGCTTCATAGAGCATCTTATATTCCTTTTGAGAGAAGGTAGTGATTTGATTCTGCAGGCTTGCTGTGTTACTCGAAGTAAAGAACGTGGCAAGAAAAACTTTTGTAAGCTTGTCCCATGTCGTGATGCATCCTGGAGGCAACAACTGAAGCCAGGCCCTTGCCTTATCCCTAAGTGAAAACAGAAATGGGGGCAAGTGGATGGCATTGGTAGAAACTCCGTTGAGCTTTAACATGTTGCACACCTCTAAAAAAAGCGAGAGGTGTAAGTTTGGATCTTTTAGTGGGGTGCCTCTGAACTGGGATTATTGCACCATTAATATAAGGGCTGGTTTTAGGTCAAAATTGTTCACTTCTACGGTTGGCCGAGCGATGCTCGAGAAAATGCCTTGGACTCTTGGGGTAACAAAATCCCAGAGTGTCCTTTGTTTACCTGCTATTCCAACCACTGACGAAGAAACTATTTGAGCCATTAGTCTTTGCTCTTCTACCCTTAATTTTTTCCTCCTAGAGCAAAAAGACTTTTTGATTTCTGCATAGAATTCAAACAGAAAGGAACTTCACATATAAAGGAGAAATCCTGCAAAATTACCAGCAAAACTACCAACACAAATAAAAAATATAAAGGAAAAGAAAGAATGACATAAATGCTTAGTCAATTTCTAAGGGCTA